>OX637867.1:17498074-17821729 GCA_951802705.1 Netelia virgata
ACAAGAAATTTGGAAATCATCGAATTGAAACATTTTGTTTCATACTTCAGCTGTCACGACCCAATTGTAACAGTCGTTGATCTGGCAAATTCCGAAAATCAAGATAATCACCCAACACACAAGATTAAATGCTGAAAAAAGAAAAGCCGAACAAAAATGGTTATAATTTTTTTGTATTAATCAAAAAAATGTTGACAAACACAAATATCAACATGTGGGCTACTTTCGACTTTCTTGCACTACCTCTCCCCCTCTCCTCTCCACCCCTTCTCGCTCGCGCTCTCTCTGTCTCTCTGTCTGTCTCTCTCTCTCTCTCTCTCTCTCTCTCTCTCTCTCTCTCTCTCTCTCTCTCTCTCTCTCTCTCTGTCTCTCTCTCTCTCTCTTAAAATTCATCGGCAGAAATAATTTATCGCGTCAGCGAAATGTATACATTTATTCACTTCCATGGCGTGTGGTTGCACACACCTGTGTATTTTTTTAAAAATTATGTTTAGTCAAGTACTTTTGGATACACAATATTTTTTGTTTTTCCGTCTAGAGCGCACGCAAATAAATCCGAAGGTTTGTCTACGCCTGAGCAAGCCACATATGGCTGTCCATGTCTAAAGCATGGGTTTTTCAAATACAATCCACCCACTTGTAGCGATTGTCCCTTTGCTTTGTTGATGGTCATTGCAAATGCGAGTCGCACCGGAAACTGCAAGCGTTTGAAATTCAATGGCATATCTGTTGGTATCATTGGTATACGCGGCAACAGTACATCATCTCTTTTAAATTTTCCATTTAAAATTGTAGCTTCAATGATATCACTCATCATCTTTTTCATTAAAAGCCTGGTACCGTTGCAAAGTCGTTTCTTGCTGCTAATATAGCACAGGTACTGAGCCAACCATGATTTTTGTAATTATGTGAAATATTTGGAGAAACGTCGTTAATCACTTTGGGTGTTGTTACTGTGATTGTACAGAAGTTTGTTGGCAATGTGATACATTGTGTGGATCCATCAATCGTCCTTTTCCCATTTCCAATATCCAGCAATTGTTTTTCGAAATGTTCAGCCGACGTATCATGTTGTAGTTGTATACGCATATTGGTTTAATAAAATCCTCCAAATTGGATGGATTGAATTGATCAAACTTCTACATTTTTCATTCTAAACCCCATTCTGGTTTCTTAAACTTTTCGTGATAATAGTAATGGCAATGACAACGACAACAACAACAGCACCAACAATGACAACAGCGGCGACTGCGACAGCGAAAGCGACAGTGGCAACGATAACGACAATAAAAGTGACAACGAAATCGGCAAAGATAACGACAACGACAACGACATCGACATCATTATCTACATCAACTTCAATAACAACAACAAAAGCAGCAATGACAACGACGAGTATAACGAGGACAACGATAACAATAATAAGAACAGTAACCGTAACAACAACACCATCTTCAGCAACGACAACAACAATAACAACAATATTTTTAAAAAACGATAACAAAACAACAACACCAAGAGCAGCGATAACCACAACGATAATGACAACGGCAACGGCAACGATCATAATAGGTACTGATAATAATAAAACTGTTAATCTTGCTTTGGGATCAGTCAGGCATTTAGGGTAAAATAAGAAATTCTCATATATTCCGCGTGAAATATGAGGTTTCTTAAACTACAATAAACATTGGCCAAGATTACCCCCTCGTTCTCCCCGAATTTTAAAGCAGGTATCGCAGGATTTAAGCGGCGAGCGTTGATTGAGAATCAACGATGAATACCGTTTGTCGGTCGAGTTTCCAATTATCGAAGGACGTGAAAAGGAATAATTATGTCGATGCGATACGCGTATATCCATATAATATAGTAAGCAGCGCCAGAACGAATTCGGTACGTATGGGAGATACGTCACGTTACCGAGGCAGCGTATATTTTCCCTGTGACATTGATTTGACGTAATTGGCACCAGGAAGGAGACGAGCGAAGCAGAAATGATTGGGATAAGCCAGTATAAGCCGGGATAAGCCATGTGTGGATTTACCCTACCACGGTAGCTAGGAGCTTGAGGGGAGTTCCACGAGTTCCTCAGCTACATGCCGTTTTGCGCGTGGATTTAGGGGCATCTCAGCATGCCCGTACATCCACGATGTATGTCCCATGGATCATCCCGATGCCTTTTAAACTCTTCATCGTCGTTGAGATATCAATTATCATTCCAATTTCTATAGGACGAGGAATTTATCTTTGGCAATTATTTGTGAAAAAAATACTTGATACTCAAACGGTGAAAAGTTTCAATATAATTTATTGTGTTTGGGACACGACGAATATTTTGTTTTTGGAATGTTGGGAGGGGGGTAGTAAGGTTTTTAAAAACTGAAATATCCTCTATTTTATTAATGGAATCTAGAGATTGGCAGCTGATTTCGCAAAACTAAAAATATTTCGATCTTAGGTTTCCTTTTATTTTAACAACTCAAAATTAACGTCTTCGTCTGTTCTTTCCTCTCCATTTACCCTCTCGATGATGACTGCTCTGCTACCGGCCTTTGCTGATGGTTAGCGAGATGAATGTCCCGATTGTGGCTCTTTCTTCCTCGCACTATCTATCTCACAATCAGTGACGACGATGTAAACATGGAGCTGGCCTTGCCGAATTTCTGGTCTCCTAATGCTCTGTTATGATTTAGCGGGCCGTGTCTCCTTCTTACCGGTGATTCCAAGAAAAGTTTTATCAGCTGCGATCCGGCACTCCGACATTGTATTTCAATCATTGTAGGTTTAGCTCGTACATCTCTGATATGTTTGGTGAAGTTGAGTTCATAGTCAAGTGTTATTCCTAGGTACCTACTTGACACTTTTCTTAGGTTTTATTTGCTCGCCGGTTACCAGCAATGGCGGTACATTTTCTTTTTTGGTCCTTCTTGTGAAGAATACCAATTCTGTTTTGTTAATATTAGTTTCTATTTTCCATTTGTTAAAAAAGTCGCTGATACTGTTTAAATGAGTTGCTACGTGTTTTAAGGTTCTCCTTCTCTTTTAAGAAGAAACTGGAATGTATAGCCGCATCATCTGGGAATAATGCTATTTCAGTCTTTAGAGTTGTAATTATATCATTTATAAAATGGAGGAATAGAACTGGGCCTAGGACTGAGCCCTGCGGGATCCCGGCTAACGTAAGACTGTTTGCTTGGTGGAGTATTCATCATTGGAGGTTACTGAGAAAGTACGGTTGCTTAGGTAGTTTTGCATTAATTTAATTATGTTATGTGGGATTTCAAGTTGTTGCAGTTTAAATATTAAGCCTTTGTGCCAGACTGTGTCGAAGGCTTTTTCAATGTCCAATAGTACCTTTGCTGTGGATTTCTTGAGGTTAAAGTTTATACTAATATGATTTGTAACTCTTGCTAGTTGTTGACTTGTGCTTCGCCCTGGCCTGAACGCAAATTGCTCCGGTATGAGAGTGTTATTGTTTATTTCTATGGTTGTCAGTGTTTGTAGTATAATTTTTTCAAGTATTTTGCTTAGGGCTGGCAGTAGGCTTATGGCTTTTGAGGAAATAATTTATCTTTCCCTGGTGTGGGGAAGGCCAGGATATTAGCATGTTTCCATTGCTTGGGGAAGTGGGAATTGAGGAGGTATGCATTGAATATGTTAGTCAGTTGGTATAGGGCTTTTCGTGGGAAGTTTTTTAAGACTGTATTTTGTATACCATTAGGATGTCATATTTTCAGTTAGATGGTGGACTTTTTCAAACTTTTCGGGCAGCGTGTTAAAGTCTCGCTTGTTGTTGATGATTAGTCCATGCAAGGCATGTAGAGTTGGGGTTGAGCTTGGGATAGTTTTGGTTAGGGCTTTGGCCATTTTTCAAACAGAACGGTCTCAAATTTGTAATTTAGCCAATTTGTCATTCCAGCCGTTCTTTCTGTTTTTCGGTTTTTCTATAGGTCTAAGATGTCGTCATTTCCCACAGTCCGGAAATTTGTGTGTGGTGCCGTGCGCATCAAATGGTATTCCTTTTGCATTTATATTTCATTTCTCCTTACTTTTCGGGTCTCAGAGTCAGTACCCTCGGCGGGGAGAACGTGGGTGGGGCTTTATGAGGCGTTATACGTCTCAATACATAAGTTGTGCGGTTTGTAAGGGGAAAGAAAATGATATCATTCATTTGTTGTCCGACGAAGGGTTTCAAGGTCACTTTAGGTTACCTTTATTTTTTTTATAGAAATATATATTTTTGGGTAGATTCTACGCAAAATACAAGAAAGTTGCATCCCAAACATATTTTTATTTTGGACTCTCATTTTATGAGCATTTACACTTTATCTATTTTTTGAATATTCAAACATTAGTAATAGATATTAAAAATGCCTATTTATATTCACAAACGCCCAAAATCGATTAAACTACCGAAATAAGTGTTCAAAATGATGTCCACCAACTTCAATATATTTTTCATATATGAGAATGTAACGGAATATTTCATGTTCACATATCAATTAAATAAGTCTTTGAATCAGAAAAATGTTTCATACAAAACTTTCTTGATTTTTCTCCTCATACTGATGATCTACGTGAAAAAGTATGAGTTTCCATTTAAAAAAATGAAATTGAACTGAAAATGACGTCGAAAATGTCCATCTAGTCAAAACAGATACTGCAATTTTCTACCTCCTTCTAAACGATACAACTTTTCTATGAACTATTTTTCTCTTAAATGATTTATTTTCCATGTATTCAGGGTTACCTGGTTAAATGTTTTACCTTGTATATGTGACTATATAATATATGCAACCTTAGTTATAATCTAGTTATGTCCATTTCGCCCATTTAGGGTTGGCCTTTTTAAATGTCTCGATGGATAACTATATTATGAAAGAAATGTATCGTCCAAGTTTCATATTTGTGGGTAAAGTTGTATGGAAGTAATGTTTATATTTTAGAAAAAAATAACTTTCAAACCATTAAAAAAACAAGTATTTTTGCAGGGCTACGTTATGAATAGAGCATATCCAAATTTTGTTTTCAGGTCATCTGAAAGCTTTCAAACTTGGTTTAAAAGCTGAGTTACGAATTTTTGAATGTGCGTGACCCGTTATTAAAAAAATTATAGATATTTTTACTCGAATTACCAAAAGAGCCTGTCTCGAAACGGAAATTACGCTTAAGGATAGAGATCGTCGTGACTTTAATTAGATGACAGATACAATATTGTAAAAAAATGCTCGGTCAAGTACAACCAAGAAAAGGTAAGAGAGGCCAATTATAATTTAACTTTCACAAAATGTAATTTTTTCAAGACCATTTTTGTCAACAATAAATTATCACAATGAATAAATGAATACAATAATCAATAGATGGCATTCCCGAATTTATTGGTTTATGGTTATAAATTACAGCGTGGATAAAACTATATAAGTCGACTCATGGATCGCCCATGGCAAGGACGAAAGTGCTTTTACGCGTAATGCGAACGTCAAACACTTGAACACCCCTCCAGGCAAAAGGGCCACAGATACGTGGGAGCAGACACCTGAGTATGTAGCAAAATCCGATCAACTCCCGGTTCCATAATCGAGCAAGCTTTCAGACAATCTTACGAGCACGTTTATGATCCAGAAAAACTCCCCCGGAGCTCGACAGGAATTTAGAAAAGCCCCAAGATAGTTACTGGCCTTATGGTGGGAGAGAAATTTTACTGTTGTAACATACGCTTTAATCACTCGCGGTGCACATGCGTGGGTCGGCATATGCATGCGGAAATAGTTTGGGCTGCGTGGACACGTTCGTGCATATAATATAATATAATATAATATAAGACAATATAATATAATATAATATAATATAATATAATATAATATAATATAATATAATATAATATAATATAATATAATATAATATAATATAATATAATATAATATAATATAATATAATATAATATAATATAATATAATATAATATAATATAATATAATATAATATAATATAATATAATATAATATAATATAATATAATATAATATAATATAATATAATATAATATAATATAATATAATATAATATAATATAATATAATATAATATAATATAATATAATATAATATAATATAATATAATATAATATAACAGAAGACGTTTTTTTTTGCATAAGTATACATTTTAGAAAGGACATTATTCAATCGACAATTGCCGCTTTGGTTTCATTAAAAAAAATGTTTTCCTTTTATTTAATGATTTATTATTTAGTTTGATTGCCATTTCATTCGTGAGCTATTCTCCAAAATTCTAGTCACTGCTCGCCTTAACTCGATGAAATTTGGAGCTCACGTTCCTTTCGTAACGTAGTTACCCAATAAATAATAAAATATATGGGTCTATTCGAAATTCTACCCTTGAAAGGGTGCCACGACAAAAATGTTTTTTTCGCACTTTTTTTGTTATCAAATGACGAGTTTTTCGGATTTTGACGTGGGAGTACTTTTTCAAAAAGCAGCAGGACTCATAGAGTTCTCGAAAAATCAACCTGTTTTTGTATATGTGATTTTTTATAAACGTGTGTTTCAAATACTTCTACGATAATATTAAGATTATTGAGTCGGCTAACGGTTTTAATATTAAAAATGATACAAAAAATATTTAAAAGATGTCAGATAATTGAGATTTGTATTATAATCCATTAGTATATCTATGCATTTGTTAGAAACGTAAACCGCTTTGGCAAAGACTATAAATGAGGCTGAGATTGAAATTTCGCCAAATTTGATTTCGCCCAATTCAAAACGACTGGGGCGAAAAAAAAACTAAACCGACGATTTTGTCACATTTTCTCACATGTCTTCTATCTCTTCACAATCGATGTTCGTATTTTTTTTTCAATAGTCTGGAAAATTAATACGCGTAAGTGACGTAAGAGAGCCAGGTGATGTATAAAGCCTTCTATATGTCTCTATACGTTTCCGAGACGAAATACGAATCGATGAGGGTTTTTCCATTCGATTGAGTCGGATCGGGCGTGACACTCCACTCATATGCTTTACGCGACTATTCGTACACATTCTATGGGGAAGGGTAACGATTAACCCTTCAACAGTTCGAGAAGCCCCGAAACGTTCGTTTTACAAATTGTAACTTTAGTCAGCTCATCATTGGACATAGAGAATCGTGCTACGTAGTTGCACAGGAATTAGTGAATCGATGCATAAATAATATGGGTTGTCTGGGAAACTCGATACATATTACAAAATTAGAAAAATTAAAGTAAACAATTTACAAGATTGTTTGAAAGTCCAAAAAATTAGATGATATAGCAGAAATAATGTTGAAGGTCGATTTGTATTTCTACAAAATTTCAGATCCCATCGCGTACTTTTTAAATAGTCGTTTTAGCCAGAATATTCGGATTAATAAATTTTTAAGTGTTAGTAATAAATCATATCACCTAAATTTAATATTGTCAGGAACCTAGATATTTGGCGGATTAATAGAAATCGTTCGAGGGTTCCTTCGAATTTCTTTAAAAGAAACTGTCCATGGAAAAAAGTGTCTACAAAATTGCCTCTATGAGTAAATGGTTTATTTAAATTTTGACTTCCTCTTACGATGACCTTTGTCAATGAGGAGAAATCACGTATAATTCAGTCAACTGAGTGATTTTTTCATCAAGAATTTAAATTTAAAAAATAAATCACCGATCTCTTGATAATTAATGTAAAAAGTATTAGGCTAGTAGATCAAATTTTATTAAAGTGAAAACAATGACGTACTTTTGAAAAAACGTTGTTTAAAAATTTTCAAAATTTTGTAATGCCCTCGATCGCGTTTGTGTCGATGAAATTCATACAGTCACGGGATTACTTAATTCGATAAGTAATAAGGGCCCGAGTACACGTTCAAGTAATTTGAGCAAACTCGCGGGTCTAGTTCTATTTGCAGAAGCAAATCGTTAAATTTGGACAAAATTTTGTTTCTTTTGAGTAAAACTCCTATTTTGTATTATCTTGTATTACTTATATTATATTATATTATATTATATTATGTTAACGAATAACGCATTTGTATTCACGTGACGCTTATCGCGACTGCTGTATCGACGTACGGTAAGGAATGCTGCGTACGAGTTTCGTTTGGTGTTCAACGTGAATTAATGCTATCGGTACTTTTCCGTATCGAATGGAGAGCGTAATAAACGCGGACATATGCAAAACATCCCTGTCGCTTGGGGAGCATGTAGCAGTATCGGTTGTGTAACAGTCGAAGACAGCGGAGTTCCAGCACCCCTTCGCGTGGTCCCTTCTGCGACGGAGAGGTCCGGTATTTATGAGGCTCGCTCCGGGGTTGGGTACGTAACACGGGAAGCCCTTAGTGTTAATAGTTTTCGTTTAGTCCCAACCCAACGAGTGGACAAAGACACGTGCGTATTTATAGTGATTTATGATTTTTAGCGGCAGTTCCGATTGAATTCAATGCAAATGTTCACCCTGTTGTTTTGCATTTAACGGGGGCGTGACACTCCTTTTTCTATATTGGCGATTCTAGTCGCCAGACTACACAGAATGTACACCGTGCCACTATGTTTGAAACAGGTTTGGGTCCAGTTGGCCCTACCGTACATCTATTTTACTTGATTAACGCTGAAAGACTTTTACGAGTGAACGAGATTTTATCTGATATTAATTAAAAGTCGTCAGCAATTTCATTTAGATACGAATCAACTGGATCGTAAAGATAGATGGTTTGCTTATTTGAGGACTAAACGCAGAGATACAAAAAATACTTTTGCACAGTCCGTGCTCACCGTAGAAAAAAGAAAACAAAATTGCAGATTTACGTGGAAACATGGGGCGTATGATAGACAGCGATTCAATGCAAAATTAATTATTATTATTTCGTAATTACATCTTGATCGAAATTAACAAAAATTGAAATATTAATGTATAACATCATTTAAAAAAACGTGCGTATAAGGTTTAGTGCACAAATGGCATTGAAACTATGGCCGAATCTTGGTTATTTCAATATTTACAAAGTTATCTTCGCATAGGTATATACTCTCCGCTATTTGTTAAGAAATATAAATTGTTCTATCTTTCATAATATGTGTATGCCATCGTAACTGAAAGAGATACGTCATAAAACGTCTCCGACGTAGAATAAAAGTAACGTATCCTTTACACGGCGATCGGGATGAAGTGATTTTCTGGCATTGTAATGACGGTTGAACGCTCACACCCCTTTACCCAATAACGTGTTCCACGACCGGGACGTGAGTCAAAGCATTTCTCACCATTAACCCCCGGTCGTTCGTTGCAAAAAAGTGCAATCCGGTGGAAACTAACGGATGAATCGACGCGTAAGTAACGCATCGACACTCGAGTCACGCATTGGCGTAGAATTTTTTTACAAGCATGGGATACGTCGAGTTTGTTCCTTGTACTTTCAACTTCTTCGCACGCTCGTATTCGAAAACTTTGCTGTTCGAGATATTCTAAATAATCGGGCAAGATGTATTTCTGTCAAGGATGTGGATGAATTTGTGTTTGTTATGCTTATGGATGAATTCAAATTCTTATAATTCGACAACGGTTTGAACTAGACAGCTAAAAATTAGGACCCATCTAAACCAGTGACGGCATTCTGTTGACTATGGGTTTCAAACAAAATGCCATAGATTTTTGGATCTTATGAAAATTTAAGTTAGAAATATTGAGAACCATTGTTTCTGAAATTATTAGTTAGAAATATTGTGAAACATTGTTTCTGAAATTTTGAGAAAAGAAGCTTAGCAATTCGAGAAAATATGGTTAAAACTTGCGGTCAAATTTGGTTAGACGTTTTGGAAAAACTTGGTTAGAAATGTTGAGAAAATTTGGACTAGAGGTTTCTACACAAGCGATAATTTTTTAATAAATATTTGGTTTAATGAATATAAACCAAATATGATTGGATGGGAATTGATGCAGCGCAATTACCACACTTTTACAATGTTTCCTTTTATAATCTGCGTTAACCGCCCCTCATGATAATCTAGGCTCATATCGATTCATGCTATAAATTTAAAGCCCTGTATCCCTGTAAACTCTTGACTTACAATAGCCATCCTCAAAAATAGATCAACTCTGTTCAAATCTCAAAATAGTTAGATTTTCTGAAATGCAATTTATAGAACCATATTTTTCCTCAAAGTGTCAGAAATGACGAATACCACCTATCGATGTCATGCGAAATAGTAAAATACCAAACATGAGAAATATCTTTTTTTTTTAGTAAAAAAGGACCGTTGTAAATTCAGAATACGTATTCTGTTTCTTTCGTAAAAACAAATCAGTCTCATATTCAATCTTGAAACGAACTTTGCTAATCGAATATAAATTCGATATTATTTTATCGTTTGAAATTCTATACAACACAATCGAAAACAAATCAACATGCACGATTAGTTTCATGAAGTTTCTATGTATATTGTAGTACATATATATATATATTTTTTATGATTTTTTAAGTATTGCGCACGATGGAGCCCGTACAATAATTTCAAATAACTTTGAATCTGGAATTGCAGAGTGATGTGCGCAATTCATTCATTTAAGAGGGAATCTCTTAAATGAATGTACACGTAGGTACGGAATTTAATATAACGGTACATCGCATACCGGGTTAGAATTCGAAATACGTGAGCTATTTTCTCGGGGAACGAACCTCCGGGGGTTGTAATAAAATTAAAGAATCCAACCCCCGGTCGAGGGGTTCACATCTGTGCTCGTGCGGCCATGGAACATTGATTCTGCCTGCTCTACGTTCGCTTTTATTAATTTACTTCTTCGGCCCGATACCCCGGTGCTCCGATGTATTCGAGGAGTGGGCGATCCACAGGCCCCGCTCTTTATTACCTAATTGATGTCGGACCCGGTATGCTTTTTTTTCGTTCCAACGATCTACAAACTATGTATATTTATGCTAATGGTGCAAGAGAGCCTTACATGACAGGTGTATTGCACGTCCAATGGAAGAATGGAATGGCTCGGTTACGCTTTGGCCTCGTATACTTCTCTAAGTCATGGTTGCTAGAGCCATATTTAATTATCCCAACATTCCGAGTCTGTTTTACGAAAGGCAACAGGAATTAAATAATCCTGTATTATTTATTTGGGCTGCTTATTTTTCAACGATTATTTTTGGAATTTGAAAAGTTTTTGATAGGAAAAATTCGTTATAAAACTCGAAGGGGTTAGGCCAATATTTTGGAGTTGTTACGACGATTTAAATATTTTTAATCCATTTTTTTGTGTACAGAAATTAATATATTATGACGTTTTTGTATTGGAAGGTCTTGTTGATACTTGACAAATTGGTGAGAAACACAGGGGAAAAACCATGTGTGCAGTTCCCGCGCGGTAGAAGCGACACCTTCAGAAACCTAAACTGCAAGACAATGAGGCGGATGCCGTATTAGGAGTGTGATAATTATATCGCTTATTTATTATAATATTGGTACCAAGTTTAAACATTATTTTACATTTTATTATTCAGACTCCATGTTTTCAATTTCAACAAATGACACGAGTGGCTTATGGTAACTAATGTATGAAAAAAGTGCTTTGGTTTGGATTTGATCAATATATCTTTCAAATACAGCGTCAATTACTGTATTTGATCTTGTTCTCGATCCAGGGCGACTGCTGCACATTTTTTAATTTAATTTGGTGTTGAGGTGCTCAATCAGAGGGAGCACTGTATCCAATGCAAAAATTTTATCTTATTTTTCTTTTTATTCTGCCGATAGTCACAACACTTTTCGACATTAGTTTTCGACATACTTGGAAAATCTTTCATTGAAACGATAAAAATGTTCGCAAAAACGATACACGTGAACAATAGCGCACTCTGGTTATGACGCCTTTTCCCAAGGCTTCGTAATACGCAGGCGCACATCCGGGTACGCAGGGTAAGGTCGTGCCTTACCCTGTGTACAGTCACGCGAGCTATGACATCGAAATTTCACGCGAACTTGCCAACTATACGACGCACTGTAAGTCGTAATTTTTGTCGCCAAAAAAAACAAAAAAATTCCATTACAGGTATTAGCATGCTCTACAAGTTTGATAATAGGCATTTTTTCGATATATATCACGAGAAAGGAGCAAAATAGATATGCATCACGAGAAACAGCAAAAAACCGGTGTCAATCTCTTAATTTGTTACTTTCGCGCTCGATATCTCAACAATAATGAACGGTAGGTGAAAATTTTATGCAACCAATTGTAGAGCGTAAAAAAAACAACAACAAAGTGTATAATCGACAGTTTCTTATCATCGCGGAGAGCCGAGTTATCGCAAAAAAATAAATTTAATTCTTTTTTCAAGATGGCGAAGAAATCTCATAAGAAATTGAGGTCGACAATTTCAAGTTAAGCTTTTCTTAGCGCCCTTTACACAATATCCAAAAATCAGCTTTCTCAGTTCATTTCCATTTCCAAATGTACATACTGACTGACATACTGACGTATATGTTTGTCTCTTTATAGTGTCGCTTTTTCGTTTCATCGAGGTTTAAATTATAGTCCAAGCGGCAGCCGCAAATAAAGCTGCGAATTCCTAAAAGGCTGAAATTTTCAGAAAAGCTAGGGTTCATCGTGACAATGAAGAAACGCTATGGTTGCCTAATCACAACCTGTAACAAGAAGGGGCTGCGCGGCAAGGTGAGTGCATTCTCGACCCCACTTACCTACGTCATAAGCTGAAAGGATGAAACCAACGCCAAAATGAAGGGCTTGAAAAGTTGAAACAATATATATATATAGGGTTGCTTAAAAAAACAGTAACAACCCTTGGCAACCCTGGGATAATTGTTGTTATTTTTGACTCTCACTTATACATTGTTCCAACTCTTCAAGCCCTTCATTTTGGCGTTGGTTTCATCCTTTCAGCTTATGACGCAAGTAAGGTCGAGAATGCACTCACTTTGAGCGGCACCCCGCGCCTCCTTGTTACAGGTTCTGATTAGGCAACCATAGCGTTTCCTCATTGTCACGATGAACGCCAGCTTGTCTAAAAATTTTAGCCTATCAGACATTCTCAGCTTTTATGCTGCCGCCGCTCCCCTACTATTACCCCGGTGTTAAATAAGTTTTACTTCAAAAATCGTCATACACACTGAATATATGCAGGGTAGAACAATATTTAGGGGCTGTTGGTGGAGATTAAAAATGAATGAATTAATTTTTCATATAAACAGGCTTATATGTATTCATTTTTTCTTGGTAATGATATATCCGTATCGTTGACTTTGAATAATTCTCAACTTTGGTACCAAAAATATATACAATCTTTTTAGAATAACACGAACATAAATAGATTTTTTAGGCAGCTTAATACGAACCTGATATCAGATTTATAAAAAGAAAAATGGCAGAACTAATATGTCAAACTTGCGAACTTGTTATCCAGGAAATTACAAAAACGCTGATTAGGAATTTGTCGCCAAAATATCGAAATAAAAATTGTAGACCAGAATGGTGGACCGAATACTGAAGTGTATCAACTTCTATCAACATCGATAGTTAAAAATGTAGATATCACTAACGACAAATTTAGACGTCTTTAAACCCTGATCTCCTTACAGACCTCTTGCTTCGAGCAAAATGGATGCCAAGCTGTAACTGAGCAACCAAGCTGTAAGTGATTAATAATAAATATTTTTGATACACGAGTGTGTTGCAAATTGATATTTCGCATTAGAAAACATGCTTAACCTATAAGTGTATCGTGAGCCGCTCTCCGAACCGATATGCGATGTAGTACAGGAGTGCTGAAGGACTCCATTGAGCGAAGGCGGTCATCTGTGAAACACATTTAGCTTGTTGGCACAGCGAACGCAACGGGGCACATCGAGGAGAGCCCTCTTACTACGTGGACTGTGCCTAACTGGTGTTTGGGCGACGGAGCAAGCAACTGTGCTCTATACACCATAGCTGGTCCGTAACAGTGCTGAATGCGCCCCTACACGTGCATCGACCATCACGCATCACCACGCACAGCTTCGAAGATCGAGTCACACGACACACGATGAGTAGGTATGAGTAACTACCTAGGAAGGTGAATGCGATACTAACATCGAGTATATATTAGGTGCCTCTCTCATACGCGCGATACTCATACGACGAACAACGACCCTCGCACAGTTGTCTGATACTTTTCTGGATAAAACAATATAGTACGGAAAACATACGAGAAAGGGCAGTAATAGAGGGTGGATTGGTTCTTCTATCAGGAAACGTAGATTTTACGCTTTTATCTGGATTATTTCTCTGCCCAATACTTTATACGTTATCGTTCTGATTATTGGACGTAATGAGAGAGATCGTTCCATCTTAGGTTAGAAGAAACCGCATGTGGCCTTACTAAAATGAGAAACATTGAAATTTAAGTAGCCGCGTCATAGGCCGTCTCCTGATTGCGAGAAGGATAGCTGCAAAACGACATACGTACATTTTTCGGAACGGTACAACCGGTCGAGATCAAACTTAGTTGTATCACTTTTGCCATAATTCTCCATTAGATAAGCTAAATGTCATCTCAATCTATTGCGTTATGCCGAAGAAGTTGCGAGTCGCGTGTAACAATATGACGGGAGAGCCATATTGCGATGGCGCACGAAGCGCCAAGTCAGCACAAATGGAACTAATAATTGTTCTCGATATATGTGACCCCAAATATGTGGCGGGATGCAGAATTGAACTTAGAACATACATATATAGTGTTGATGAAAAAGACATTAAACAAATGGAAGTAAAGAAGGCTTTAGTTCCACTTTTTTTTCTATATTACGGCAAATATCCGAATTTCACTTTGTTAACAAAATTTATTTATTTTATACACAATTGTAGTTATATATCTTAACGTTTAACGATATTAACCAATTTAACGCTTATTGTGAAATATTCCATGATTTTTTTTCTTTCTCACAATATGTACAGCTATAAACTGTTATATAATAACATTAAATAATTTCGCTCAGTGGTCTAGAAAAAAGAAAAAAAAAAGAAAAAAGAAAGGTGGTTCGGAGCAAGCATCCATTGATGCTTTATTCTCTGGTTTTCCTATCTTTTTTTTTTTTTTTACCGTCGCAGTGCTTCGTTTATTGGAAGCGTTCGCCTAGGTCGATGGGCTTGAACTTCTTCAGCTTTCTAGCTACTAGGTTCCGGTTAAGCAGATTTAATGCCAGCTCGTTAGAATGAGCTCCGAGCCTATCTTCGTATTTCTTGCTGTATCGTTGGATTACTTGTTTTATCGTGTTTATTTGGAGGTCTCTGTGGATCGCCGGGTTTCTGATGTACCAGGGATCGTTGAGTATTAATCGGATATTCCATGATGAATCGCGAAAATGAACTGTGAAATAATCTGTTGAGAAAATTCAAAGATGTCACTTACGTATGAGTGAGCATGTATAGTAATAAAATGACTTTGTACATACCTATTAAATGTAGAGTACGATCGCCGAGCATGTGGATGTGTCGACTAACAATAAGCCGTCATGCTGCGATGAGCACAATCAAGTGAGCAACCCTCGTTCACTCCACATCCCGTCCACCTTCGGGCTCCAGTCTTCTAAGCACCGTATTTTTATTTATTGTTTTTAAAATGATGTTTTATATGGGATTACTAAATTTGTTGAATAATATACATTGTCGTACTGTTGGAGAAGGATGAAAAATCTTTGATAAAATAAATAATTTATAAATCAGTAATAAAATTATAATGATAAATAAATGGTAACAAAATTATACATAGATTATGAATAAACAATTAATTAATAATCAACAATAAATAACTGATTATAAAATAATTTTTTGAATAATTATCACAGTACTGAATTTGATATTTCCGTCCGAGAGAATGGGGAAAATGGATCTTATCAAAAATTTAAATAATTTTACTAACGAGCGTTTCTTAACATTTTTAAACTCCATCATCTTGTTATAGGTGCCGGAAATGAAAAACATCGTGTTTCTGGAGCTTGTTGAGTGTCCTAAAAAAATCATATAGTCGAAAAAGTGTTTATCTGACTCAATGTAACGATTTGGATCTTCCTTTAATCAATTTAATAGCAGCTAATAGCGTTCGTAAGTAGATACCGGCATTTGCGCATGATCCTCATAATACTAAACTTGTTCCCTGTTATTAGGGAATTACAGTATTTTTGTTCATCCACCGCTGGCGAGGTCGTTATATCTCCGTTCCCGACCTCTCTCTTTTTTTCGGATTTCCAAAACGCTACCGCCCGATCTTTAACAATAGTTTTGCAATCTAGGGGTCTGAGCGTAACCGTTGTACCATGACCTCTCAACAGATATTAAGAGGTTGCATACCTCTATGTCAGATGAAGTTATATAAAAATGAGACGATTCTCATAATAGGTTAAATTCAGTCTTATTCGATGAACAATTTATAATATAAGTAATATGCCAATGGAATAAAATTGCCTGATAAAAAATCATTAAAAGTTACGGCCATGGTAGAACATCTCCTGAAACATCTTCATGAAAACTTCGTTTGTGGTACCGACAAAATCTCGGACTTCTCTTCACCGACCAAAAACAATTGTCGTAACCGATTTTTAGAATATTGTGTTTCCGAAAAATAATTGTGATTTGACGTGAAGTGTACAAAGTCCTACTTGAGGATATATTGCACCTAAGTAAAAATGCCCAGATATTAATGTAATTTGGTATATTTATTAAAACATATATACTAAAAATCAACAACAAATTTCAAGATGTTTTACTGTTTAGTTTAAGAGATATATTGTTTTGAAATTAACATGGGCTCTTATGGAAAAATGAGGTTTAACAGTACTTATATGGAACAAAATGAAAACGGTACAAGGTTTTTGCAGAAAATTTTGTTTATAAAATGCCTTAAAAATTTTATTTGCACATATCGTCGTAAAATTTTGTTTAATAAGATATAAAATATAAAAATTATAAAAATATAAGATATACAAATTTACTGAAATGAATAGACAAATTTTTAAACCTGTGATTTGTTACTACTGCTTTTCCTTGCACTTTTTCGGTAAATAGTTCCCTGATTGCACCTTCATTGCCATTCTTGTACAAATCTCGGAGATATTCGACAGTAATTTTTGCATGAGCCATTTTTTTCGTATACTGTCACTCCCAACATTTTTCAAACATGATACATTTTCAAAATAAGGTAGAGCATCCTTATAATGCTGCCATTTTGTCGTTAGAAGATTTTGAACTTTCGATCATTTCTTTTTCGATTATGTGTAATTTATTGATTATTTGCTGCAAAATTTTCGTATCATTTTCGGCGTTATGAGCACCGATACTTAAAATTTGCAGCAATTCGGCAAGTCCCGCCAAAGAACAAGAATTCCTTCCTGTCCCTTTTTCTTGAACGTCTGATTAGGTTCAGAGTATCAACAAAACCGATTATAACCTTCGCAAGTTCATTTTCTAATTCGCTTGAAATAATCGCGTTTAACAGTCGCGGACAGTCGAAACTTAAATTATGCGTGGCAATGTACACAGACTTTTCAAGAGACTGAATCCATGTAAGCAAGCGGTCGATTGCAATGCGAAGAGGTACCGACGGAACATTTAGACCGTGCAACATCAATTCACCATAAACATACGTTAACGGGTCACGTACAGTTAGGACTTCGAAAAAAAGGGGTTTTTTGCGAATTTTTTTTGGGGACACATTTAAATAATTAATCGTAAATCTTTTTCCATACAAAAGACATATATTTTAAGTAAATAATACAATTTTTTCATTGCAAAATATGCAGAAATTTTTCCATAACCGCACGTAACGTAGGGGTCCCAAAAAAAAGGTCCTCCGCGGTGATCAGTGCAGCTCGTCACCGGATCGTCCGAAATCAAAATAAAAGTAGGGATCATTAGTTAATGACATAATGCTCCGGTTGATCGAAGGATTTGAAAATTTTATGATTTTTCACAAAATGGTGGATGTTGGAAGTCAAAGTTGTGTTTTCGACCCAAATTTTGCTCACATTTTCAGCTATAAAAAAAAAAAAATAATCGCATAGAAAAATCCTTCGTTCATCCGGAGGACAATTATGTCTAGAAAAAGTGAGCAAAATTTCAAGTCGATCGGTAAAGCCGTTTCCGAGGTACAGTGATCACCGTGTTCGAAAACATAGTTTCGAGAAAAACGCATTCAAAGTTTTCAGTGCGATTTACATGCAGAAGAAAAATTTCCGTTCAAAGTTACATATCTCCATACCCAACAGTCGAATTCGTCTAAAATTTTCACAGAATACTTTTCAAATGTGCTACTTTTAGAAAATGTAAAAAAACAAAAATCGATTTTTTGAAAATTCTAACTGTACGTGACCCCTTAAACCATTTGCTTCCGTTGCTGACGCAGATATTATCTTGCTTGCATTAACGTACGTGTTGAATTTTTCGTGGCCATACCGTCCTGATATTTGCAAAATTTTGCATTCCATGCTCAAATCTGAAGTTTCCAAACCTAAGAAAATTACTTGTGTTTCGTTGTTATTATTTTCATCGGCATCAATAGCGTTTTCTGTCAGGAGAGAGCAATTACTTTCATAAGTAGTTCCTTCGTTTTGTTCTTTTCGATGCCTCAATGCATTTCTCCTTTTTTTCAGCATCATGCGTCTTTTTTTTAAATTCAGACTGGCGAATTTTTAATAATCAACGGACCGCCTTTTTATTTGTTTTTTCGGCGTGTTTTTGGTGAAATTTTCCAGGCGATAGACTCAGTTTTTTATTGCAGTCCGTTGTGTATACATTTCTCCATTATATTTTGGACCAACCGTACATGCAAAGCGAAAATCTGCAGATTCGGAGAAGCTGTAGCACCGCGACTTCGCAGCTTTACTTGACATCATAACGTTCAAGCTTTCGTTAACGTTGCTCGACGAAGCTCCGGCATAAAATTTCGCTGCGTTCAATACTAAACGATCAAAAATGTTTTTAAGTTTTTCAAAAAATTCTAAATCTTTGAATCCTCCTGGTACGATGGTATGGTCGTATGTAGCTGGATTTTGTACGTATCCACACCAGCTGCCACAAGTACTGTGGTTATTGAAAGCATGATATGGAATACAACGCGCAGCTTCTGCCATTGCCAAGCTGTTACCCATGTTAGTGGCCAGTGCATACGTGAAACAACGATGCAAATAGGCAATAGCATCTTTATATAATTCGGAATTTGTTGACGCGGCTGAAATTTTATATAATTCTTTTTTGACGCCACCGGGCGTATGATTAACGCCAGAGTGTTTAATAATAGGATGACTATTGCCAGCTCGACAAACTGCAATTGTTGAGCTGTCTTCGTCGCCAATCGAAACGCCAACATCAAGGTTTTGAGATTTTTAAATTTCGCTGTTGTTCACTAATTTCGCCGCGACGTCGGGTTCCATAGCTTTTGCTGAGCCCCAAAAGTTTATTCTACAGTCATGATTTTCTGGTTTGCCTCCCGCATCGCATTTTTTAAATTGACGATTGCGGGTCGAAAAATCTAAAATCTTGCCTGATTGGCTACCTATTAATGCTCCGAAGCCGTTAAGACTACCGTAGCGTTTTCCTGCGCCTCTCGTACACCAACCCATGTCATATGAGACCATTACGCGAACAACATCGTTAAACGATACTTCTTCATCGTCGCTTCTGGCTGCTCTGGGAGATTGACTAGTCGATTTTTCTAATACACGAGAATCAAGAGCAGGATTGGAAGTAGGTTCACATTCTCGATGAATCTCAGGACTTGACTGTGAATTATCGGGAGCAACGACGCCGGATTGAAAGCCTTCAGGTCTCCAGGGACAAAACGGAACGATATATTTTAACTTCGAATTAATACAATTCTTCTGTATTTGAATATTACAAAAAATATTTTTAATTCATTGAATTGTCGTATAAAAATAATTTAAAAGTAATTCGTATTAGTGATTATTTACAATTAATAATAGTCGATACAATGTTAATTATATTCAATATTGACAGAAAACTATGCTGATTTTTTTGTTTTGAAAATTTCTTGCACTTCAAGGTAATTATATATACATAGATACAGTAAAATCAAAAGTTTTCTTTTTCACTTTATCTGCGTACCGTGTGATTTTTGACCTAAAATTTATGGGGACAAGTTGTTGCAAATTTATTTACGAATAGCACTATAAATTCGAGGTCATCCAAAGAGACATGTATTTACTGCGTACGTTTAAAAATCGAGAAAAATCCTTACGATTAAAAAAAAAGACTAAAAAAAGAGTAGAGTTGTGCAAAATTTGAACAGGCTTCATCATCTAAAAGTCAAGATATTCAGGGTTTAACATGGTCATATTTAGCACGTGCGAAGAAAAAATTAACAAGGAAATAATAAAAATGTAAATGTAATTACAACATTTTTTCAATATTCTCTGAATTTTGTATCGTTAATTTTCTCTCTTCTTTTGCCGCTTCCTTGCATGTTTCCTTCGCTACAGCTTTTGAATGGACGAAAAGGTATTGTTGGTATGTTGAGACAAGCTAGTAGCTTGTTCAGCTGTGTCCATCCAATGCCAGAATGCAAGGCTCCTAAATAACAATGAGAAACATTCGCAATGACACTCGAGCCTGACAATATTGCAATAATATACTTTTTTTTAAAGCCTTACGTAGAGCTAATCTCCTGTTTACATCAAAGAAGCGGTTGCTATCAGAAGCATGTTTCTTTTTCCTGTGTTTATCGGGTATACTAGTAGACAATTGTGGCAACGTATCGACAAAATCGATGCGAATCCGCAACGGATTTCGCTCTCAATATTATCGAGAGATAATGCACCGTTGCACCCAACACACCATAATTGTTTGCCCAAACCTGCAAGCTCCACGATACGACGTCCATCCATCTGGTAAAGCGTTATGTACGAATTTGACTCGAGCTAGGTTATGTCGTCTATTTCTCTTCTATTTTTCTGTTTTTTGTTAGTCGCGCCATACTCTTTTTTCTTTGTTTATATTGTTTTTCAGTTCTTAATTTTCCTTTCCGCCGTAACATTTTGCAGACATATTTTCACGTTTTCACTTTTCACACGAGTAAAAGTTATCAATACGTTGTGTCGAGCATTCACATGATTCAGTGCTACCAACTACTTTGAGAAACACCCCTGCGATGTTGCAAGGTTGATGCCTCTAATTTTGACCCTCGTTTTCGCTCTTTTTTTTTGATTAATTAATTATAATTTCAATTAACTTTTTCATGATATCAATATTCATCCACTATTTTTTATAAAATGCGTAATAACTCAAAACTCATTCCGACCAATCGGAATTACTAACCATGAAATCCGTTTCTTAACGTTGAAATCAGGCCATTTTCCCGGCCAAAAGTTTTTGCGTTACAGCACATTAAAATGTATTTTTATATAAAAATGAATAAAAATTGAAAACAACATTCTGATACGATTATTCCTTAACATTATAAGAAACCATTTAAGGATGCGTTAATGGTCAAATGTATAATTATACAGCGGATTCCGCTAATATTAAAATTTAATATACTTTTGAGACTGACTGTCGGTGCGATACATCCTTAAGGCAGGAGGTCCATATAGACGCGTGAATGTTAGTCGATCTCGATGAATTTTTTTTTTAAAGATTAACTTATTGGATTTTTTTGTATTTTGGCATATAATTTATTTATATTTTTAACGACTACTTAGTGTTAGAAACTGTATATTTTTTTAAATGAAATATGGCCGATTGATTGTTCAGTCTTCTGGGAAGGTCGCAGCGCGAGTTGTTGATCGGTGGGACGCCTAATTCTTGTTGTATTTATGTGAAATAAACAAAAGCTGACAGTTTATTAACGTTATAGTTTGTCGGTGAACCTATGAAGGTGAAAAAATGAAAAATCACGGATTGAGACACTTTATAAAAAAAATTGCAATTTTCATCCCATTTCAGTCAATTTTTTGCTTAGAATTTTCTTTTCTTCATTTTAAAAATAAATAGGTTCACTTAGATAGTAATGTCATAGAAAAGATGTATGTAAAATTTCAGTGTGATTGATATAAAACTTTTTGAGTTATCAGTCCCACCGATTCAGAAAATATAGTTTTGAGAAAAACGCGTTCAAAGTTCTGACAGCGCGGGAACGCTCAGTATAGGAGGAACACGTTTACACGTTGCGACGTGATAAATACTTTGAATTAAGTTTTATAATTTTTCTGACGTATTCTTAAGATGTTATACTAACATTTTTTAAATAAAAAAATAATTGATTTTTTTGAAAATTCTATATGTATAGTACCGATTTTGAAAACGTTATTTCGAGAACAATAGGTACCCACCTCTAATTTCGAATGTTTGTGCAACATATGAAATTGAACATACGCGATATTAATCATTTGACAATTAGGCCGGTCGACGTACGAATATGCAATGGTCGTTTCATTGCAGTTGAAGAAAAAAATATACAAAAAAGTTTAGAAAATAGCCTTATTTTTTAGAATTCGTAATATAATAATTTAATGTACCTAAAAATACTAACTTTGTAAAAGTTCTAAAATTAGCACGCCATATTCAATGACTGCTTATTAATCTTAATTCATCGTATTACCTGAGATCATTCGATTAAAACCTAGTCATCATCCTTCTAGGTAGTCGTTCAAAAAATTATACAATAATGAATTGTAGATCTCGAAGGATCATGCCTCTCCTTCAATTAGCAGCCCCACTCAGGCACAATTAAACAAATCACGCATTTCAACCGTATGAGAATTTCCGATTTAAGCGTAGATAATTTTTTAGCTCCGAATCTTTGTTTCCAGAAACTTTCGAAATATTTTTACTTTATCTGTCGTTCGTACAATGTTGCAAAGGGAAAGGTGGCTTTGCAGTACAGCTATACGTGATGACATATACGTACGTAAGGCTGTAGGAAATCGTGAATGAGCTCGAATAGGGGAATAATTGACATATATGTGCGTCGCTCGAAAGAGCGAAACCCCGAGAACGAGAGCGAGGGAAAATAAAGGCAACAGATGCAATGATTTATTCTTCGTCTCGCTTGTCAAAATATAGCCGAGTTGCAGTGTACAAACGAGCGGTAGCGAGTCAGATATCACTGTGTCTCGACACTAACTTCCGAATACCCTGAACTATGACCCGCACGCTTGCCCCTCTACATGCACGAAGCTAGAGTCGGCAAGACGTGACTTTTCTCGGTCCCTTGTCAAAGTCAAGAATGCATTTATAACGCTTACAACTATATTTGATTCTGAGCGCCCTTTCATGTGTTTAATGTCCCGTAATTTCATTTTCAACACATCGCCCATTCTTTTGTTTTTATGCTTGTCTCGTTTGATCGAAGGAAGGCAGAGGGTGTCGGACGGCTTTTGCGTTTGTTGATTTGATGACGTCCTTCATTTTTTATAATGATTAAACAAAAGTATCAATCGTTTATGGGATCAAATAAAAACAGTCAGTTGAGCATTTAAGGGTCCGGGTTGCATACTTATTATATTAAATTGCATTTGGAGATGTTTTTATTGCTTGTGAAAGCTAAAAAATTTGACTCGAGCAAAGTGCAACATGTCGGATTGTACTCGTGCCGTTTGTGCGCATGCGCGAACGTGTCGACGTGGAGTGGAGACTAGGAGTGACTCAAGCGTATGTGACAATGGTGTTTGTTAACGTATTTCAGTGATAATAATATGCTGTGCTCGTTCTGATTTTGACATCAGGTCTCATTAAAGAAAATTTAATATAAAAAGAAAACAAAAAAGCAGCTAAAGGACTGAAGGAAACCCATAAAGCAAATCCAAAATGAAAAGTCCAACGGCAAAAATAAAGGGAAAGGTGCGGGAAAAGGTTTCGTGAAAAAGTCCAAACTGGAGAAAAGCGGTGCTGACAGGATTAAGAAGCGATTGCTACAATCAAATGTCAACTACGTTAATTTGTGTGACTATCACGATAAAGACAAGGGAAACAAATGTGATAATTTGCTCTGAATTTGGAAGAAATAAGTCAATGCGATACACGTGTACCTACTTCGGGTAGGATTGAGTGGAAGGCTTCGTATGTGATAATTATTAACCTTTTTATGGGCACACCATGAAAGGTTTAAGAATGACTAGACTCTCATTGCCAACATAGTGGTCAACCATTGCTTTTTTTAAAATTCTCATTTATAGTTAAAATAC
Source organism: Netelia virgata (assembly GCA_951802705.1). Taxonomy (NCBI): domain Eukaryota; kingdom Metazoa; phylum Arthropoda; class Insecta; order Hymenoptera; family Ichneumonidae; genus Netelia; species Netelia virgata. The sequence continues at coordinate 17,522,283 of OX637867.1, forward strand.
CCTGCCAAAGTAATTATGTCATTATTAACTTGAGTGGTTCGATAGTGGTAATATCTAAAAAAAAAAAAAAAGATTCCAATAAATGTTTAATTGCAAACACTTTGTTTTTATTACAATATCGCCTTAAGTGGCTGTCATTGCTCCGTTCTTCCCTATCCTCATTTGCAAATTATATCAACGCGTAGATGGGCATCCAAAAAAGATATTCAAAGAAACACGAACAAGGCAGAGGTACGAGTGATCGATTGATACGAAATATAATTTACGATCGTGATCGATACTTGGCTTTCATTATATTCATATACAGGCTGAAGTACGACACTTAACAGAATAACCTACGACAGAACGAGGAGATCTCGTAAATTTACCTCGTACCTCCACCGTATTTCCAGGCAATTGAAAATCCGAGAGATCGAAAACGCGGTGAAAAGTGTGTAGCCACTCGAAAGTTGGAAGTTTTCACCACCCCGGGCGGGTTTTAGCGACTTTAGGGCGGTGCATACGTGGTACAATGCTTTCGGAACGTTAGGTGCTCCCTAAGATCCCGAAGGGCAAGAATCATCAATTACGATAGAAAATAAATCGAAGGCAGATGCAACGAGTGGTAAACGCGACGGGTGACCGAATCTCACCCCTCACTCCTACGGACAATAACCGTGTTTCTACAAATACAAAACGATACACGAGAGGGCCGGAGCGAGGCGCTCGTGCGTGCGTGTTTGGCCCACGTGGGCCTTTCGAGTTGCCTTCGCATTTCTCTCTCTCTCTCTCTCTCTCTCTCTCTCTCTCTCTCCCTCGCTCTTCGTTCCTGGTCCGCTGTCCTCACCAACTTATATTACCGAACCGTCTCGATCTTTCCCGTTCGTAGCTTCTTTTCCACCGTCTTCCTCGATAGTCTAACCAGCCCTTTCCCCATGCTCTCGAGGGTCTACGATACGGGCTTGCGCTCGAACAATGTGAACGTTCGGAAGCGCCACGCGCGTCATTATGGGATTCCTCAGAGTCGTAGGTACCTATACCTAGCACCAGTTTGTATGGAAGCAACCAAAATTTTCATAGTTTTTGGCTTAGGTTTTTTATAAAGCCCGTTTTCTTACCATAAAGTGTCAAGATCGTTTTGATCGTATCAACACTCCGTGTTGTTTCTAAGGCGCTTCTTATATTTACGACAATTTTGTATGTTTTCAGACAAGTTGTTTGCATTTTCCTTATAGATTGCTATATCGGACCACTTTTTATCATCCTCCTACATATTGAAACTTCCTTCCATAATTTGTTTGTGGGACTGCCATCGAATAGATCCGGATTGGATCATCCCTAAATATAGGGCGTCCCGCACATGGGACGATCCCGATAGGTTCTCTGACATTCGATCATTATTACAGACAGCTCGTCGTATTAGACTATGTTTTTAAGGTCAGTTGCATCGGCCCCTCGCCAAGCCGACCGGTATATTGGTCCTTTTCAATAGTTACGTATAATGGATCGACATTATTAATTAGCCCTCTATGTTGACGATCCCCCAACACGAGATTCCCCGAATATGCGATGCCTAATACCATAGTTGGTGCCTGGCATCCAACTATTAGGAAACCTAATTCATCGTATCGGGCCACCTCTTATCGTCGGTTTTATTGGATCCTCGATAAGTAGATCGCCATATTGGACCTTTTCAAAAGTTGCACCTAATGAAACATCCTTATTAGTTTTAGCACTCTATGTCGAAACATTTGCCAACATAGAACGTCCCGAATATGCGATGACCCTTATAGTCACTGGCATTGGACTACAGAAATATAATCCTTTATATTTGACTACATGTCCTTACGAGTCACTATTATCGAGACACCACCGCCAGCGGTCCTCTACATTGGACCGCTCTCCATGTTGATTCACTTGTGGATTCAACAATCTTGTCTGCACCACCATCCTCAAGGGAATCTCGACGATATTCTCGAGCATACCTCGAAGGATATCAACAGGTACCTACGTGCAATAGTTTCGTTTATACGACGATCTGGCAGAGATATCTGTGTCTCCCACGCATGGTCACGTCTCACTAAACTGCTCATAAACTGCACTACTTGCTCGTGAGAATCCACCAATATTGACGAATTATTATAAAGCTGTTGCATCGTTTTGTCGATGAAAGTGACAATCGGGCGTACCGTTCGATAACGAAATACGACACGGAGAAAAAGAATCGAAAAAGACGAACGCTGTAACTATTGTCCGAGTATGTACATATATAGAGAAGTTCGAACTCATTTTTTTTCGAAATTTCGTGATGAATCCTAAACGCTTGTCTACGGTAATTATTATTATTGGTACGGATGTAAATATAGAAAAATATTGTAATAATTCAACAACGGTGTGATATATGACGTTGTAATCATTGGACCGATTGCCAGTGGTTGATTGCGATGTGGTTTCTAACGAGTTTTATACGAGAACAGTGGGCAGGCCTTATCCGACCACAGGAAGTAGCACGAACGAGCGTCGTTTCCGCGATAATATAAACGGCTGGCCTCGTTTGCGTACCGAACGCCGTCTAATATGAGAAGACACATGTGTCGCGACCGGCGGCGGCGACATAAAAATCTTGTCACGTTGTACTTCGAGGTTCAGGTATCTCGTCCTCGTCTTTGTCGAGTTTATTGTAAGCTTTGATAGTTACCTCACGTCGCCGGGAAGCCGTTGGCGTCGGTTCGACCAACGACCGAGAACGTACTTTTCTTTACCTCCGTGAGCGAGATCGCAACGAGTAAGGCTTCTCGTGAGAATTTCTACAGGCTATCGTGTTACTCGTCAAACCTACGTAATTATCGCGCTCCGGAACATCGATCACTATATGCTAGGGCATCCAGGATTATTCGAGGGAGTGTATTTTAAAAATATTCCGAGAAAAGAAAGCGGGGCATTTCTTAAAAAATTTTAATTAATTTCCGGTTTCTTCAAATCATCGTAAAATCAAACCACTCATTGACAGCAAATCATTGACATTAAATGTCAATTAATTGACGACTAACGAACGAATAAGGAGCATTACTTTTCAGTTTGGAAACCAAAAGTGTTTTTACTTTAAAATTAAAACTGACGACGTTAAATACAAACCTATTTTTACATTAGCAAAAAGCATCTTCGTATTTTGAATAAAAATTCATTCATAATTACGAAATTATGAATGAACGAGTGACAGAAAATCGATCGGTTTCTTATCGACTGCAAAAACAAACAGAAAACACATCTACGACGAGGCGGACGGTATTGGGCATGCGCGTGGCGGCACGCCGGCGCATTCACGCGTAATACTGTGCACGAGCGCATGTGCGTTACACGAGCTCATCGGGTGGATTCGTGCGCGAGGGGTTGTTTTCATAAGTAAACGCACGACGGGGCGTTGAAGCGCAGAAATCCGAATGGCATTAGCATGCACCCTCCTATTGCGATTAACATGGGGCGAGATCCGACACGATACGTTCGGCTCTCTATACCTATGTACTCGCTCCACGAACGAGCATCGACGCCCTCACCCCGATTTCCAATCTGTCCCCTTTATTGTTTCAAGCGATCCATGAGAATCAATTAGATCGGATTTCGTTGCATTTACCTTGGCGATTTGGAGGATTCCAAGCTTCGCGATTTACGAATGAGAAAGCCTTTTGCGATCCTACGGAGCTTCGCACAATTGAAGCGAACGTTACATACGGTGATATTTGTTTAAAAATATTGTCGGGATTGGGAATTCGGGCGGGACGCGATTCGACTTGGCTATATCCCTTTCGTCACGAACGAGATCTACGAAAACGTGTTTTTATAAATACTTCGAGTCTCCCCGAATTTGCCATATTTTCTAATAATAAATAAATCGAATATTTCCAAAACTAGCTTTATGAAATGTATCGGTTTATTTTTTATTGTTTATTAATTAGTCAAGAATCATACGCATATTTCTGAAAGTGATTATTTTATGTAAATAAAAATGGCCCCTTGAGCTGAATCCAAAATAAAGTTAATTTTGACTTGTATTGCGAGAACCATGTACCTATCGTAAAAAAATAAGTAATCTTTTAAGCTTAAAAGTAAGCGTAACACGTGACAATTTTATGTAGTAAACGGAGAAAATGAAAAATAAACTTAACGTTGATAATAATCATAACGATAATCCTAATTCCCAGATGAAAGTATATAAAAAAAAACAATTTGTTTAAATATATTTTGTACGTGATTCTCGAATTATAGAAATAGCCTTATAAAAAATATTTGTGCAAAATATAAAAACACTTTTAGCGTCCAAGCCCGATATTATCCGGTAGTCGAGCTCCTTGAACGAGAGATATTTAAAAAAAAACTCTGGAATAATCTATCGTTCGTTATATATTAGTAACCGCTTCCTCTGTGTCACCGTGCATACGAATATGAAATATTATGAATGGGAGATTGTCGATGCAGCGTCACGAAGTAGAGGGGATAATTAATCGGATACCGCTTGTTTTTCACCCGAGAGCGACTCTTTCGACGTAACATTCCCCTCTGACGAATCGTCGGTATATGTAGTTCCAAGAATCGTTATTAATGGCACGAATCTACATACCTACAACTTTTAATCAGTCGAAGCATTTAATTTTCCATCGGATAGCATGAATCATACGATACTCGAAATCTTCGACCATACGAGTCTTCGACCAAATATTTCATACAAGAAAATACCCTAGCCCTTGTTTCCCTAAATTCATGAGCAATCGTTCGTAAGTTCGAGCACAATTTTTATAACAAGAATATTGTACCTATACCTACCTCCTACCTTCGTGACCCCAGATCTCGTGGTACTGAATTATTTCCAAAAATCGGAAAAGTTTGACGACACTAAAAGAAAGTTGGCCAGATCCCGAGTTGGTCAGTTTCCGACTTTTCAAATGAGAAATTGTCTTCCAAGGAAATACTTTAGAACGACGAAATTTGATAAGGATTTTACCGAGGGATTTATCCTTTGTTTAACGAGTCGTACATAATGGCATGATTACAAGAGAAACACGATTGATCGAGAGAGGTGTTGAAAAGTTCATTTTTAAATGGGACCGAAATATTGAAGATTTTGATCAAGGCACGTAAGATTTTGGGAGAGCATCGTTTAATTTACTGGGGTCGTTCTGTTTTACCATCGGTCGGGGAAGTCGGGTCACGATGGTGACCTTGGTCCCCGTCGTGGGACCAATTTAAATGAGCCTTCGACGACGTCCTTCATTCTGTGCACAAAATCACATAACGTTCGTCTTTCCGGAAATCTCTAATTTTCGAATTCTCAAAACAGGTAAATACAAGTCGTCAACTATCGTCGTTTCCTTTGACAGAAATTATATTTTTAATCGATAAACTCTTTACAAATATGTACAATAATATGTAACAAAATTCGACGAATACGCGCGATACGTACGAACGTAATGAAATACTTAGATGTAAAAAGGGTCTAGAGAAAACGAAATGAAAGTGAAGAAAAACAGCGACATCATAAAAGACGAAGAACGAAGGAAGAAATCGGTTGAGACACGCTTCTCTATCGTGGATCGAGTCATCGCGCGTGCGTCGTCGGAATCAAATGACTCATAAGGTGCGTTGGGTTCGTACGTGCGGATCTCCCGGTCGATCTACGCAGTAGCTCTCGGTCTCTCTCTCTCTCTCTCTCTCTCTCTCTCTCTCTCTCTCTCTCTTTATCTTGCTGCTTGGATTACGTAATAACAACAAGGCGCGACGTACGCAATCGGGCATTCCATATCGTGTCCAGGTCGTCTCGTAACGAATCGATTAATGGATTAACGTGGTTGGCATTGTTCCTGTAGTCGAATCAACATTAATGATCGAGATTATCAGTAGGCCCTGAGTCCGACTTCCATCTCGCCATGGGGCTCGCCACCACCGGTACCAGATCCGGCAACGTGATGATTGTGATGCACGTGATGATGATGATGATGATTCAAATGTGGCGGCTGGCCCCCGCCACCACTACGATAAGCCGGCTGCTTCTCTTCGACCATGCGCAGTCTGTTGAAATAATTGAACTCGGCTTGGACTTGGACGTTCTCGCGCGCGGCCGACTCGTCGTCGAATTCGAGACAGGCGACACCGTCCAACCGCTGAAGATCGATCCAGCCACGGCAGGTTACACAAACACCGTCCATTACAAAGTGGGACCTAACGTGGACCTGTGAAATAAAAAAAAGACGCAAAATTGATTTTGGATGTCGTATCCGAGATCGCTATAGTCGAACTTTCATTTAGAATCGCCATGCCCGTTCCGGAACGGAATCCGGGCATTCCTCAGATTCATTCGATTCGAGACGAGGATACATTTGTATTTCGACTTTTTTTCTTTCTTTTAATGTAACAATTTTGGGTAACAATGCAATCAGCGAAGTCTCGGGAGTTTTTCGGGAACGAATTAGACAATCTGCATTGTTTTTTTTACTTTTACCTCGTAATTGAACAATAATTTTAGAACCAACTGTCTGGTTGAAGATACCCCGAACCTCAGTTTTTAATAATAATCGAGTCACAATGGTGATTGTTTAATTGCACGAAAAACTTATGCAAATGATTTATCGAAATCTCTTGCTGGCTTCAATTGTTACTCATTTTTGACCCGGCCATTGCCGGGAAAATTTTTAATCGTAAAGTTTAGTTTATGTATGCAACGAACAATTGCGCGTAAATGCGCAGAAGAAACAGCGGAGGGACAAACTTTAAAAGGGCTGCAATAATTTTTATTAAGAATTTGGACCTTTTCGATTTTTTCATAACCTTGAGAATTACGATCGATTTCACAACTGTATTCGACATATTTGGTCCTTGGCACAATGGAAACTTAATGCTCGGTATCGAAGCTATTCGAAAGTTGTTCGAAAATGCAACAAAGCTCGTCCACTTTAGAAACGTCTTTTTGTACATCCGGTAAATTTGGAAATGGTTCGGTGCGCGATTGATCCGCGCTCGAATCGAACGAAATTGCTTCGCAAAATTACATCGAATAACATATTACGCGAGGTTCAAGAGAATTTCTCATCTGGTTGCTCGGGTCGACGGTGGTATGGAAAGGAAAGAAAAAAAAAAGAAAACAAATTTTTAAAAAATGAGAAAACGAAAAGGATGCGGTGGTTCGTCCGTGTCCGGAAGACGAAGAGTCAAACGTGCAATTTTCTCTTTCCTCCTCCAACGGTTATCTCGGTCCTTCCTTTGCCCGTGGCGGACTCGGGGCAAAGTGGGCTCATGCCAATCAACATAATCGTCGACCGGGAGAACGGGGGCCGTTGCGAGATCGTGGGCAAAGGCGAATGCTACAAGGGAGCTAGGACGGGGAAATTGAAATGGGAAGGCCAATGATGAGCACCTGGGTTAATAACGAGTCGAATTGCTCGGTTCATTGAGGCCCCTTGAGCCGGACCCAGAACGTACTGTAATTTTCAGCCGAAAATCAAAGTACCTACCACGTCGATGCTTTCTTCTCGCGAAATTGCGTTTTTTCGAGATTTTTCTGTTCAAACGTCTTTCGAATATTCCAAAGCGTTAGAAAAAACGTGTAAAAAAAATGTGGATGTATGTTATTTTGCCCAAATTTCTTTGTTACATAAGTTATTTCCACGAAATGGGACCGGTGAGTCGAGTTGTGAGGATATTAAAAATTTTTTTTTTTTCCGTATATTTCTTTAAATTTCTAGCAATTTATATTTCGATGGAATCAATTACAACTGTTTACGTAAATTATTCTGAAATACTTTATAATAATTTTTTGTTTAATGTTTAAGAAACTATATGGCCACCCTGAACTTTACGACTGAACTTTGAATTACAAGCGAATGAAACCTGCCGCTCCCGTCACTTTTTTTCAAGCTCTCTTGAAACGTTGTGAAATTTTTTTCGTTGCTAACTGTGTTCGATTTTTATCATACAAAATGGTATACAAATACTGGACATTTTACGAGCCAATTGCAATTAAAAAAATGTAGGTGCTAAAAAATAAAACTTGAATGATCTTTTTATGTTCCTTGTAAATTTATGTTTTGACTCAAGAATAAAAAAAAAAGTTTACTTCCGAGTAAAAACTTTCTTCGTCTTACACATGTTTATTGGATGAAAAGGAAATTAATTGACATTCTGGATATTCGTGAACTTTTTAAGATTTTTCTTTACAATCGTGCTGAAAGTTGCTTATGTAAAATAAAGTAAACGTGATGCAAAGATGTAAAAATGATTTACACCGAAATTGTATACAAACAAATAAATGCAATTACTTCTTGGCCAGCTCAATATGTACACGTTATTGTTGTGATCCAAATATTTAACTACGCAGATACTTTATAAACACACATTTTGTTTTATTGCGAGGAGATCTTTCGTCACCTATATTGACGTAGATACTTTAACGCCTCATATATATATTTTTTTCGAGCATATGATCATTAAAAAATATTCTGTTATAGCGTCGGATTAAAATTTTAAGAAGTAGACAAAGTTATAGCCGAAATGAAGAAGGTTTTCGAGTGTTGAAAACTAATAACTGGCGTGCAGATAAGGATTCTTTCTAAGTTTTAAATGCAATTTTTTCGAAACAGCATTTCCATAAACGACACCAAAAATATTTTCAGATGAATCAATCCTGAGACGAATGAAATTTTATACAATTGCCTATTATAATATTATCCGGTACTGTACATACAATTATTGGAATTCATACTTTTTTTTAATGATTTTATGAATAGAAAAATATCGATTTAAACATTAGAATTCTCATTCGAGGCGACTATTCAAAGCGCGTTACTTTTCGAAAATCCGATATTTTCAAAAATTGGCTATGCCAAGCGCTACTTTTGTTTATCTACTTTAATAGGATATACTTTTCGTACAAGACAATACGAAGAATTTTCTGATACCACAAGTAATCGGTGTTTTAAAAAAGGGATTTCAGGAGAACTACCTGAAATGGGAGCCATCTTTAACATTTTTAAATGATATTTTCAGAAGATTTTATTCCATAGATATACATAGATATTACTCATATGTATTATATAAAATTACCTAATTTTTATATAATTTCACCGCGCCCAAAGACATGTAATTCCGTACAATTATTGCATGTGTTGTACGACGATGCATAGGAATACATTGATAGTATCGTCATGTTTTCACGCCCAACATGAAATTGCAATAAATTGCCCAATGACATTTTAGTCAAGCTTAAAGTATCGAGATGTTGCGACTCAAGCACCCCTCGGCCTTTCTTTCCCCAAGTCTATTCCTCAATGAGAATCGCGAGGGCAGCCTCGAGCAGCAGCGCCCCGTTGCTCAATTATAATCCGAATGAGCTTCCTACCGCGAATTTTATATTGTTCCCATTACATTACCAAAACCCAAAAAATGCCAGCTGCTCGCGCGGAATAATCCAACGTTTCCTTACTGTCACAGGACGTCTATTATCGAACCGCGAAATATTCTTCGATCCCGCACGGTTTTTTTTTAAGTTTTTTTTTAAATTCCATTTTTTCTTTTCATTGTGTGTTTTTGTTTATCGCTGGATATGCAACCATTCTTGCTTAAAGACGATTTACCAACATCCATTTTACTTAGAACTTATAAAAATAATATTTTCGAAACATAAAATTCTTGCCATTTTAAATAAAAGAATAAATGAATATTCTGCGATTTTTTTTTCTTTTATCGAGAAACTCATTGAAGAGATAAAAAATAACGTGGTGCGCGAAGAATTTAAATGGGCCCGGGACGCGAGACACATAACGGGGAAATACGTGTGCGTTAAGAAGGAATGGGCGGTGTCATTTTTTTTTCTGTAATATAGGATTGATTATACAAAGTCATGTCCGCATATGCATTCTGTCAAATCGGAAAATTCCCCAACGATTTGCATGCGCGAAATTATGCGCGGTTTATTTCCTTCAGGCAATGATTGCGTCATCACATCGTCGCTCCACGTTCACGATAATAACACTTTGTCGCACTTCGCGCGTTTAGCATAGAATTTTTATTTATAAAAAAGGTTTTTACGTTTTCTATTTAAATTGAATACTTTTTACGTTTTTCATCCAAGTAAAGGACATTTGACTTATCTTCAATAAAATAAATCATAATCTTACGGGGGCCGGACCAACCTGAACATTGCAGGTGTTTACGCCGTAGAAGTCAATGTGCGAATGAGGGAAAGAGCTGCGCAGTACCATGCGCAGTATGCTTCATGAGAGTTGTCATTCTTCCGATTCTCCTAATCGATTTTCTCATACTTCTGACAATATTGCCTTTGCAAGATTGAATAATCAATTATTTTATTTCTATGTAGGGTCTAATTGTAAGTTATTCGACCGCTGCCATCAAAATTCATGATTTTTTAATCATTATCGTTCAAGTCACCAAAGCATTGAAACAAATGAAAGTTTGTGCCTATCGAACGATGTCGAATGTTTTGATTTTTATTTTCATACGCACCTAACTTTATTACTTTGAGGAATTCTCGAGTCCAAAAGTATTACGAGTAATCAACGCTTCGCGTTTCTTCAACCAAACGTCAAGTTTCACCATCCTTGCAACGTATAATTTAGTTTAACACATGCAGAAAAGTTCAGAGTAAAATTGATCGTATCGTATCGCAGAGGTCTCCTTTAAAAGTCAACCATTGTTTAAAGCAACGGAGGCAACTCCGCGACGTCGACAAATTTGACCGATTATTCACATGCGTCATTTCGGCAGGCTTCTCGCACCCGTTTTACGCGATAATTAATTACTCCGAGGACACACGGCCCGACCAACCCTTTTTCGTATCGGATGTTTATTAGCCTCGGCGCGTCCGCGCATCGTGTTCTCACGCGACGGGAAGCGGGAGCGGAACACGAAGTGACGTTGCGGCACGGTAAGTCGTGGAAAAAAAGTAAAAAAAAAACGTCGCTCCTTCTGGGCGTGACACATTATCGGGATAATGCGTGGCGATATTTAAACTGTAACGCTGTTTTAGTGCCTCGCGTTCGGGGGGGGGGGGGGGGTCAACCCTTTCGGCGGCTCATTTGCATTCGAGATGGAAGAAAGAGAAATGAAAACAAAAAACAAAAAACAAAAACAAAAAAACATCGCCGTTCTTATTTAGCCGTGGCAATAGATAGATTGGTTACTTTGCTAATAATTATTCTGTCTATCTGTCTGTCACTCACTCTCTCTCTCTCTCTCTCTCTCATTACCATTTATTTGTTATCTTTATTATAAATCTGTAATTATTAATTTTATTATTTGAGATACTATTTTAAGTTTTACTTTTGCCTAAATTTTTTCCTATTTATGCTCAATTATATCTTATTGTTAGTTATGACTATATGTTGGTTATATTTAGTTTGTCGTATTTATTCCGTATCGTATTCTCTTTTGTTGCCCTATTTTTCACTTTATATTTTATATTTACCTCAATGTATGACTAGGATATGATCAAGTAATTAATCGATCAAACAATCGATATTTCTCTCTTGGTCTCTCTCTCTCTCTCTCTCTCTCTCTTTCTCTCACTTTGTTTATCTATTATTATACTATCTGGTATTATACTATACTATTCTATATATATGTACATATATGTATATAGTAAAGAGATGATAGTTGTCATGGTCGTTGTTTCCTAGCCAGGAGCAGTCGATAATTGATATTTTTAACTTTATATTCTTACTAGCTGTTCAATCTATGAATTAACTGAGGATCCTGCTCGTAGTCACGTTATTATGTTTGTTTGTGAAATTTGATGTTTTTCTTCATTTTGTGAAGACATTTATCCACCTTTGGGGTTGAACCCTTCCCAAAAGGTTACATATACTTTTATAAATTTGGGCAAATTCATTGTTCAATTATATCTTTTGTATTGTACGGCGGTACAATCTTTATGAATGTTCTGCAAAAATTTTCACGTCATATTGTGAGAAATAAGACAGTGTTATAGGTCGAAGAAGGTAGGTCCCCAATTCTCTCGAAATTTTAAATGTGATTTCGTCAAACCGGTGTTTATATACTCGATATGAAAAACATTTTCAAAACTATTCATTCCAGAGGAATGATATTTTACACAGTTAATTATTATACTATTATCTGGTACTTGTCAAAAGATTTTTCAAGTTCATGCTGTAGTTTCTTTTTTATTAAGTAAATCAATATCGATTTAAACGCGAGACATTTTATTCCCTATTTCAAACCACTACTTATTACCTTTTGAAACAAAATATTCGAAGAATCGACTATGGGAAGTAGTTTTTTTTTAGTATATTCTACTTTATGAAATTTTATTTTCTGATACGAAAAGACGCTTCAGGGAAAGTTCCACATTCCTCGTCATTTTTAATATTTTCAAGTTTTAACATTTTCAGGCAATTTTATTCCATAGTTGTATTAGGATCACTTACTTTTCGGACAATAGTCCACTTTACCAATCGTAAAAATCGTGTAAATTTGATATAATTTCTTCATGCCTAAAGGTACTCCTTAATCATCTCATTATTAAATTTGCTTATCAGAAACAGTCAATAATAATGTTGTTTTTCTGCTAATTTTCGCAATGCTTTATTCGGTCAAGATATTGAAGAAACGAAGGAGATGATTTCAAAATAAAATTTGGATGATCGATCGTTATATTTGTCATTGTTGGGATTTTGTGTCGTCTCTCACCGTCCCATCGTCTCTACCTGTTATTACGTGACCGTGAGCACATGAATGTTATTTACTATTTTCGATTGACGCGAGCTGTCAATGATTATGAAAATCACGATGTCGTTGCTTATCACACCGTATGTTAAATATTGAAAATATACGAATGAAGGAGTCCATTGGCATAGAGAAAAATTAAATAACTGGTAGCTTCTCGCATTATGAAATGCGAAGCTACCTTAAATATTTATTTCATTAATGAAATAAATATTTAAGAAAACAATGGATGTTAATAATAATAATAGACATCGAATGAATAGTTCAATTAAAAATTAAATAATAATTTTATTGTGTCTTTATTTTGCATCGATATTTTATCATTCGACGCATTGTACGTACGATAATACGGTATTTGGATTATTGCCGGTATACACATCGTATTTTCAATATTTCGTTTGACTTTTTTTCGCTTAAAATAATAGTTGACTATTATTTTGTTTCGGAGTATAACTTTATAGCTACACGTCCATACGACGATCGACAATTGATAAGTATAAAAAATAGATCAGAAACGATAATTTTTAATAATGGCAAAGGACACAATATAAATCATATAGAAAACACACCTTTTTTAAACAATTTAAGAAAACATTATCCTTTTGTATAATGAACAATTTAAAATTGTACATAATTTCTCGGGAATTTATATATAATATGCCTATTTATTTGAAATAAAAGCAATGACTCGTTGGCCAAACACGTCATACCGTGTATTTAATCGATAAAAATAAATAGTAGTGTAAAAAAAAAAATTATTTTTATCGATTACATCGTAGTTTAAAAAGACCGTAATATTTTGTAGCAGAGCTGCTAACGAGGTTTGGGTTTAGGCTTGGTTCCACCGTAAAACGTGTACCCATGAAAGGAGTGTACGAATTTTTGTTCGGGTCACACTCGTTCACCAGGCCTGCTCGTAATAACTGTATTTGTATTATACGAAGTTGAAAATGAATGTGGACGTTGAAACGAGATGCTAGTTTGGCCATTTAGCGAAACACGTACCTACACATGTGTCATCGAAAACCCGGACTGTTGAATTGGGCGTGACCCGTCACCAAGTCCGGCGACTAACATAAAAAAGGGACATTCATTATTCGGGCCAGAGAACTCAACGGCCATACGGTCAGCGAGAAGGGTTTTGTCGTTTTTTTTTAATTCGTTCTTGTCCATCCTCCATCTCTCACGGTGGCTCATTTGGAAGCTTCAAATTGTTCCAACGGTGAGCATAAAAAGAAAATTGGACGTGATATGAAATATTTTTTTTAGAAAATAATAGATTCTACGTATTCAAATGAATAGTTTTTTTGAAGTTATACTTTTTTACGCGCGTTAGACAGTTCTGATGGGAGCGTATTTTCTCGATGTCACACCATGAAGTTAGTTGCGAGTGAGAATTTATTTTATTTTATTTTCGGTCTGAAGTTATCCGAGTGTGCGCAAATGGCATATACTATGCCAGAAGGGCTCTTCTGTATCACGCGCAACAGCATAGCGTCCGACGCAAAACAGAAATACCTATAGTCCGCGTTACGCAAACTATATCAGGTATTTTGCAAACTATAGGTATAATTATTTCAGTTTTACGTCGGACGCCATGCCGCGTTGTGGCAAGTACACAATCGTCCCTTAGCTCTATTGTACCGTAACGTACTGAAATAGTACGTAAGATTTACGCGGACCCAAGTGCTTTTTTAAACTGTGAATATTATTATTGTTCATATTCATATAACTTTATTTATATTGTAGTGTAGATGTTTCTTTTTTTTCTTTTTTTTTTCGAAAATTGTATTTTAGGGTTTGATGTCATAGTAAGTACCTACCTACCTATTACTTTTATTGAATCGTCTGATTTAATATTTTTTTTGCAAAATTGATATTTACACATATTTATATTTATATTTTTTTGATTGGCTTCGTTTGAAAAATTCTAATATGAGATTTTTATTTAATTTAATTTATATGTTATTTATTCAAACTTGTATTCATGGTATCCAATGTCGTTTATTGATCATTTGGCTCAGTTCAAATTTATTCGAATGCGTAAAATAATAATATCATAATATTTAAATGTAACGGAAAATCATTTAACGCTTACTTAATCGCGATGCTAATCGTTTCGCAATATGGCGACGTCGAAGTTCTTATTTAGAAAAACAAAGAAACAATCTGTGTGTACATACGTAAGCACGTAAGTTATACTTCTTTGGCGTGAATGAAAAAAGATTTGCTTTACGCATTAAAACAAATTTGAACAGAGTCAAATGATCGATAAACGACATTAAATACCACCAATACAAGTTTGAATAAGTAAAATTTAAATTAAATAAAATAAAAATCACATATTAAAATCTTGTAAATGAAGGCAGTTAAAAATAATGTAAATATGAATATACGTGTAAATATCAATTTTGCAAAAATAATTCGCTTGCTTTGCTTTGACGTGAATAATAATAATTATTCACGTCAAAGAAGTAGGTATAACTTCTTAAGCGCGTACATAAGTACACACAACAGGTTTTTTTTTTTTAATTCGTGGACAGTTGGCACTGGTGGAAAAAGAAAACCATTGAAATGCATATATCTCGTAATTAACTATAAACGTGATGTAAAACAAGATTTGTTTATCTGTGTGGTAGGTATAAATAACGATTGTAAAACATTGTTTTGTCAAGAAAATGCGTTATTTTTTATACCTATACGTAGATTTTTCTACGCCTTTTGCGTTTATTCTCTGGGGAATCGTAGAAAGGGAACGCTCTATTTTTGTAAGCCATTAGAACCAGATGTGTAGTATCGAGAGACGAAGTATTGTGCGGGTGGATAGATGAAAACGATGACCCTTGAAAACGATGAAAATTCGTTCCAACGTGTCGATTACATTTTGGTCGACTATGGCATATTTTGGAACTCGCGTGCCTCTCTATGTAGGAGCTTGGGCTTGCGATAGTGCGTCGATGAAGCGTGAATGGGTTCGTTGTTGCTGCGAGGTACCTAGTTTGATTTTTTTCAATTGGCATATGTTAGGGGTGGCCCCGAAGTGTAAATTCATGTTTTCGTTTCTGGGAGGGGGGGGGGGGAGTGTTAGTCGCAATTTAAACAAAAAAAAACGATAAAAATGATAGAGACCTTTTTTTCGTAGAAAATTATATTTTCTATAACGTTTATTGAAAAACCTTTTTCTTTGTAGTTAATATGTTTCGAGATCTTTCCTCGTCTATAGTAGAAGTTAGGAGACGGTGGAAAACAATATTCCTCAATATAAATATTCCTCACCGGGGTGTGGGCACCTTCGTTATCTGAATTTTTCCATCTCCGGTAATTATTTTTCGCCACGGGGCACACCGACAATGCCCAGCACGCGCCATATTCTTCAACGGTACCTACACCCTCTCCTCTCTATCTCCCTACCCGATTCTTTATCTCCCCCTCAGTAGAATCGTTTCGTATAAAACAATGAGCACGATTCACGGGTAACCGTTCCTTACTAATGCAGGCACGGGTGCATATGCATATTTCCTGCTATGAAATAAGTGCCGAAACTGGATGAGATTGGATCGCCGATTGCCGATCCCTAGAGCTTGTTATTTTCATTTTGGGCGTTGAAATCGTGCGACACGTTTTTCGGCTTCTTCAAGAGGGAAGCATCATTCCAACGAGAGTTCCTCGAATGATTTACAATATCGATAAATCAGTTTTGTACGCGGAAATATTGTCGAAATTCTGAACCGTGTATTAAGCTCGAGCGTAAACTTTTACTTAGCTAAAGAAATAATATTATATCGGGGCTGTCGACGTTTTATACAACATTTCGATAATTTTCCAAGAATTTCGTACGAATAGTCCTCCTGTATCGAAGAGCGGTGAAAAAATCGTTGCGCGTACTAAGGCCCATTGGGGTACTAAAAGTCGTGTCGTTTGAAGAAAAATCAAATAAAGAAACTTAAGGGAGAATAGCAGAGCCCGATAGCGGTTACAAAGAGGTGAAAAATAAAATATCGTAAGCTCTCGACCGTTGGGTCGAGCACATCCCGAAGCTCCGGCCATCGAATCCTTTAAAGTTCCGTCGGTGTCGGAGCAGGAGATACACCGTAGGGTCCTCGAGGGTCCTTGGGCTCCCTTTCTTGGTCCCGAGGACCCACCGCACGACAGATTTACGACCCATTACGCGCTAAATCTCTAGTCACCGCCCTTTCGAAACAACGCTATGTTGTTTGACCTTCGTATGACGCTACGGAATTTTTACTCGCTTTGAGGTCCTTCGTGCCTCTGATCGTAAAATATATTTCGCGCAATGTCCACAAATGTTGCAAAACTTAAAAATTACAAACCCAATTACTGTTTGGCCACCTCGATAGAGCGGATCAAAATGTATTTTTTGGAGTCTCTCATCGAGACTCGTGAATCTTATCATAAGAATTACTTTTCTTGATAGCCCCTCGTTCGAGGGGCAAGAGCCGACGGAAACACGTTTACTTTACCGACTGCAAATTAATCATTTACCAAATCAATCATTATTGAAAAACATTTTATCATTCTCGATTCTATGCGTACTAGATCAGCTGGGCCGTGTTTGAATAATGCGTGAATAATTTAGGTATGGCAAAATTGTTATACTTTTTATAAATAAATGGGCAGTAAGGTGACGTTCTTATTTTATGTAATGGTCAAAACGTTGTTTATCTCTAACTTTGTGCATATTCTAAATTCATTTGTCATTCCGAACCTTCTTTATTTTATTGTTAGCCACAAAAGTACGCGTCCATAAGAGGCTATGTTGATGTCGGAATTTTCTTTGATAAACTTCTTTGACAATGCGCAGACGAAAATTCTGAAAAAAATCATGGTGACCCACTGTATTAAAAAGAACGTTATCCATGAATTTCATAGCTGTATGTCATTTACTTATTTAACTACCGACCCTCCTTAAATACCGATCGACGAATTTTGGTTGACATTTGAAAAAGGTTGAAACTATTAATTTTCGAAATTCCTAGGCAACGTGTAGTCCCTTTGGCGCGTGGGTCCTCTAGGTATAATAATTTAGTCAAATATAACGTCTAAGACGAATTGTTTCAGTTTACCGGTTATATAGGCTAAAGATTTTGGAACGTCGATTTTAAAATTCGTAATATAAAGATATTCAAATTCTTATTCGTTCGTTTTGTTTTTTGTAGGTACTAACGAACGTCTTAGAGACGCTACATTTGAAAAGGACGCGACTTTTGTTCGTAAAAGTGGTTATATATACCTATAGACTAAATTTTGCCTCGCACGATGCGAATTTTAGGTAAAATCAGTTTATGAGTGCAAGATTTTATAAATACAAGCTTTAAAGTCGACATTTCGACAATGTCGACCAGCTTTTTTGGTTTTTCGTAAATGCCTCACGTTCGACAAACCTTTGAATCGGTAGATCGACTAACAATAAGTACCTATAGATTTTGATAATTTCGGAAATGACAGTCGTAACATTTTGCAAAGTTTTAGCATCGAATGCCCGAAAATGCCCTTATTGCAGCACCAATCAATAATACCTACATAAAATTCCTATATGTTCACATTCATTATTAATTAATACGAACAGTCCGAACGATGCAGTGAGTTCTTTTTTCAAAAACCAAATTTAACTACGACATTGTCGACCGAAATAATTTCAAATAATTCTGGAACAAAGAGCACTAGAAAGCAAAAATTATTTCTTACATCGATCGCTCACAATTTTTTACATGAATAAATAAGACCGGAACTTCGTCGAACCCCGGCATTTTTGGTTTGTTCGTGAGCCAGTTCTGTGGTTCACGAGCAAACAAATAATATAAAAGATTAAAGACGCGCGATAAGTCGGATAAGCTGCAAATTTGATGTGAGAATTTAAATAAGTTTACCATAAAATTTTCCGTCTTACGGCTTCTTATAAAAATGAACGCTTGCGAGACCGACGTGAGTTTTGCAAAATGGCGGTACGCCAGCTAACGCACTATCGATCGCAATGGCGTTGATACAATGAGTCGGCGCCCTTGTCAGTTCATCGCGCCGGCGTACACGCGCCAGAACCGGAAGAATCCTCCGTGCCTACCGTAGGATCCGGCGCATATCCAACAAGCACAAGGGGGGTTTCGAGAATAAATTGTATTTGCTAACGAAGAAAGAGAGAGAGAGAGGGGGGGGGGGGGAGAGAGAGAGAGAGAGAGAGAGAGAGAGAGAGAGAGAGAGAGAGAGAGAGAGAGAGAGAGCGCAGACAAAGCTTACATTTTTCGTTGTCCCTGGAGCGGTGGTCGATGACGACAGGAATAAATAAAATCTTCGGTGCGAATTAATAATGGATTAGGCATAAAGAATCGTTTAAAAAATGAGCCGAGCCGCGAATCAAATCATGCTATCATTATCTGCTGCATAGGGATGGAAAGTTGTCCCTAAGAAATACGGGAAAGAGGCTACCTTTCATTTTTGTACGAGTCTTAATTTCACTCGTAGGTGTTACGAGTGTTAATTCCACCCTTATAGGACTATCCGGGCTCCGATAATTGACTCGGCTCAGTATAAGCCAATAATCAATCGTACTTTTTTTATACAGTCATATAAGAAGAGTTCCTTACGCTAATGTTCAAAATTGCCCACCATGAATGAAACGATAACTACAAGGGTTGATTCCTACTTTAGTCTTGACAGTGAAGGCTAGCATAAATAAAATGGCACTATTCGGAGAACATGAAACAATGGATAAAACATAGCGATCCTCGAGGCAGTGAAAAGTGAGATCCGGTCCCATGGAGGGCTGACAGTCGCTCGGTGAGGCCTTTGTGAACAAAGAGAACTGTGCCATGTCTACATCAGTGAGGGTGGAATAAAGATGAAAGAGGGTGCGACATCGCCAGCCCAACGACCCTCGCCAATCATTCATGCGATAGACTCTACTTTTTTTCCACCCCTGCGTCCGTTACGTTGGAGAGCTTGGAATGGCCGAATGTGAATTCCGAGAAGGCCCCCGTCACGATTGCAAACTTATTGAAGAGCGTCAACTTCCAATGTGTTGGTTAACAATTGGCACACGGCTGCGAGGTACGTTCATTCTTAGCCGACTCCTGCGAGAGTCCTTTCGCTGGTCTCAAGAGACCCCAACATGACGAAGAACCTCCCGGGGTGCCGAAAGCTTGAAACAGGAAGGAACGAGGAATGTAACTGGCTCGCGATGAAACGAACGGATGTCTCAATTATGTCAATGACCGGGCACACATTGTTCGCTCGACGATTTCAACAAAATGGTGCAACGTTAATGGCACGAACATATTCCTCCTGGGGAAAGCCGTTACCAAGTAATCCAGTTCCTCCATGGCAGAACTTTTTTTCGCACAGGAACTTTTTGGAGGATTTATCAAACGCTCCGATTCGATCTAGGTTCTTAAATTCTCCCCGGTCAAGAACCACTATTGACTGGTAATCGATAATATTTTATTCGCCGGGGATCGTTTAATCGGCATCATTGGTGATTACCTGCTTCTTGGCACCCTGTCTGAAATGACTTCGTGCTGACTTGCGTCGATCAATAAGTTTATCTAACGGCACCCGAGTGACTTTGCCTTCAGAGTTTTTCGGATGCGAGACTCGCCAGAATAGGGATCGTTATCGCTGATTGGACGAGGCTTCCTGTTTCTATGAGAAACGATGTCCTGTTGAGGATGATTTACCAAGAAGGGTGCCCTCAAATTTTTCTAATTCGGAACTACAATATAAATGTACGATTCAAATGCAGTGACTGACCACAGGTGCGCTTGGTCAACATTTCCAATCCTGGTCGGTAAAGTCCCTAGAGCTGACCATTCGAAACCCTGGTACTGTTTCAGATTTTGCAAAAATGTGTTTTCGGCGATCTTTCGACAGTCAAAGTCTATCAAAGTTCTAATAGACTTTCGAAAAACGTACCTTGCCCCGTTCTTTCTCAAAATCGCATTGATCCGGCTCGCTATGTAAGTAGTTTCCGGGAACTTGACCAAAGGTTAATTGGATATTCGTTCCCGTTGCGGCGAATGAGATTTCGGCATGGCCCTCGCGGCAACCATCTTGAAACCGTCGTTGACGTTCCTCTAATGGCCGATCTCGATAACCGGTGTATCGAATCTGCAATTAACAAATACCCAAATAGATTGATGCTTTTGCTACCGAGGTCTTCGTAAATAAATTCTAAATTTCTGAGCCTGTGTACTGTTTTTCTGACCCGATCGACCGGGATGCATCCGGTTCGAACGGTCATTTAACTCATTGCCGGACCAAGCTCACGAGAAGTATCGGTGAGCGTGGAGAGGGGGACTAACCAATGAGTGCGCTGGACAGCGCTGTGTGCGACTGTGGCCGTGCGTTAGTGCGTGCGTGAAGCTCCCACTTCACCGTGCGCCAGGGCCGTATTTGCCGCGTTGCCATTCCTCTTTAAATCGGATTAAATCGAAGATCGGGTTTTGGCGTTTTTTTTTTAAATAACTTTGAAAATTTGTAAATGTTTAGTAAACATTAGATACTTTTTTTAAAAGTTTAATATTTTTCATAGAATCTTCTAACATTTTTTTACTAATTCAAAGTAACGTTTCATAAGTTTCATAAGGTCACGTGTAAATCCATTAAAAATAATAATCGTTTTTAATTCGTAAATTTATTCGTAAATTTATTTAATCTCAAATCGTTAACAATCTTTTTTCAGAGTCGATACCAAAGATCTTTGCCCCATCGTGGTCACCGAATACAGATTAAAAGCTTTGAAAATTATTGTTCAAAGGAAGATACAAATTATCGTATTACAATGTTACGACGAATTTTGAGAAATATTGTCATTGTTCGTGAAGCGTACACAATGTATAAAGGTAACCGAGGTGACGGGGAACATCAGGTACCTGCCGGCGGCAAATTTTACTACGATGTGATGGTGATGGTGTCGAAAAAAACGATTTGTCCAAAATATTTTTTTCTCGATGGTAGTATATTTCATATAACTTTATATCCCTAGGAAATTTTATTGAGAATTTTTCAAAATCAACCAAGTTACAGCTGCTAACAGCTGCTGACACGAACAGTGCCTTAAGGGACTGCCACATCGTTAGTTTACATTATTTTTCTAATAAAAAGTATAGGCATGATAGTCGACCGTGCATGCATTAAGAGGTGTACTGTTATTTTTTTATAGATAACATATTTCAAACAAACATCAATGGTCAATATTTACTCTCTTTACCTTCAATTCTCATTTATGTAGTCCTTAACTTGGAGAAGGACATTTTTTTTAGTCGTTTAACAATATTTCGTTGTAATAATTTTAAGACAAACAATTCCTTTTCTACTTTTTAGGGATTTTTAAGCCTATATCATATAATCTGTATGACAAGCTTTTACTATTTTGTGTGGTATTTTTTGCTCGAGAACGATAAACACAAAGATCTACAATATCTCACAATCACGGAATAAACAAATGCACAGCTTTTCTAAATTATAATTTTTCTATTGGGCGCAAGACTTCTACAAACAATTTTTTTTCGCTATCGAAAATATAACGTATTATAATAAAATAATAAATAATGTCTGTAACATAAACCGCGATGTTTTCATGTTTTCATAGACATATTCGCTCTTGGGATCTGTAGGATGTCGAATTTTGTTTTAATAATTTTCAAATATTATTACTGTTTTTTTTTTTCTAATAAAGAAGTCAGTCTTTTTTAAAACCTTGGAAACAATTTTGAAATTGGTGACGTTATAAAAGAAACGTATCGTAATTATCTCGATAAAACGGAGAAATCAATTTTCCCGAATACATTAATTTCGAAGCCCAAAATTGTTTAAAAACAATCAAAGTATGAAAAATTCGTTAATAATAGAAATATGCCTGAAAATGTCGCAAAAATAGAAAATGAAATATATTTCCAAAGGAATTTATAAAATTTCCCTAATACTGACCATTTTATTCCGATTCGCAGTGTGAACTATGAAGGCTATGAATTTTATTGGAAATTTCGTATCGTTCAGAATGATGAAAAAATTCAAAAAAGGTCGAGCACACACATATTTGAAATATTTTCTCATCTTTTGTGCCGCGATAAGGACAAACCTTGGATTATTTCATAAGTCGAAAATAAGTTTTTATATTTATTTTCCTTCTTTCTAGAGCACAGTGGAAGGCGATGCTTACTTTTTTCGTTAAAAATAATGTTCCCGACCGAAAGCAGAGATGCAAATTTTCAACGAGAACTTTTTTTTACCGCCGTTTATTCTGCCGAATAAATATAAAATATAAAACAAATATAAAAAATAATCTAACTCGGAATTGAAACGACAATTTTTTTCTAACTTCACAAAAAGTATATCTTCCAGTGATATTGTCAAATGACAGAAAATATCCGAAAAGATTAGAAATTTCTTTTTTTTGGGTTGAATTCGCGGTGAATTATTATTCAATTATTGGCTACATAATATCTACTCGTGTAAGATCGACAACTATGGGTGTACGGTCGGCGTGCGGTTCGGGCGATCACACGGAAGTTAAGCAGTATTTCGCGCTGCCAATACTTGGTGCGGTGACCGCTCAGCCGTACGCTGGTCAGGAAGATGGGTCGCTGAGCGGAAGGGGAAAAGGAGCTCATTTTTCCGGAGCTCTCGATGATTGATTTCCTATAAGAACATTAGACTACGCGAAAGATTCGACTTGTGTATCCTCTCCGTGCCCTAAGCGGTTGCGGTACGGCTAGAAAAAAAGGTCGTCTGCAGCAGCAACCTCACCCGGCGGAAATGTAGGTTAAGTGAGAGAACACGTTTGAGTAGAAAACGCGAAAAAGAGACGAATCGTATAATAAACCCGAAATGGGTATGTATACACACGATGGAAATATATATATATATAGAGAGAGAGAGAGAGAAAAGAAACAACCAAAGAATAACAACAGCGTGCTCTCACCTCGCATTCGCGACTCAATTTTCTGAGCGTTTCGTTGTTCTCGAATTTAGCTTTCTGATTGGAGACGACCTTTGGCACCTTCCACATGAGCCTGGATCGGGGCTGAGGATAAAGTCCCATTCCGTCGAACGGTAGAACTGGATGATCGCTCATGGTATGCATCATCTTCCTTGTCGTTGCTTATGTTTATTTTTTTCAAGGTCACGGGATCAACACAGCCTAAGCAGCGACGAGATGTGCCAAATGCTCTCGGCCCCTCTCCCGATCCGCGGCAAACTTTTACCGATCCCCTGCAGCGAGTTCTTTGTACCACTTCCTCTTTTTAAAATTCAATCGTCAAATTTTAAGATTCGACGAAATTACGCGAATTACAATTTTTTATTGTGATTTACAGTGATTTACGACGTTCGACAATACGAATATACGTACGGGTAATGAACAATAAATTCTCGCGACAATCGATGGCACAAGAATTGTATTTCTCGTAAACGTTTTAGAGATTCAACGTAAACCCCTCACAGAAAGAACTTCACAGCGCGACAAGTCTGCGGAGACTAATGTGCCGAGGTGTCCGTAGCTTTACGCCGTGTCCGGGTAGCTCCGCCCAACGGTACCGCCTACTCTTCAACCTTCGTCAATCACTCGCTTCGTTAATCGCTCGCTCACCCCACCCTTCGGCGCTCGACGAACGCGCATACACCGAGTTCAGCGCGTATATGCCCGTATACGCACGCATGCGCGTTTTTCAGGCAATGCCGGTCGGCGGGCATTTAGGGTCACTTTTTGTTGCGACATAAAACGACGGGTGGGAAGGAAACCACGCTTTCTGAATTTTACATATAATAGAAAATGAGTTATGTCGGGGTTATTTTATTTTACACTTACGCCATTGGGTGCCGTTCTTCTCGTAGTTCACACTAACGAAGATTCGTCGAAGAGTCATCATAATCATCGCTCTTTTTCATTCGAGTACAGTTTCAAGGCGAGTCCTTCCAGAAGAATTTTAAACATTTTTTTCGTACGCATTGTTGTCTCGTGTCAGTCTTTGTCGCACTTTTTTCCACCATTGGCGCACTCTTATCGAGAATGCACATTAATGACGCTACTTTTTATTGAGAAACACGACGCTGAAATGAACCTTGCTTTGTAATGGGAAGTTTTGTTTAAATTGGAAAGGTTATGTTCCAAATGATGATGGTTCATGACCGAAAGCCTACCTTCTACGAACTTTGCGACAATCATTTTTTCATGAGTAACAAATTTTTATTAGAAACATTGAGTTTCTATTGAGACATAGATAGTTTCAGAGGCGTATAGGTAACGAAGTGCGGAATGTACGGTTGTAGAATTTCTCGTTTTTCGAACGACAAGTATCATCAACAATATTTTACGTGGCTGTACAAACATATATGTTTGTACAGCCTTGTTTGAAGGCAAACGGTTTTAAGAATTGAGATACGGATTCTTTTGATGAATAAAATAATTCGAAATGCATTAAGTAACGTCAGCCCCACCATCTTCGACGTGGAATATGAGTTCTTAAAAACCGACCCATTGACGAGGACCGTGCGTTCCACGAACCGACATCAATCGAAATTGAGCTAATATTTTTTAAATAAATACAAACCTTGTTTAAAATATGATTTTTCGAACCAATAAAAATTACTTAAGTACTTGAAATACGAACCCTTGTCGACGAGACATCGCTCTACCGATCTTATTCGCCGACTGCAGAAAGGTAGAGGGGACAAGCACGACGATCAAGGCGTTCATGGTGACAAAAAAGTTCCGAGGCGCAGCGTAGAAGCGTCTGCTATTATTGTGAATATCTGTGTCGTTAAATAATATATATATTGAATATTATTGTTTACTTCTACAATGGTTAATAACTGTTGTGTATTTAATTGTAAAAATCGACTCAAAAACAGTGTGTGTGAATTTTACAAATTTCCTAAAGTGGCTTACAAAATCGACCAAAAGAAAAAGTGGATTGCTGCTGTACAGAGAGTTCAGTAAGATCGCTAACCTAACATTTAGTCAATGTCAATATTGTCAATGCATTATACTTGTGTATTTATATTCAAAGTTTTTGTTCTAGCCCAGAAGGATCTAAATGGATTTTAAAACTACATCGTGTTAGCTGCAGTGAACATTTTGTTGGGAATAAAAAATCTGATAGTCACTCAAGCCCTATACCTACGTTCCAACTATATTTTTCAAAAGTCGAGATGAAGTTAATGAAAAGCTTTTAACAGGTATAAATATATGATTTGAGTGGATTGCTAATGTGATATATTGTTTGTTATTAAATCAAATTCTTTACTTTTAACTATCACGTCTTGTATAAACTACTTACATACATTTGTACTTGGCATTGAGAATAGTACACACTACTTTTTTGTAATTCAACTTTCGTTTCATTAAACAAATTTTTAATATTTAACATTGCTAACTTAATTTTCATAATCTATAATTGGCTTTTTTTCGTTGGTACTTGGACACTTAAATTCAATAATTTTACTTATACAACTATCTTTTACAACCACTCTGTCAAGACTAGCGCATAACCATGGTTGTTTCTCACTGACTAAAATTCCAAGTTTTATAACTTCCACTCCATAAAGCTTCTCGTAAAACTCTTTGACTTCTTTTTCATTCTTTGTACTATATGAAATTGATTTAGTTTTAACATTTTTTGGATTAAGTATATCTTTAACGAAAGATTCGTCAGTCTCCTTGTTTCTAACTTTGATGGAATGTACATTTTTACTAGCACTTGGTCGTAATTGCCTAGCTTTAAGCCATTTATTAGAATTATACTGTTATAAAGTTCCACAACATAAACATAATCACAATATTATCACAATATTATTTACATAAACCTATTTTTCGTTTTCATTAACTTAATATTTGCTTTTATAAACTGGATGATCCATTAGAAACATAAATATTTCATTTACACATGCTGATAAGTTTTTGTGTGTTATTGCTTTTAAACTTTATCTAAAAGACCATCAACACTATTGTTAACTTCAAAATTAATTGTACTTTTTTCAGCTGCCACTAACATTAACTTTAATGATGAATTTGATTTTAACTCTGATATTTCTACTTTGACTGGGTCAACACTGACATTTGTTGTGGGAGGAAATATTTCATAAAAATACTTTCCTTTAGAGGAGTAAATCTCTTGTGCAAATTTTTTGGCAGATACGTGTACTTTTCGTTAACGCCTTAGGCCACCCTAGAGGCTGAAAAAAATAGGCTTTTTGGGGATTTTGTTTCAGAAATACTACAAAATAAATTGCGATAACAGAAACGTGATTTTATTATCTATATCAGTGACTACTTACAATAATTTTTTTGAAGCTATTTATTACAAAATGGCGGCTGTGCAGCGTTTTTGCGACGACGTCTTTTTTTCGGGGTCCACGGCCGGACTAACAGCTCCTGTAATTTTTAAAATAATAATGAGCAAATGAATTTTTCGATTATATATAGTAACTGCTATAGAAGTACGTAGGATTTTTGCGCCGATATATTGATTTTTGGCCAAATGGCGCCCTTCTAAAGTGAAAAGTGAAAAAATTGTCAGATAATTGTTAATAACAAATGAACTACGCAATATAAAAAAAAATCCTACGTACTTCTATAGACAATGTATATTTCAAGATATTTTCAAAATTTCAAGTTAATCGGTTGAAAATTGCTTGAGTTACGAGTCCGGCCAACTTGAAAAATACAGTATTGAGATAAACGTGTTTAAAGTTTTGAGTAGTCTCGCGGCGGACTAGACGGCCTTGTACTGAAATTCGAAAACCGAGTACCTAAAGGTTTTTCCCGGCCATAATCTTCTGGGACATCATTTTTGAGGTCCTAAGGGACCATTTGGAATTAAAAAAAAATCGATTTTTCGAAAATTCTAGGGTGGCCTAAGGCCTTAAGCTTTCAACATGATTCATATAATATATCAATCCAGCAATGTGCTTGCACTTTCCACTTTTATTATATAGGTACACATGTGCAAGGCACACTGGTTACTTCTCTCCTTAAATTTATCTGTTTATATACTTTTAATAAAATTAAATAATTCAATATTTTACTGCTTTTACTTACAAGCAACTTTGTTGAGTATGATGTCGCAGATATTGAAGCCTGTCTAATAAAAGTCGCAGAAATTGTGTGATAATTTATATCAACCTTGGGCTCTTCTTGTACTTCTCGAACACGTCCAGCTTTTACGAGAGCTTTACCTTCGGACATTGTTTCAGGTTGAAACTGTATATTATTAGAAATATTTTAAAGTCCAGTTTTAATAACAACATTCATGGTGAATCTGAAAAGAAAAAATTATATTTAATTTATATTAAAATTAAGTTTTTATTATGACGAATTAAAAATTATGAAACTATAAAAACATTAATATATTGTTTAAGTTTTTATTTGATAAGTACCTAGATGAAATATAATAAGTACAGAAGAAAACTTTACTTACCTTCAGTTTTGTACCTCCTCCGTATTTACAAATACTTTTCCTTTTTTTTAACGGATAATACTTTTATTTATATAAACTTTTGTTTGAAGTCTCCTACAAGTTAACGTTTTACAAATGTCATCCGTCTTTCGCCTCGAACTGCTTTCGCCACGAGAGGGCTTATATGTTCTTCTGCCATAAACAAATCTTGAATTATAAATTCCAGTCAAACATACAGTTAAGACAACATAAAGTCAAAATTTCGTATTATTCGAAACTGTGGAGTCATTTTGTAACATTTTTGTTCTTTTACGATCGAAGTAACGATTAAACGTGCGTTTGTCAATGGACTTGGGTTTTTGGCGGTTTGTTGAAACATTTACTGAAAATTATACGTAATTATTTGATTCTTTTAATATATTCTTCATCGGTTTTCACAAAAATGGCGCGATTCGCTGTTCAGGGCGCATGGAAAGTTTACGAAGAGCATTCGAGATACCTGACTCGAGATACCCTTAAAAAACACTTTCGAAATCAATTATGAAAAATACATTCTTCGCAAGTTCCTGTAATTACACAGGTCGACAAAAAAAGTTTGTTTCTTCTTCTGGATTTCTGTTTTAATGCATAGATTCTGATGGTGGGCATCGAAAAACATCAAAATATCCATTGTTAGATTTTAAAGTTTGCTTTTGTCAGTTTTACGTCAACAAGTAAGTTTTGAAAATTTTAATTGATTTTACGAGCAGCAGGTGGTAGCACTTTGCATATTACTCGCGTAGGGCACAGTAGCGAGGGTTTACTTCTCTATAACAGATGTAACAACGGTTCTTGTGTATTACTGAATTAGAAAAATGGCGTCAAGACAGTGTCGAAAAAAAGGTTGATTCATTCTGTTTTATTTGCGGTGAATTTGTTAAAGTAAGTAGAACCTTTGCTTATGGGGTAGTAGAGCAGATTCAGTATGTTACCAACAACGTATATGGCCTGAGCGAGTCGAGTTCCAGATAGGAAAACATGATGCCAAGTGGGAACCTAAGAATATATTGATGCCGCCGTTGCATATAAAATTAGGCCTGATGAAACAATTGGTGATATCTTTGGATCAAAATTCTGAAGCTTTCGAACATTCAAAGGCTTTAGCTTCCTAAATTATCTGAAGCTAAAGTAAAAGCGGGTATTTTCGTTGGACCACAAATATACAAAATAATGAACAGTTATGAATTCACACAATTATTCAATACTAATGAAAAACAAGCCTGGAACAGTCTTAAAGAAATAGTTCATGTTTTTCTTGGAAACAACAGAGCTGAAAATTATCAAGAGCTGATTGAAACTATGCTTGAAAACTTTGAACTTATGGGCTGCGGAATGTCCCACAAACTTCATATGCTACATGCTCATCTGGACCAATTTAAAGATACTATATATATATATACTATATATATAATATATATACGATATATATATGTATAGAATATATATAATGTGTAAGGGCACCTACTTATTGATAGAGGAGCAAGGAGAGCACGTTCACCAAGATGTGATGGGTTTGAACGACGTTACCAAGGGCAGTACAACGAGAATATGATGGGAGATGACAGTTGAGGTTTAATGCGAGAAAGACTGTACAAACATAAGAAGATCACTAAAAATATTTATTTTTGAGCTTGATTTTGTATTATTTTACATTTGAATGTTCTTACTTGACATTCAGAAGTCAGACCCAAAAATCGTGCCGACTGGTCTTATCAAATAAAATTGGCTTTTCAAAATATTGTATACAGTAGTGTAGATTACTTTGTCCTAAAAATTACGTTTAATTTATTAAAAATAATTTATTCAAATATAGTGACACATAAAGGTCATGAAATTAAATTTTTTCTAAACGACGTGTTTTCGGAAATCATTCACCTTTAATTGACGTTCTTTACCGACAAGCGATATCCTCGACCGAAACCTTATGACACATTCGAAAATATTTTTTTGATCAGGCTAACCATTTTTGAGAATTGTCCATGTTGGACACTTCTCTTACTGGAAAGCCTCGTGGACTTGGATAATTTTATGATTTAATTGTATTATTCGCTCGGTACATGCACCCTAGGTTATTGTCAGAGTGACGTTACCCCGCGCCGAGGGGCAACTACCTTTTAGGCAATGACCATAGTCGAGAAGTTCCGATGGCTGAGGCGGCCTTTCTTTTATTAGTCCAGCTTTCGTGGAAGCTATCGGGTCGCTTGTAAATTATACCTGCTTCGGCAACTCTCAACGCCTTTCAACTTTGCCCTACAAATTTTGAAAATAAAATGTTAAACTACCGGATTAAACCTGGAGTAGGTACCTGGGAAGGAAATAAGACGTATTTTCTATCCTTTTTGTTCGTTTTATTATTGAAAACTCCACAAAATGTATGCCTGCACTCGAATCACATTTAATCTTATTCGATAAATTGAATATAAGATAACACTATAAAAATAAATATGTAACGTCCGTTATAAAATTTGAATAAAATATTTTCAATAAATTAAATATATTATTAACAAATAAAATAATTTGCATCATTACAGATATTTTGAAAAATCAACTTCATTTACTAAGAATTTGTAAAGGGTGAATTTTTCATAAAATCGATTGAAAGCTATTTTTTTAGGGGAGTCAACAATTTTTTTAACACCATTTTGTTGAAAACTAATTAAAAATCCTTTCAGAATAAATGAATAACACATAATTGGGTATCATTTTTACGTATTATTGCAATTATTATAGCAGTTATAATAAAGCAAATTTTCGTCTTTTGTTAAGTCTTATTAAAGATTACCTTTACCGATATCTATTGCAAAGCTCTGATAACAACTTGCAATCAATCAACTAAGTTAAATTATGAATAAAAACGATTTTTATTTTTAAATCGAGTTCAAACTTGTATTCAAACTTAACTGGTATTAAAACCTTGAAACTTCGTGAACAAGTAATCAATATATATAGAACATATTTTAATCAGCGACATTTATTATTCACTAAATGTGTACAAATATTTATTATTTATTAAAAATAATGATGAAAATTAAAAAAAGAAAATACTTTCTTTGTTAGTTCGATGTATATTTTACATTCACTAGCAATCTTTAATTCTTAAATTAGATTAACAGTTGAGATTTTTATATAATTAGAATTTCAACCTACCCTTTCTAATAACTGTACGTCCCCAAACATCCTTACCGGTGTACATATCTTCAATTGCAGTGAAATTAGATATTTGTATAATAGGCAAAATAATGTGTACCTCGAAAAAGAATTTACAATATAAGTATCATAACTTATATTATAAATTTTAAATAAATATAGACTAAGTGGGAATTTTATTTGCACACCCTTTTTCCGGGGTTTTACAATTTCTACCTCATTCTTATTCCACATTTTCTGACTCTTCTTTTTTCTACCTCATTTTATCTTTTTCCACAACCTCCGACTTTCTTATCTATGCTGCCCGGCTGCAGCCGCTTCGCATTTCCAACTTCCTGTATCGCATTTGCCGCGGCCGAAGGGAAACGGCATAAAACCTCCGCCGATACAGGCCGGTGCCTACCTTGTCTCCTCCTGTGGCAATGCGAGTAAACTCAAGTACGACCACCAGAGGCGCCTAAGAGCTGGCACCTCCTCAGCTGTGATGATGGGGCTACCCGGTGCCCGGCCAAGGCGTCACCATCCGCGCGATGACCACCGCCTTGTGGGAGCACCACCGCCGAACCCGAGGATTGCAGAAAAAATTGCAGAAAGGATTGCAGAAACGCTGAGATTGCAGAAAAAACACAGAAAAATTTCTTTTTCCATTGGTGGCGGCCGCAGGCATCGATCCCGAGTCCGCTTTGTGCGAATCCAGCGCCCTATCCACACAGTACTGCGCTCCTCAATAAATATCGACTAATATTTCCTGAAAATTTCATTAAAATGTATTCAGAATGGCGCCCACAGTAGAACGTCTCTTGAAACGTCTTCATGAATACATTTGTCGTAACGGAAGAATCTTCGGATTTCCTTATCTGAGAGAAAAAAATATTCTGCTAAAGTAAATAAACAAAACCAGCGCTTGTCATAGGCTATTTGAAAATTTCAACGGTTAACTCAATATTGTTTTATTTAGAAAAAAGTACGAATATAAGAAATCATATGACAATTACTACATAATAATATGATACTTAAGGGTTCAAAAATTTAATCAACTCAGATAAATAGTTTTAAAAATATTTCTGGTGTCGATTATGAAAACGTCGTTTTCAGAAAACTACAATTAAAGTTCAGAAAGAATAATAAACATACTTGCACGCCAGGTGGTGATTGTTGGTACTAAAACGTCTATCTTCTTTGGACTTTGTTATTTCTTAACGTGCCCTTTGCACAGAATATTTTTGAAAGGTAGGAAACTACCAAAATAAATATAATTTATGTATCAATTTTTTTATATTTAAAAAGGAATCCCGTTAATTCTATAGAATTTGTAATTCTTAAACTTGAGAATCATTCGTATTATTAGTAGGGGCGATAAAGAGATGTGTTTTTAAAAAACTTCGAAGCGATCATAAAAAAAGACTTTTTGATCCAAAAAACCAAAATAAAAGAATTGAAAAGATTTAAACACTCACTCATTTTTTAAAAATAAGCTTCATTGATTTTACATTCTTGAACCGACTATAAATATTGTTCGTAACTGCCGTAACGTGTGCCGGACAATTTCTTCCTGTATATAATCTAGTCGGAATAGACATGAGTTCTATTCAAAGACACAAGAGCAGCGCCAATTTTTTTAATAGCTTATTTGGACCTCCAGAAACATGCCCTGAAATTTGCGGTTCAATCCGATATGTTTTTGAGCCACCAGAGATTGTTGAAAAAAACGGATTATTAGAGTTTATTTTTTTGGAATAGGTTTGATCGAAAAATGCTTTCCAGAAAAGTTGCGTGCCATAATGTCATCTACAAAAAAAGTCCTATACAAAAATTACATGACATTGTTAGTTTAGCGGTAAATTGCAATTGAGCAACGATTTTTTTGTTTTGCTTTGAGAATCTGCTATTGGTCATTTATCAACATACCATTCCAACATTCATACATCATCTAGGAAAAACTATCCCCAAGAGACACACGTAAAATTTATCGATCTATGTTATATAGTTTAGTAACAATCTCCGATCTGCGAAAATCCGGCGTTATGAGATTCAAGTCTACACAGAAGGTTCGCACGATAGACCACAATTCAGGAGGTTCGTTTCAACATGTACATTCCAAATAACCTACTATATAACAAAAATTGGCGCTGCTCTTGTGTCTTTTAATAGAAATCGGTCATATTTTTCTACATTTCGACTGGACTAATAAGGGTCTTCGTGCTTATCGTTATTCCTGTCGATATTGTAGGTACCAGAAAGTAAGTATTTAAAATTGCTTCCACTTGCTACGGTCAGTCTTGCTTCTCCTTCGATGTAGACCGACTGTTGATAAACATACGGTCATCGATAAGATCGTTCACCATATTCGGAACTTAATGTTCTTTTTGAAAATAACTATAAAGATTTCGACGTTTCGATGCTTTCACGTTTGAAATTTTCGTTATTTTCTTAAAAATATCAGAAACATCAGGAAACTCCGATAAGTTCAAAACCTGTATCAAAACCTTGTGACAAAGACAACAATAAGCATTATTTGTTTCTCATAGAACAAGATTGAACAAGGCGGAACATTATGAGGAAGCTTTGGGCAATTTTTCTAAATTACCGAATACTTTCAACCGTACGAAATCGATCGTCTTCAAGTAATTTAAAATGCAATATGAAAGACCGACTGAGTTGACGAGGCCGGTAAGAATCCCGTTGCTTTAATTTCGTGTACATGTGTTACATTTTTTTCACCGTAAGTATGCAACAGAAACCGCTGGGAACGATTATAGTACTCCTATCTGTGGGAAGCGTTCGGAATGAGTTATTAGGGCATGTATACTACAACTCTGCTGATAACACAGCCCGTGACACAGTGGATTATCGGCGTTAGTTAATTGTAAGTAAGGAGACTAGCGAATCGACGATCATGCTTAACTAATAGCACTAATAGTCAGTAAAATACCAACGAGGTATTCGAGAGTGCAGCATTTGAGAGTATCTTGTGGCGCCGGTGTGACACCAATTTCGCACACCGAGTTCGCCTTTACCTTCTGGTTGTGCATTTCTCCACAAGCTAGTCGTGGCGCTCTATTCGACACGTTTCCGTCTCCCCGGAAACTCACGGACATTTCGTCGGTATACTCTAGATCAGGGATTTTTAAAGTGGGGGCGCGTCATCCAGGGGGGAGTAGAGACCTGCAAAGGGGGCACGGGTCACCTTGGTAGTTAAGGGGGTTCGATTTATTCGGGGGCACGGGTCACCTTTGTAGTTAAGGGGGTTCGATTTATTCGGAAGCCCGTATCTGTTCTTCTTTGCTTCAAAATTAAGATTTCTACAAAACTATTCGATATTTTTCGAGGTTTTTAAAACAATTTTATGCAGAAGGACTTTATTGATAATACTATATACGGTTTGAGAGGATATTCAAATGAGAAAAGTTTTGGAACCAATTTAAAGTCGACAAAAGTTGGTTCGAAAAATGCCTATTTTTCTAGCTCGTCAGGAACCATACGTTCGATTTATTACCATTTTTTGTGTGTGAATTCAAGTGTTATAAAATTTGTCTTGAGCCATTTTTTCGATATTTCATTTCAGTATTTTTTGACGTCGTTTGGAAATTTTTAAACAATTTTGCCTACTTTTTTTTACCATCAAATATATTTTTCGCGGGTCTGAATCATTTTATCGAAAAAAAACAGCTCGACACACTCGTCATTTGAATATACTTGTTACGTAGGGAAAAAATGCCGATAGGATGAGTCGATTCTGAGACAAGGGAGCTCTTAGGTGAAAAAACATAATTTTTCAGGAAACACGGTTTTCTGAAAAAGTTTGAATTTCCAATGAACTCCGGGGTGTTTGTTGTATCGATCGAAGTGACTATCGACACTTAGATCACGTAAACAGTTTGGAATCTTTTTACCTTCATTAAAGGGGCTTGACATATTGCCAAGTCAAAGAATACTTTTTTTTTTAATTTGTTTTCTGAAAGTACAAGTCCTTCATGAAATTCTGAGCAGTGGAACTGTGTTAACTCTTCCAAGATGGGTTTCCAGACACTGGCGGTACGGCGGTACATATAAGTATCAATCAGCTCAAAAGGGTTAAATAATTATAACACATGTTATATATAAAAATGGAAGAATGTTTGTTTGTCCTGCATACGTTCCTGTACAATGCATCCGATTGCGATGAACATGTGGTGAGTGTATTGCGCACTCCCGCGAAGATTACTGAATTAGTGGAATAACTTTATTTAGAAAAATACACGCGTACGGGGCAAAACAAAATTAACATATATATATATATATATATATATATGTAGAGATTAATTTACCAGCTGTCAAAGTATGCCACCATTATGACAAGCGAAATAAAACACAATCATTAGTTTTAACGACTTGATGCGATACATCGTTATTATTCTTATTCTTATTCTTATTGTTCTTCTTTTTCTTGCTTTACGTTTTACGAAAATAAATGATACATTTATACTCTACCCGACGTTCGTCATTTTTATACCAATATTTGATTTATCATAAATATACACAAACATAACAAACATAACTTCCAACAATTTTACACGCAAACGACGTGGGTATACCTACGTATTCGAGAAAAAAGAATCAAAGAAAAAGAAAATTGCTCGCGGCAGGAATTGAACCGAGACTCTTTGCTTACTAGACTTGCTCGCTACCCGATGACCCACGCCTGTTGTTGAAAACTATCTCACCGCTAGTCATCACACGTCCCTCGGAATATTTCAAAGTCGATTTTCTCGAAAACTTCTTACCGCCTAGCTCAACGGCTTTGGGGAATTGTTATTCGAGGGCTAACCTTTCAGTACAATAAGTGACAAAAATTACAAAAATGCCGCTGGTGTATTATCCCCTTGTGACACACTAACATGCTATATAACAACAAATTCCCGAATGGGAAAAGTACTCAAATCACGTAAACTCATTGTATGGAACGAATGGGCTATGCCGCACAAAAAAGCATTGGAAGCGCGTCATCCCACACGAAAAGATTTATGAGAAAATGAGCAGATCTTCGGCGGAACACTTATTTTATTGTCTGGTGATTTTAGACGAACTTTACCAGTTCAACATGTGCTGATGAAATGAATGTATGTCTGAAATCATCATTTCTATGGCGGCACGTTCATAAATTGACTTTGAAACCCAATATGCGTAGGTATACAACTACAACATGATACATCGGCGGTACATTTCGACAAACAATTGCTGGATTTCGGAAATGGGAAATTGACAATTGATGGATCTGTACAATGTATCACATTGCCAACAAACTTCTGTACAATCACAGCAACAACACACGAATTGATTAACAACGTTTTTCCTAATATTTCACATAATTACATAAATCATCATTGGCTCGGTGCACGTGCTATGTTAGCAGCAAAAACAACGATGTCAATGATATCAATTTCAGGATTCAAAACGACATACCAGAAGAACCGACAACATATAAGTCCATCGATACTATAATGAATCAAGAAAAACTTGTTAAGGGGGGTGGGGGGTACGGTTAATTAAAAAATTAAATTAAATAAAAAAGACACTTTTTCAAACATTTGTTTACAAGAAACGGGCAATGTATTTCAAATTGAATGATTATAGGATTGTTGAATAACATTTCAACAGTATTTTCTAAAAAGTTCAGCGAAAAATATTTAAAACTAAACCGTTGGCAGCAATTGTCCGGGGACGTATCCAAAAAAAGTGATTTTACGGTAACGGTTGTAACTCATTACTTGATCATCTGAAATCAAAAAGTAAAATTTATTTGATTACTTTATGAGTTTTCCCAGGCAACGCCGTCGAGTTTTTTTTTATTGATTCTTCAATTTCTGGTAGCAGTGGAAAGTAAAAAACGCGATTTTCACTTAAAAATTCGGCAAATTTGTTATTGTACAATAACAAATAACAACAAATAAAAAAAAACTCAACAGCGTTACCTCACGAAGTATACAGGGAAAGAGTGTACCAAGTTTGAAAAGGATCGGTGCAATAGATTTGAAACTGCAGCCGTCACCGACTTTGAAAACGTGAAGTGTGGGAACCTTTCCTTCGCTGTATACTTCTTCTTTTAAAATTCTTTTTTTCATACAATGAACAGCTATTACTCATGATGTTCAAAGCATCTTCTTGTTCTTGTCTTCGGCAAACTACGAAATCGTATACGAATACGGAGCGGAGCTCCGATTAAAATTCCATAACTTTGTTAGTTTCGCTTCAATTGCTCTGAAAATTTGACACAACATTCTTGAGATGTTGTACATTCATAAAATAAAATTTAAAAAATGAAAAAAAAAGTTTCCAGACCATACCGCCCCCCCTTAATTATCCAACTGAATTCTTAAATTCACTCGATTTGCCAGGCATACCACCGCACGTTTTAACATTGAAAATTGGCGTGCCTATCATTCTCTTACGAAACATCAATCCACCACGACTTTTCAACGGTACCAGGCTTTCATTGTCAGTGAAAAAGATGATAAATACTATCATCGAAGCTACAATTTTAATTGGAAAGTTAAAGGAGAAGATGTACCGTTGCCACGTATATCAATAATACCAACATATATGCCATTCGATTTTAAACGTTTGCAGTTAACAGTGCGACTCGCATTTGCAGTGACGATAACCAAATCACAGGGACAATCACTACAAGGGGGTGGTTTAAATTTGAAAAATCCATGCTTTATACATGGATGTGTGGCCTGCTGACGCGTAGGACAACCTTCGGATTTATTTGTGTACGCATCAGACGGAAAAACAAAAAATATCGTGTATCCAAAAGTTCTTGAATAAACATAATCTAGAAAAAAACCTGCGTGTATTTATGTACGCACGTGAGAAGTTATACTTCTTTGGCATGAATAAAAAAATCATTTTTTATGTTGCAGTGTGGATATTTTTTTGTGGCAATTGTGTTTTAATATTTGAGGTTATATTAATGTCAGTATTATTTTTACTGAAACATCCGATTTAATATTATTTTTGCAATATTGATATTTACATATATTATATTTGTATTATTTTTAACTGCTTTGATTTGAAAGATTGTAATATGTGATGTTTATTTAATTTAATTTAAGTGTTATTTATTCAAACTTGTATTCATGGCATTTAATGTCGTGTATCGATCATTTGACTAAGTTCAAATTTGTTTGAATGCGTAAACAAATTCTGTTTTTATTCACGCCAAAGAAGTATAACTTCTTACGTGCGCACATAAGAACACACACTTTTTTCTTTTTTTTTCTAAATAAGAACTTGGACGACACCAAATTGCGAACCAATTAGCATCGCGATTAAGTACGCATTAAATGATTTTCCGTTACATTTAAAGATTATGATATTATTATTTTACGCACTCAAACAAATTTGAACTGAGCTAAATGAGCGATAAACGACATTAAATACCACAAATACAAAATTCAATAAATAACACTTAAATTAAATTTAATACAAATCACGTATTAGAATCTTTTAAATGAAGGCAGTTAAAAATCATATAAATATAAATATATGTAAATATCAATTTTGCAAAAACAATATTAAATCTACGATTCATTAAAAATAATACTTACATTAATATAACCTCAGTAGGTAAACAAGGCCGGTTCTGGATCGACGTATGTTCGTGAACACGTACACGTCACACGTACACACTCACACATACACACGGGTGGTCCATGATGACGTCACACTCACCGAATACTGCTCGATGGTGCTCGAAGGGGCGGGGATCTCTCGAATACTGCACGTGGTCACGCGCGGGGGGGGGGGGGGGGTGAGGACGAGGTATGAGGTATGAGGTATGAGATGCGAGATATGTGTTACCCGATATTTCTCAATCGTATTGTTTATTTAAAGTGTTGGATAAATATTCTTTGATGCCGCCGAGCAATATCGAATTTCAACACCGTAACCGTATTGTTTATTTAATGACCGAGTGTCGGGTGAATAACTGTTTCAGCGAAGGAAGTAATAAATTAGATGGGGGTGGGGGAGAAGTGTCAAGCGATTGACCGTCCGGCAAATCATTTTTTGACACGAGGTGTTATACGATATATTTTATCGTCTAGATATGGGCACGCGGGTACCTATGACAAACATATCGAAATAATTCTCACGATGAGATTAATAATTGAAAATTTTTTTTGATTATAGTTTTTTTCTTTATACGTCCAGCGCAGCTTCTCGAACGCTTTGGCGATCTACATTGGTGAGGGTCACGAGTGTCCAATATGTACATTTTTGACACCCCTTGTGTTCAGCGTACCACAACGCGTCGCTGTTACGCCAGAGTTAGACTCCAGTAAGAAATCCTCTAGATTTAGATGAGAATATATATCTGGGTCAACGTGTGTTAGTACACGCGTATATTTTTCAAAGGTGAGACCGATATTTCCTTTCTCACAATTATTCCGAAATATCCACCCGGCGCGGCCGCGGTCCGTCGGCTGCCGGGGCTCTTTGACAATAATTTTCTAACTTTACTTAGCTTTGGACGCCAGCCAGTTTTGCGTTCTGACAACGATACGATTTGACAAGTAAATTGAGAGATCGGATTCTCAGGGTGAGTTCCGCTGGAGGACCGAAAGGAAAATCTCGCGAAATCAAAGAAGACTCAGTGATTGACCGAGATAGACAAGTTTATTGGTACTTACAGTATTGATCGACAAAATCTCTACAATTTTCGGTTGTTACTTCCTCCACCAATTTCCCAATAACAGCACACTGGTGTTCTTTTGTTGATAGGTGGTCGAAGACCGGGGTCACCTATATCTTTGACAAAGTTTGAACACTATGAGGTACACACAGACGGTGCACCGTCCCAATTTCTAATACGTGCAATGGTTAGTAGTCTCTCTGGACCAACCCGCTCAACTGTTAGTCCGCTCGAGAGTCCACTAACCCGCTTAAAGGTTAATTAGCTACTGATCAACATCGATCAGCCACTCTCGGTCGAAGAGAGCCGTTGATCGTCGCGCTAGCGTCGAGCCCTTTCGTCGAGCGTTAGCGTCGAGCCGTGGGAGTGCGACGAAATTGTTCGACGCACGACGTCGAATACGCTCCTAATATATAGGGCACTCCGACGACACTCGACATCGCAGGCGGTAAGGATGTCGAGCGAAAACCTCCGGTAACAAAGGGTACCGCGAAATAGACTTTCTTGACAAGATCGAGCCGCGAGCGAGCCGTCGATAGCTAAGTCATCGAGTAACACTTTTCGAAGATGTCATATCATAAACAATGACTACGACGGCGGCCGAAAACTCGGTATCACCCTTTTCGCGAACCTTAGGACGAGCGAGAGCAGCAGCATTACTCGCCTTTCATTCGCAACGAGAAGCTCAACGCGCTCGAGAGACTTGTGGAAAAAGTGTTTAAAAGTGCGAATGTATAAAAAAGAAAAGAGTATTCAAGTGATCAGTGTAGTGATAACAATTTTTATTAATCTATGTGTTTTCTCTAAAAAATTATAGCAGTGATTCATAGTACTAGCGCCTATAAAGAGAGGGGACATTACTATACTAATTGACGCAATAAATATTAAAATACTGAAGAGCAGTAATCATGTCGGCTAACAATCAACGAGAGCGCGACATGTGGCATAAGTTTTTTTCATTATTTCTATTTTATCTAAAAAAACTCAGGGTTAGAATATTTTCAACTTTCAATAGTTTTTACATTACAGATTATTTTTGAAAGCAAAAACTCAAACATTTTTTTACTTTTTTAAACAATACCAACTTTTTATTTTCGCGTTTGACAGATTTTTGTACGAGTGTGAAATATATATATATATTTTTCCAATTCAATCTATTTAGTTTTTAACTTTTTCATTCATGATTGTAATTTAGTCTTTGAATCTCGGTTATACCCACGCAATGTTGCTATAACATTGCAGCAATGTCAAAATGTCCCCTTGCTGCAATATTACAATAAAATATTGCGACAATATTTCTCAAAAATACTCTGAAAACATTGACAGAGCACAGAAATATTGCAACAATATTGTAAACTATTTCGGCAATATTGTAGCAACATTGCAGCAATGTCGGAATGCCCACTTGCTGCAATATTACGATAAAATATTGTTGCAATATTTTCCAAAAAACATTCCAGGAACATTAATTATTAATGTTCCTGGAATACTCACAATATTTAATTAAAGCAGCACCAAATTTTGTCATATATTCCATATATTAACATTTTGAGTGTTATATTTTTTACATGTTTAGTGTAATTATATATATATGAGACCTCTACAGAATATCCATATCATTGCATATGATAGAAACAAATTCTAAAGGCGATTGGAATATTCAATGTCTCTCCTCGGAGAGACTTTTCTCCTGTTGGCTCCAGTAACAACTTCGTTGGCACAGAATATCCTTTGGCAATTAGTATCGTCTTTTCCCCGCGTTAGTGAGTGACAACGCCTGTAAAACCTTTTTGCAAAATTGATCATTTTCGTTAAACCCCCGTTCCGCACACGTTGTCACTCATGTTATTTTTTTTCACCTAATTTATAATAATACACACGCGTTTCCAGAATTTTCGTATTTTAAATATAATCAATCATCATTATAGAAAACACTCTTTAAGATACTTTCGGTTTCGACGTTCGCTTAATTCTGATTTTCTTCTCTAAACGAGTTAACCATTTCACCTCGGTTCGGGAGGAGTTACAAAAATTTTGTTCATTTGATTGGTCTGATTCCTAGTGAGATTGTTCGATTTTCTATGGAGGGGGTTATTTTGGTCACACGAGGGTGACGTGAGATCATTGCTTTGTGGACGGCATTCGTGAGAAAGAAAATACAGTTTAAAAATTATAATTCGAAGAATGTACAGAGTTTGCTTATGGCTAGGTTTTCGAGCGGTGATATCGCACAAGGCGTTGATTGAAATGAAATATGAATAAGAAAAGAGATTGTCGGGGTGGATATTTGTAACTTAAAGTATACCCTACACTTAAGAGTAAATTCTATCGCTCTTCGTTAAGGGTTTATTCTTGGAAGGGTGTATATAAAAAGGATGTTTGTTCTTTGGGAGAATGTTTGGGAAGATATGGAACGTGTCTTATTACATTGCGTGACTGCTTACATAAATTGATTGTGTTTGGTCTTTCAAATGTTTGGAGAATAATCTAGAAATGTTTTGGGAAATCATAGTTTCGTAACCGAAGCAAGAGTAATTGTTGTTCCTTAAATGTAGTTTCATAAATGAAATAATAGGATGCTAATAAGAATTAAAGGTGTACATAGTATTTGAATTTTACCGGCAGGTCTCGAGTTTCGGAGGTAGGCAAGAAGATAATCTAATTTATCGACCGGAGATGCGCGTCGCCCATGCTGGCACGTAACACCTCCCCACTTAAAAGATTGAGCGACTTGAGATATTCGCTATTTCATTGCTAATATTATTTCCTGCGTATTAAAAAAACGAGGCACACGCAAAACAAATTAATAATATTTTTCAACTCTGTAGGATTTTCTAAATTATTGGCTTCACTGTACCTAAGGGTACAATACGAGTTTGGAGTTCTCTTAAAACTCTAAGATTTGGAAGAGTTCGATTCGTTCAGGGTTACGCTTTGTCTATACGTCCAATGTATGTATGTCGGGTAGTAAATAAGAAAGGAAAAGAGGAATTGAGATGTTAGAATGGGACGCGTGAAAGGGGAGAGAGAGAAAGAGAAAATAAATTGGGATTTTTCTATCCGGCGTACCCATATGCTTCCTATTAACCAAATGCTCCAGCCATATACTGAGTGGAGGACATATCCGTGCACGATAGTATCGATTATTAATTTGACGGTTTTGACGGTAACCCATGCTCCGAGGAAGGTAGCACTAAATGTGCCTACAGTGTTGAAGAATGAATAGACTTTTCCCCAAGCCTTCTATCAGAGCATAGGGAGGGTGAGCTGAATAAAAAACCACTCGTGAGGATAATTATATTATAGGAACGTTATTTATTAGGAGATAGATTAGAAGTCGGTGAAAACGTGTATCGGTTATTTTTGACCATAGAGTATATGGATATATAGAGAGGGTTGCCGGCAGGAAGCAACGACGAGACAAAAACGTGACGTTGCGTGCATGCCGGTGAAGTGAAGGCGCTGGTGTCGCCCCGAGTTGACCGTCTGAACATCGTCAGGTATCGGTGACTTTCCAACACCTTCTCTATTGCTTGTTGGATTACATTTTCATCTAACCAATGAGACATTGTTATTCCCTGATCAGCTACAGTTTTTCCTGATGCTCCTCATGCTAAGGTATTTAATACTGCTGTTCTTTCTATGGGGAACATTATGCTAGTTCGAAGGTTATCGAGATCGTAGTTCGTATATATTCCACTATCTGCAAGATGTGCAGGCGTTATAAATTTCCAAGCTCCTTTGGTGTCCGGGCTTATTTTTCCTGGGGTCGCCGCGGGAGCTAACTGCGGGAGAGCTTGGTACCAGGCATTGTCTAAATAATACATGGGCGATAGGAAAGAGTTACATTCAATTTCGTGTGCTGTTTTTGTGAGGACGTGTTCGAGGGGTCATGAAAAGCGATTGGTTGCCTCTTTTTACAGAAATTTCTTGGTAACACTCGTGTGTCTGTCTGCTGTTTACATTCACAGGGACGCACTTTGCAAGGCGAATTACTTCACCTGCGATGTGTGCGATGTAGCCGGGTCCATTCATATAAGAATACGCGAATTCTGCTGGGGCGTAAGCCGCGAAGGATAATGGATATTTTAATACTCTTCTTTCTAATTCACATTCTTGTTTCATGACATCGTTATAGAGGTGAGTAATCTGATCTGCGAAATGTTTCATCATGTAAATTAATTTTGAATTTACATATGCGAAAATATCCATATTCATTACTTGTATGTCGCTTGTTGTAAAAAATTCACCGTTGGCCCGGTCCATAATGAAAAGTTTTGGGTGTTCTGTCTAGCTTGTTCGCGGATTCCCTGCATTTCTTTCGCTACGTTTTCGACATGATCATCATATGTTATTAATTCATCGAGATATGAGAATTGTGAAGGTAATCGGGCTTCTCTTCCATAGACCACTTGGTAGGGGGTATATTTCGTCCCTTCGTGTACGCTCGTGTTGTACGCAAATGTGGCTGTTCGTAAGAATTTATGCCAGTCTTTCCTGTTCGTGTAATGTTTCAAGTAATCAGTCAGGACTTGGTGACTTCGTTCGAGAGAGCCATTCGACTGAGGATGGAAAGCTGTTGCTTTGACTTGTTCGATTTTGAGAGTTTTTGTGAGATGTTTCATCACTTTTCCGATAAGAGCGGCGCCCTGATCGGTTAGGATAGCCTTCGGGCAACCGAAAAAGCAAATGAATTCAGTGACTAAGCCTTCCGCAATTTCCTTAGCTGTTGTATGAAATAATGGAATCGCGAGTGAGAATTTTGATAAATTATCTTGAATAGTGAGAATAAATCGATGTCCAA
Organism: Netelia virgata; assembly: GCA_951802705.1. Taxonomy (NCBI): domain Eukaryota; kingdom Metazoa; phylum Arthropoda; class Insecta; order Hymenoptera; family Ichneumonidae; genus Netelia; species Netelia virgata. The sequence goes on from OX637867.1 coordinate 17,567,077, forward strand.
GTTCAGAATGTGGGTTAATTGGCCGAACGATATCCATGGAAATTTTATCGAACACATCGAGAGGGGTATCTGTGATGACCATCGGCTGTTTTGTTTTTATTCTTACTAACTTTCTTCTTTGGCAACTTTCGCATTGCCTGATATAGTCTGCAATTTGTTTTTTCATGTTTTCCCAGAAATATTTTTGTCTAATACGATTGTATGTTTTTGTTACGCCCTTATGGCCTGCTATTGGAGATTCGTGTTTTTCGCAAATTATTCGTAATCTGTCTTCCTGTGGAGGAGTAATTATTTCGTCTCTACAGATTTGGATGGTGATGTCTGTTCCTTCAAATATCTCTTGGAACATTTTTCTTATTTCCGGCCACGAGGCGTTCCTTAGACCGCATCGTTTTTTCGAGATGGCCGCCGATTTAATATTTGATTGCAACATTTCACTTTTTAAGTTGACTACCGCGAGAACGAAATTGTCTTGAATCAAGGGGTCGGAGTTTCCCATATGCCATCTCGTAGGGCGTGAATTTTGTGGATTCGTGGACAGCGGCGTTATGTGATTGTATAGCATAAGGCAAGATGTCGTCCCATTCTCTCTCTTGGCTGATATAGTGTTTCACGTAGTCAGCAATTCCTTGGTGACTTCGTTCTAGAGACCCGTTGATTTGTGGATGGTATGTTGTGGCCTTCACGTGGTGTATTTTCTTTTCCTTGAGGAAATTCTCCATGCGAGTGCTGATGAAGCATTTTCCGTTATCGCTGAGAATGTACAGTGGAGTACCGTGCACTGTAAAGTATTCTTGGTCGAGAATTTTGATTATGGTGTGCGACTTCATATCGGGTAACGCGAAGGCTCGAGCGAATTTTGTCAATAGGTCGATGGTCGTTAGGACGAATCGGTTTCCACGTTTCGTTAGGGGTAGTGGGCCGAGGATATTTACTGCGATTTTTTCCCATGCGGCCACTGGTGTATCCGTAATTATCATTGGTTCTCGTGTTTTGATTCGCACCAGTTTGTGTTGTTGGCAGCTGTGGCAGCAGCGTACGATGTTCTGCACGTCCCTTTTCATTCCCTTCCAATAATATCGTTGTCGTAGTCGTTCGTAGGTTTTTCTTGCTCCTTTGTGGCCCCCGATGTGATCGCTGTGCCATTCCTTGATGATTGCGCTGCGTTCTGATTCTGACGGTGTTTTGATCTCGTTGGTGCAGATGGTTATTTCGCAGCTGATTGCGGAGAGGGCGTTCTTGAGTATCCATTGAAATGTTACTATCGGCAGGTCGTCGTGTCCGTGTCCGTTGGCGGCGATACGCAACTTGTGGTTGTCGTGTTTGGTGAGCGATCGTTTCAAGGTTTCGACGGCTGTTTCGAGGTCGGCGAGGGTCATTTTATCGAAGTAGTGTTTGATGGTCGTAAGGCTTATTATTTTTCGATTCTTAGTTTGTGACCCTATTGCGTCTTCTAACTTTGACCGTCGCATGAGATCGTCGGCGTCGATGTAGCCAAGGTCACGCAGTTGGTTTCCTATTGGAGTTGTAATAATACCGTCCTTAGGGATGAAGTGAACGATCGTGCCTTGGCCGGTTGTCAACTGATCGGGTTTCATCTCAATCCGACATAATTTGGCGGGATGGTCTTCAAGGTTGGAATAGTCCTCTTCAGAGTCGCTGCTGGAATTGGCGAGCTCGTCCTCGTCCGATGATAATGATGATGTTGATGATGACGATGATAGCGATAATGATCGCGATAATGATGGCGGCGGTGGTCCATTGGTTACTGGGGTTTGTCTCCCGTTTTCTATGAGTGGTTGTTCGTCGTTAGGCTCGGCAGGTGGTAATGAAAATCGTAGCTTGCGTGGCGTCGACACGTGCCCGGCACTTTGCGGCGAGCGACGAGAGCGAAAGGAGCAGAATAAACGAGCATAGGTGAGGAAAAGTTATAGAGCAAGTTAAAGTGAGAATTGGAGTTAGAGTTGGAGAGAGTGAGAGAATAGAATTGTGCGAGGAAAGGCGATACGAATTTATAAATTACAACGATGTGACGAGATGATTATGGTAGGATGGCGAATAAAGTAAACTTGAACGTTAAATGGACGGAGTATATTTCTAGCGTTGATTACTGTCGGAGATCTAGAGGAGGACTGACTTAGTTAAGGGGGAAGGAAATGAGAAAGGGTTTCAAAGAAAGAGTTTAGGCGTGGCGGGGATGTCGCGTGAGGGTGATAAGGGACCGTCGGACTGTGGAGTCATCAAAGTCGAGGATTAGCGGGAAAAGAGATTAGGAGTAGATGAGACCGGTGAGAAGGCAATGTGGGACCGTTACACTCCCCTTCTTACGAAAAGAGCGGATGCTCCTGCATCCGTTTTACACATGTTCCTTTATATTGTATGATTCTATATAATTTTGAGTAGTTTGTTTACAAAAAGAATTTTTATTTGAGTGTGTGATTTTATATAATTTTATTTTTAAATGATATGTGGTGTTTGTGTTTGTAGTCTTCTTGTTTTTATGTTGGTTGTTGTTGTTGATTTTTCGTGGAAGTTTCCGTAGTGGTCCTGTCCTGTAACTATACAGGCTTTAGTGGGTGGTGATGTGTGATTAATATCTGGAAATGGTTGATTTCTTTTATTTAATTCGTTGATTCTTTCTATGCTTTTGTTTTCTTCGTTTGTTTCTTCTTGGTTTTTTGTTGGTGTGCATTTTTCCGCTGTAGATTCATCTCGTGTCCTTAGTCGTTTGCGCTGATTTTTCGTATTCAATTCACTTGTGCGTTTTCCTATATTTGTTTCCTCCTCTCTTTGTGGAGATTCATGGTGGATTTTTGAATCTGATTTAGGTTGTGTGTTGTTTTCATGTTCGTTTTCACTTTGTGTTTTTTGTTCGTTTTGTTGTTTCCTTTCGGGGGTCAGGTTACCTGATTCTTCGTCTGAATCAGAGCGTTGCCGTGTATTTGGTTGGTGTGACTGTTTTGGTCTTTTTGGGGCGTGTTCTTCTTTTGACGAACTGTCTCTCTGTCTAATAAGCATTACAGTAATGGGGTTTCTAGCTAGAGCGTCTGCGACGTCGTTTGATTTTGCCGGTTGGTGTTGTATTTTAAAATCGTAATCGTTGAGGGTTCTTTGCCAGCGCTGAAGTTGCTGTGGCAGATCGGATTTGGTATTTAGGTATGTCAAAGCTCTATTTTCGGTGATCAATGTAAATTGTCTGCCATGTTATATCGACAAAACGTTAGTTTGACAAATTGTTAGAACGCTGTGTTGGCGGATATACGCAAAACTGCAATGAGAGCTTCAATCAATCAATTTGGAAGATAGCTCCAAAAACAATGAACAGCGGGTCCAAAATTGTTAACATTGCTCTTTTTCTGGCAGCATGCACGTTCAATAATGGTGTGACCTCACTACTCGAAATTATGAACGTGTTGGGAATATCGGTTGGGTCAGGAGCGAATTTATTCGCTACGCAAGAAGATGAAACTCGCATAGCGAAAACCGCGCTGCAAGCACAGGAACAGACAAAAGAAAGTCGAATACGGCGCCGACAACAAAATTTAGAAGCCATGAGCATTCCGTCGACCGTAGACGACCTACACTATGGGCCTGGTATCGATGATTCCATGTAAGTTGACAAATTTTATCATTTATTTATTCTCAAATTTTCAAACACGTTTTTCTCGAAACCACGTTTTTCAAATCGGGACCCAAAATTTCTCGAAAACCAATGAACCGATTGCCTTGAAATTTGTTGTGCTTATGCTATAAACAATTTTCTAGTACGTGTCAGGGGATTTTTTTGTTCGTTCCTTAGTTTTTTTTATAAACAAAATAATACCTAATTTTTTACCCAAAAATCATTATTTATGTTCAAACGTTCGCCATTTTGTCATAACTCGATATTTTCAAAATCGGCTATGACAAGTACTAGATTATAGTATGTAGTTTAATAATCTTTTTGATTTTTTTTCCAGATGATTTTTGAAGAAACGCCAGTGGGTACCGCGTATGAAGATTTTTTTACGGAGCTCCAAAAACATGCGATATCTCGAAATATTTTCGATATTTTTTAATAATAAAAATCAAACATATTCTTGAATGTGTATACTTTCATTTGGTTCAAACTACAATCCGAAATTTTAAACAGTTTTCCTACAAAAAAAATCTCAAAAATGACCTTTTTTTTGGCCTTCTAGGTGTATATCTCCCCTTAAGTTTAGCGTTCCAGCTGATGCATGCGGCGAGGCGACGATGAAGTCACTCATCGCTCCTCCAATCCAAGGCGAGCTGACGTTGCAAATTCTTAAATTCTCCCTCTCTTTGACTTCCTCGTCGGGGACGATCGTAATCGTGCTGAGTTCCAGTGACCCTAGTGTAGGCCTATTTTCGCGATTTCTTGGCGGAGTATTGTTTTGATTTTTCGACCAAGCATTTTGGTTTCTTCGCCCAAATCGTTCTGCACCCTTTGTGAAAATCCGGTTTCCTTTCGCGTCCCTTCGTCCCATCTCTTTTTCCGACATTCTGCGATGACGTGTCCTGGCTTCTTGCAGTAATGGCACGTGACGTCCATCTTCAGAATTCCTCTGCTCGGTCCTGGAGCAGGCAAACTCATGCGGACTTGCGAGCTTCTGCAGTCGCGTGCCAAATGCCCGTGCTTATGGCATTTATGGTATGTGACCTGCGATGCGTGATTTGGGATGTGCGTTTGCTTAGCGATTGATTCGCCACCTTGAACGGATTTTTCTTCTTCCATTGCCCCTTTCATGGCGGCGCTAAGATCCGTGAAGTTACGGGCCTTCACGATGACTCGGAATTCTTTTTTGAGTCCTCGCTCAAAATTATGCAAGGCTAGCTGTCTCACGTAGCCTTCTATCGTTTTCTTACCCGCGGCTGTAGTTTCGCCCGCGGTGCTTGCGTCAACTAACTCCATCATGTCGGCTTCTAATCGTTGTCCGTACATTAATACGGTTTCATTGTGCTTTTGTTTGCAGGTGTTAAATTCGACCTGTAATGGAGCTACTGTCCGGCGAGTACCGTATAACAAGAGTAATTCTTCGTTTAATTTCGCGAAAGTGTCGATTTGTTTATATCGGAGATCACGTTTCGCTCGGCGAATAATTTTAGTGGCTAAAATAGCCTTTAATAAACTTGCGCGGTCGTTTACGGCTATGCTTTTATAAGCATATTCGAATGCTTCGATGATATCGTAGACCGTTTCAAGTCTTTCTCCGTCGAAAGGCTGAATTAGTCTCCTGGCCTTCTTCAGGGTCATGTTATCAGCCTGCATTCTGACTCTTTCGTTATGACGGGTGAGCCAAGGGAAATCGGAAAACGTAATATCCCGTCCGCGTTCTGTTTCGACGGCGTCGGAGAAATCGTCGTCCGTGTCGCCTGATGTATTAGGGGAATTTATCGCGGAAATTCTGGGTCTTTTTACTACTAGTTCGTCACGAAGGGATTCCTTTCTCTTATATTCTAACACTCGGTCGAATATCGAATTTTCTCATCGCGATAAACAATTCTTTCCCAGTAAACGCAGAGATGCTAAACGCTCTTCATCGGACATAAAGTTTCTCTAACTGACTTTGAGTTAAAAATGTACATTTTTGTGCCACATTAGGATGGTCTTGTACATTGTTGAATTCTGCCGGTTGCGATGTCTGTTGCGGACTGATTCTCGTTGGAATCTTCGGTCTTCCTTCCTTCCTTCTCTAGGACATCCCGAGGATCTAGCTTCATCGATCCTCGGGATGACGGTCGTGATCCGGCGATTCGGTCGTTCGCGGATTCTTCTTTTGTCGTGACGTAAATCTGTCAGGCAATTTTCTCCAGAAACTCAACGACTGCGTGTTGATGTCTCTTCGATTCCTCCGCGCAAGGCGTTTGATAGGGGATCGGATAACTTCTAGTTGTCACTGATTCTGGCAACTCTTCTATACACTTCGCGCACAACTGATTGTTATTCGCTTCACGAACTTTGGCTGTCCCACCGCTGCCACGAATGTTATATCGACAAAACGTTAGTATTGCGCGATAAGATATTATTTTGGGATATTAGCCAATAAGGAGTAGAACTCGAGTTTATGAAGTAAAAAGAAATAACAGTTTATTGTAAGATTTGGATTGGCAATTTACAAAGTTAGGCGAAGTTATAGGATACGAGCTTTAATCAAATACCAACTGATTTGCTCCGCTCGTCAATTAAGACTGCATTAATTATCGGGGCGATCACGGGTCGCCCGCGAGTCCCTATGCGAAAGTGCCAATTCGGCAGTTGGTCGTTATGACCATATATGGTGTGACGAGCTCTCTTCGACTAAATTTCGCCTAAGTCGAGAAGAGCTACCAGCCCAAAATCTGCAATGACGTCTCAACAATTTTCTTTTACTATTCACTTCCTTCACCAATTTCCGATTGGGCGCCAGGTGTTTGTATCAACCCCGTAACACCAAGGGTCTATTCTTTGTTCGTTCTCTTTCTTACTCAAGACTCAGGGAAATGGTAGGGTTCGAAGGGCGAGCATCGATTACATAAATTATGTCAAATATACGAAATTAACGTGTGAGTATTCTGTTTTCTAAAATATTAACAACGACTTATTTATTACTCCGGTCCACTGGTTGGACATTACTCAGAATTCACAATCTTACAATACAATAATTATCCGCGGGTCAATCACGCTCAACAAACAATTTGTTGTACAGTAACGTCTCAGAGTGAGACAGCCCTATCCTCCGGAGACGCCGGTAGGGACGGCTATGTGAGTGTAGCAAGACGCGTTGCGAGATAGGCACGACCTACTCCCACACGTCCGACGGTACGCTAGACCCGTACCGGCAAAGAAAGTATTGCACCAACGTGCGCCTACCTTTTCTATTCACCGATATGCTATTCCACGTCGCACGGCGTTCTTCGGTGGTCCTTCTCTCGCTCGTCTCTCTCGCCCTCGCTTCGCTCAGCTGCCCGCTCTCACACTCACTCTTGCACTCTACAATTCTCTTACTCTAACTACTCGCTTTATGCTATTCTAATTATCCGTTTCCGCTCGTGGTCGAGATCTCACTGCTCCCTCAGCTCGTCACTCTCGCTCGCCGTCTTCGTCGTGGTCCTATCGGGGGGAAAAGGGAAGGAGGTCCTAGTGACGATCGACTCTCGATCGCCGGCACAGCCATCCCTCTCTCTCTCTCTCGTTCGCCGGGCGTCGTCTCTCGCGTACGGCCGGCAATTCTTATTTCCCGCGACCTCGTGTCTCTGTAAATCATGAAGTTTCTCGGCAGCGTATGTTCTAGAGCACAATTTTGCTTTACCACGGGTGCGAGATGACTCGACTCTGCCTATTCTATCTCGCTCTAATATTCCTCCGAATATTTCGCTTTAACGCGATTGCGAGGAGTGTAACGCCCCGTCACAATGGTCATAACAATGATTTCGATGGCGTGATTCGCCTTTAGACTAAACTGCCTATTATGCAGTTTGGGAATACTTGGTTTTGTGACCATATATGGTCATGGCGAAGTTCTGGTTGCATGATTCTCACACTTAATTTTTATAAGTGATTAGAATGCATTTTATATATCATTCGATTAATCTACTGAAATATTCCACTGGAATATTCCTTCGTTGTACTGTGGGGTACAACAGCCATATAAGTACGGGCGAAAATTTTCTACTGCGTAAACTACGGCTAGAAGTTCTTTTCTCATCGTGTCGTACGCTTGTTGTGGTTTCGAGAGTGTTTTTGAATAAAATGCTACAGGGTGATCGAATTTATTATATTCCTGACTTAAGACTGCGCCTATTACGTAGTCTGACGCGTCTGTGGTGAGTGTGAATGGTTTTTCGAATTCGGGATAACGCAAAATTGGACGTTCTACGATTTTGCTTTTGAGCAATTCGAACGCTTTTTGGTATTCGTCTGCCCCTTGGAATGTAATATCTTTTTTCAATTGTTTTGTTAGTGGTGATGCGATTGTTGCAAAATCTTTAATGAATCGTCTGTCATAACCTGCGAGTGCTGTAAATTGTTTGATTCCTTTTTTGTTACTTGGTGTCGTGAATTCAGTTATGGATTTTACTATTTTATTATTGGGTTTTACACCTTCTTCCGTGATTGTATGTATGTATGTGCGTTTTTTGCCTCCCCTTAGGGTTACAACGGCTTCCGTCTCCTTTACATGTTTTCCTTACTCTATTTAATTTACATTGTCCTTATTCTACCTTAATCTTTTTAATTTCCTTCCCTCTTTGCTCGCTTCATTGTTTCTTTCGCTCTCTCTCTCTCTCTCTCTCTCTCTCTCTCTCTCTCTCTCTCTCTCTCTCTCTCTCTCTCTCGGTGAGTACGTTAACATCGCTCTTCAAACGCTCTGCACTGAGAACATATTACTGCCGCTTTTCTGCCCACGGGCTGTTCTTCTTGCAGTACTAAAGCACGCATAAAAACGCTTTTTATCTGAATTTCCAATGAACGTCACTTCCACGTGTTGAAATAACTTGGGAATCAGATTAGAGCGTTGACGGATTTCCTAACCTCATTCGTGGAAAACGGGTTTTTCTCGGACCTCGCTGTCCGTCGCTGGGGATCACTGCGCATGCGCTCGCCCCGCTTTCCGTCGTCATCGAGTCACCTATCGACCGTCACCGATAGCAGATCATCAATATCATCGTGCGGTGTCTACTAGCGACGCGCATCACCCGTCATCGTAGCTCCACACACGGCTCGGCACGTAAGCGATCGACATAATCGACCACTCGTCGACACAGCTGTGATAAGCAGCGGTCAGTGTTATCTGGCGCGCGCCAATCTCCAAAATCATCCGTGGTGTAGTTATTATTACCGCCTCGCGTTATCTGTACTAACGTTGTCGGTAATGCTGCTTTCTAAGTAGCACCTCGCGCATGTCGAGTGCGTGCTATAAGTGCTGCAAGGCGATCGCGAATCGCACAATTGTCTGCTCTCGCTGTGTACGAGCCTTCCATCCGGGATGCGTAAAGTATTATTTTAGGGATAGAGCAGTAAACGACTGCTGCAGAGTACATCTCGACGCTAGGAATAACGATCACACAGAACCTGCCGAGCATTCGCATCTGTCCACCTCTGACGTAAGAATGTCGTCGGCGGATGATAGTCCAGCGTCTCTGGCGGACGTTCTTGAGATTTTGCGGCAGTCAAAGGTCAACTCTGATCGGTTTGCTTCTGAGGTTCGGTCATCTCTGGACAGGTTGGAACAATCGGCGACAAACTCTGATGCCTTTGCGGTAGAGGCTCGCGAAACTCTTGGTGCGATGAATAACATCTTAAGCGACATACCTATGCTGACCCAAACGGTAGCTGAACACTCAGATCGGATCGCGACGCATTCCGCGCAGATCGCTGTGCTCGAGACGCAAAATGCACTACTCGTAAGCGAGATATCGAAACTAAAGGCAAATGCGAGCGCATCGAGTGCAAGTCCGACTTCGAATTCGGATGCGAACGGACACGGTAATTCTGCGAATGAGATCGTGATAGCGGGCATCCCTGAGGAGGTATTAGATTCTCCGCGTAGCGTCGCCAGTAAGGTTATTGCTGCGCTCGGGCTAAATGAGCTTGTCAATCACATCCTGGAAGCTCGGGTTATGTCGCAGAACACTCGCGGTAACGTCCAAGCCTCGACGAGCACCGGTAACCCTTTGCGAAGCCGGTTCTCAATCGTGGTTACTCTCACATCGGGCACTGTAAGCAATGCCATAATTAGGGCCAAGCGAACTAAACGCGATCTCACAGCTGGGGAGGTCTTTGGAAACGAAGCGAGGGGAAAACTGTTCGTCAATGAGCTTCTGCCGGCTGAGACTTACAGACTGTTGCGCCGTGCTAAGCAACACGCCGCTGCTGTGTCCTGTAAGTATGTCTGGACCAGAGGCTCAAAGATTTTCGCTCGTAAGCAAAATGGTGATCCCGTAATTGCTATAAATTCTGATGCCGACCTCGCCAAGATGGCTTGACTACCGCAACCACCTCCATCGTTATCCCGATCTGGGAGACGGGCACGTGTGCCGCGCGATCTCATTATCGGTCACTTTAATGCGAATTCGTTATTGGGGCACATCGATCAAGTGCGAATATACGTCGAAGAAAACCCGTGTCATATTCTGTCGATTTCTGAAACATGGCTGCACGCGCACATCGCTGATAATTTGGTCGATATTGACCACTATTTCCTTATACGGAATGACCGTGAAGGCAAGCAAGGAGGGGGGGGGGGGGGGGTAGCATGTTACATCCATGATTCACTGACAGCTAAGATCCTCGATGCTTCTCCGAGTCGCTTCTCTAATGCACCAGAATTCGTCATTTTACATATAGACCTCCCGCATGGAGAGTCTTTGCTTTTTACTTCTATGTACAGAAGGCCCAAAGGTCAGCTTTTTCACGCGTTCGAATTAAGTTTCAGTCGCCACATCCATGCGTACAAGAACATCATTATCGTCGGTGATCTGAACTGCAACCTCCTCCAGAATGACTACCCGGCGAACTACCTGAAAAATTTCATTGCTTCACACTCATTATTTCTTATTCCTTCTGCCGCCACCTATCACACTGCTCATAGTGACACGTGGCTAGATGTAGCCATAATAGATGAGGAAGATAAGCTCGGTTCGTTTGACAAATCAACCGCTCCCTTCATTGCGGGACATGACATCCTATCTATCAAATATAAGATTGGAGCGCCGTCAAATGTGGATCGGATAATCACGAAGCGCAACCTATCCAACTTTGACGACCAAGTGTTTCTCGCCTCTGTGAACTCCTTAATTTCGTCCGCGGTCACAGGCGGGCTACTTACCATCGCAGATGCGGCTCAGCTAGATACACGGTTAGCAACAATTACTGAATCGCTGTGTTCTGAGTTTGATAGGCTCGCGCCACTTCTCTCTTTCAAAGCAAAAAAACCGTCCGCTCCCTGGCTTACAGCTGAACTTAGGCAGAGCATCACTAATAAGAACAACCTCTATGAGAGCGCTAAGAGGACTAATAATGTATTGGGCTATGCCGCGTACAGGCTAGCACGCGACCAGGTCACGTTCAATATCAGAAGAGCAAAAAATGACTATCTGTTAGCGAAATTTAGCACCATAAACGACCCTAAGCAAATGTGGTCAGAACTCAGGCGATTAGGGTTAGTCAAAGCATCGTTCACTTCTCCTCTGCACTTCTTCTCTCGGAATGAGTTAAATATGTACTACGGATCCATCGTTGCCTCTTCTCCACTAATTAATGAGGAAGAGTTCACGTCAATGATGATGGAGGAGACTCCGATGAGCGAAAATCCAGTCCTCTTTTCATTTTCTCCGATCACAGCGTCGGCTGTACGGAGGCAGCTTCAGTCCTCCCTATCAACATCTCTCCGGGCTGGACCAGACGGTCTATCTCCGTTTCTGATCGTTAGGTCGCAGGCTATACTAGTTGAGCATCTGGTGACCATCTTCAATCACTCATTACAACTTTGCCATTTCCCTAACTTGTGGAAGATGGCTTTCATACGTCCGCTTCTCAAGAAGAAGATACCGAGATCACCCTCGGATACCTGGCCAATAGCTATTCTGCCTGACTTATCCAAAGTATTCGAGCGAATCATCTTCGCTCAAATTATACGCCACGTGGAAGCCCATTATCTGCTTGATCCTAGGCAATCAGCCTACAGATGCACGTTCAGCACGCAAACCGCGCTGCTGAGAATCACTGACGATATTCGTCGCGGTGTGGATGAACGAAAACTGACTGTACTAGTTCTTTTTGACTTCAGCAAAGCGTTCGACACGGTGCCACACCTTAATCTCCTCCGAAAACTCAAGCGATTCGGTTTCTCGGAGTCAGTGATAAAATGGTTTTTCTCGTATCTGTCTGGGCGATCGCAGGTGGTCACAGATGCTAGTGGACGGTGTTCGGATCGGATTTTCGTATCGGCCGGAGTACCTCAGGGGTAAGTCCTTGGGCCGCTACTGTTCTTAATGTACGTCAACGACATTGCTGCAAACCTGCGGCACTGCAGCCACATGGTGTTTGCAGATGACACCCAAATCTATCTGCAATCGCCGCCGTCTGAACTTAGCGGTGCGATCGGGAAGGTAGCGCATGACGTCGGAGTAATTGCTCAGTTTGCATATCTAAACGGTCTGATGCTAAACGTCGAGAAGTCGAAGGTTTTGATAATAGGCAGCCGCGCACATATTAGAAAAATAAAATTACATGAGCGCCCACCAATCTCCCTGGGTTCGGCCACTTTGCCGTACGTAACTGAGGCGCGAAACCTAGGTGTCGTGCTTTCTAATGACCTTTCCTGGAAAAAACATGTAGCTAACATCTCTCAAAAGATACATGGGACACTTCACAGGCTCAAATTCCACAGGAGATCTCTAGGCACCAACGTCAGAATAAAACTTGTTCAGTCGCTTGTCTTTCCGCACTTGGACTATTGTTGTCTCGTGTATCAGGATCTGACTGACTCTCTAGATGATAAGCTTACGAAACTTATGAACTGTTGCCTGAGATTCATATTCGATCTGCGACGAGATGAAAGAGTGACACCATTCAGACAAAGACTGCGATGGCTCTCCGTCAAGTGTCGGCGGCACTATTTCATGGGAGTCATGGCATACAGCTCACTATTCTTGAGACTGCCGCCTTATCTAAACGAACTACTGCCAAGAGAAACGCAGGACGTGCGTAGGTCTGAAAGGCGCGCGGATCAGGCCACTTTTTACATCCCTAATCACCGTACCTCCACTTTTCACCGCTCCTTTCAAGTGACAGCTGCCCTCTTCTGGCACTCACTACCGGGTCATATCAAGCAGGCCTCGTCATTATCTATTTTCAAAACCCGTTTATTAGAGTATTTACTACACACCGAGGCGCAACAATAGGCATTTGTTTTTTCCGCATCATATCTGCATTATATTCACTAGCGTAATTAGCAGTAAGTTAGAGCTGTAAGTTAGAACAGTAAGGTAGCGTTACTCTTAATCCAAGGATATAGGTATATATATATGTTGTGACGTGATTTTTTCCCGGCTTAGGGAAAAGTCGCCGTCCCAAGGCCGTTCGCGTCGTTTGCCCTCGCTCTCTCACCCGTTAGACAAATGCGTTCCCGTAGCTTTGTAGCTGAAGATGATACGACCGTTAGTTGGAGTTGAGAGGAGAGATTAGGAGGATAAAAGGTCGTGGCGCTCGACCCTGACGTGGAGGATAGCGCTCACCGTATCGAGCTACCCGTCAGGTAAAAGCGGCCAGCGAGTACGCGCGAGAAATTGATGCAGGTCCGGCTGCAAGACCGGCGCCCCGCCGTGTGGTGCATCGCGTATGAGGACGAGCGGAGTTTTAAGATTACGGGCGAGGGCGGGAACCCCTCGTGCCGCCGACGTAGGTGCTCTCCTATACGCGATGACCAAGGGGAAACGATTGTCGGCGTACTCGCGAGATCCCGTGCAACGTCGATAATCGCGCTATCTTGGCAGGTAAGTGTTTCGCTGAGCGAGAGGGCAGTAGCTCTCGGTGTCCGATTCCAGATTTGAGGAACTGAGGATTTGATTGGCTGTTAGACAGTCGTTATCGTGTCGCGCTCGCGAGCAGATGTCTCGCGAAGGATCGTAGAGAGAGCGGGCTGTCTCTGTCTCGCCTGCGCTTGTGCGTAGGTCGCTCTCTCTCTACGTACGCGGTCCCGTGTGGTAGGGCGCTCGCTCTCTAGAGTGAGAAGCCCGAGTTCGCGTACGCGCCATGGGGAGTTCCGTGTAGACCCGGCTCCCTACGGATATCTTAGTTTCAGTGTGTTCTCGCCATATAAGAATTAACGTATTGATTTCGGGCGGGGGAGTTTGATCTCGTGATTTTTTGTGAATGGGTGTCGGTCTCAGGCGTTATCGCGGGTACCCGTTTCGCGACGCTGCGAGTGGTGCGGTGTTGCGAAAATCCGTGTTCTCGCTCTCCGAGTGAGGCTTCGCCTCGTGGAGGATGGACGATATCTTTCGGCCATCCCGGGGTGACTTACCCCGACCCTCTCTACCAAACTCTGCAACCTGAGCGGCCGAGCGTTTCCGGTTCCGCCGATCTCGCGGAAGCACCCAGGTGAACCGGATCGTCACTTCCGGGGATATAAAAGTGACCCCGATCGCGACGGTTGAGTCGCGATCGGTGAAGTAAGGTAAGTCGTTCCCGCTTCCCTTAACCCGATCCGCGGGGATAGAGAGGTCGGGCCGTTCCCTCCCGACCTCCAGATGAGGCCGGTTGTCGATACCGGCGATACAAAAATCGACTGGCGCCCTGCCGGCACATTACGGGTGTATCTTTCCGCGAGGGAGGCGACCGAAGGTGACGATGGCGGAAGGATTCCGGTAATTCGTCACAAATGGCGCCCAACGTGGGGCCCGACCGGGATGGCCAATCCCGCCTGAACAAAAACGAAAAGTAAAGTTCCGCTATCGCGAATTTCGGGAAGAACCTGGAAGATTCTCGCCTCGCGCTCGAAGTGTCAGGCAGACACGGAGAACGTTATAGAAGAATATCGAATGTTCTCGATGTACGAAGCTATTGTCCGATTTCAGCCGTTCTTAGAATCGCGCTCGAAATTTGGACAAACAAGTTTTTCTATGTTTCCCCTACCAGGAGTCATACCGCTCTCGTTACCCGAAATCGGAGAAATTAGACTCAGTCTAATTCGAATTTTCCGAGTGATAAGTCGCGAGTGATAACGTTCAGTGCCCAGTGGAAAAATCACCTAAGTGCAACCGACCCACCGCATCTCAGCCGGAAGAATCCGTCCACCACCACCAGTGCTCGATACGACGGATTAGCCGCTGCAACCGAGTGAGTACCCGAGTGTTACCGAGTGAGATTTACTCACGTATTTTCATTTAGGATAAAGAGCAAATTTCTGTTCTCGACGATGAATTAATTCTATTGTGTTCCCCGATCGCCCGTCGAATCACCCGTATTGCTTTCCGGGCCGTTCCCGTCGAGCGAAGGGGGATCAGTCCCCGACCTATCGATCGTTATCAAAACCTAACGAAAAGTCCGTACGGAAAATAATTTTCGAATTGATTTAATCAATGTTTTTGGAGTGACCGGATCTCGAATATTAGAAAATCCGCTCGAGTTTAAAATTTCAACCGAGTTCTCGACCTTAGTAACTGAGGACGGAAATTTCTCTGGGATATCAGTTCAATAGTTCTCGAATTTTGGAACTTGTCGCGACTTCCAACAAAGTTTTGAAACAGCTCTCGACAGCTGAAAGTGAAAGCGTGAAATATTTCTCGGATTGCAGTTCTCGATTTTCTGAACCCTTCTCGAAAAGGGTAGGATCCCGAATCTCATAACTGAAAAGTCATAACGCTCTCGTAACAAAAAAAAAAAAAAAAAAAAAAAAATTGTTTTCTTCGCGACTTTCAACAAAATGGTTGAAACCGCTCTCGACAGTAGAAATTGAGGCCTTGGAAAATCGCTCGGGTTTCTGTTCTCGAATTTCTCAACCTTTTTCGAAAACTTGTAGGATCCCGGATAAAACTCATAATAGCTCTCGACGTTTGAAAAAAAAAAACGAATAATAATAATAATAATAATAGCTCTCGACTTTGAAAACAAAATAAATAAATAAATAAATAAAATAAATAATAATAATAATAATAGCTCTCGACGTTTGGAAAAAAAAAAAAAAAAAAAAAACTTCTTTAGTAGCGCTCCCGAGTAAAATAGGGTCCCGAATAAAAATAATTACGTTCTCGTAAGAAAACAAATAAAACAAAAAAGGGGGGGGGTGGCGATATCGAAATGGCGCAGGCGGAGGACGCGACGGGTCGACGATCCCCGGTAACGGAGTACCCGGACGAGTCTGACGCGTCAGCCCAGGGCGCCAAGCCTAAAGCTATCGGCCCCCCAACGGCGGATCGCGCCTCCTGGCCAGCGGGCCCGGGGGGAGCCGAGTTCGAGCCCCCAGGGGAATTCCCGCGATATCGGCGGCGCGCCATGGGGCCCGCCAAGCTCCCGATTTTGAATTTCGACCTCTCGCCGGACCCAGCGGTTGACAGAGGGGGTCCCGAAGCGAACCCGCGAGCTCGAGCACCGCCTTTCGGCCGCCCGAGCGACGCGGGCGAGTCTACCAGACGCCGGTTAAGCGTCAGGCGAGGAGATTTTTCCGCGTCTGAGAGCGACCAGATCCCGCCGAGACACCGGAGAGGATTGTCTCCCCATCGCGCTCTGCAAGAGGTACGGCGATGGGACCTTTCGTTCTCGGGGCGACGGAGTGAAGACGTGGAGGACTTCATTTCTGTCGTCGAGGAGGGCCGCTCCCTGGTTCCCATCCGGGACGAAGACCTCCTCAAGACTCTCTCCTTCTGTTTGAGTGGTCTCGTTCGTACGTGGTACCGGCAGATTCGGACCACGCTCGCAGATTGGGCGGCGGCAAAAGCCGCGTTCCGGGACCGCTTCTCCGATCCCGATTATCAGATCGCGTTACGCGAGGAGATCTCAGGCCGAACGCAAGGAGAAGCGGAATCTGCTCTCGACTTCCTGAGCTGCATGAACGGTTTGTTCGCGCGCCTGGACCCACCGGGGACCGAGTGGGAGCGCGTACGATACGCGCACAGGAACATGCTACCGGCGTATCGGCTCGTCATCCCCCTGGGTGATCACGTGACGATGAGGGCTCTCGAACGGTCGGCGGCTCGTCAGGAACAAGTCCTGAGGAGCGTGAATACTCGGCGCCCACCACCGAAGCCAGAGGCCTCCCTCTGCCCGGGGTACGCGTACCGGGAGCCACGACCGCCGCCGCGCTACCCGAGACGGCAGGACATCCGGGCCCTACAGGCCGAAGGAGACGCCGACCCCGAAGAAGCCTCGAACGACGAGGTCGATGAGACGCTCCCGGAGATGTTGGAGGCGCTATTGCCCCCGAAGGGGCGGACTCACCCGAGGCCGGACACCCGGCCACGAGAGAGTCGCGTTCCCGCACCGCCCGAGTCACGGACCCGGACGAAGAACCTTCCCGAATCGCTCTCGCCTACCGAAGCCCTGCCCTAAGGCTACCGAACGAAACTCACCGCAGGAGCTACTCCCGAGCCCGAAATCAGACTCGGATCCGACGTTGTTGGCCGACCCGCCACCGCTGGACGAGATCCTGATCAACGCGGCCTCCCGCGCTGGCCTTATTGCCTTCCGGGTTGAGGTGATGATCTACACCACCCCGGTCAAAGCTCTCGTGGACTCTGGAGCGACACGAACGTTCGCCGGGCGCACTCTTATCGGGCGACTCGGGGAACTCGGAGTCCCCACCAAGGAAGTCACACCACGATCGGTCCTGGTCGCTAACAGCCAGGTCGAAACCGTGCGAACGGCCTCCGAGATACCGGCCAGCCTAAATGGACGATCTACGCCCGCTCTCGCATACCACCGGGAGTCCCTCTCTGAGGACTTGATTCTCGGGTTGGACTTCTTACGTTCCGCGAGAATGGTGGTTGATTTCTTCGGGGAATCGTGGTACTTCCGCGATAACCCGGAGACCCACTACTCGTTTGTTCCCGAGGAAAGCGCCCCCCGCTTGGCAATGTGCCACGGGCTGCAAACCCCGACTTCCGACGAAGCCACGCGGTTGAGCGGGTTCCTAGACGCTCACGTACCTTCGGTTGACGCTGACTCGGCCGTGACTTCCCTCGTCGCACACGAGATCGAGGTAGGGGATAGTCCGCCGGTAAAGCAACGACCGTATCCCGTAACGCCGATTATCCGCGATATCATGTGGACCGAGGTCGACAAGATGCTCGCGACGGACGTTATCGAGCCGTCCAAAAGCGACTGGGCGAGTCCCGTCGTGATGGTTAAGAAACCTAACGGCAAATACCGGTTCTGCATAGACTACCGTAAAGTTAACGCCGTCACGAAGAAGGATGCTTACCCCATCCCGAACATGACGGGTATACTCGATGAGTTGAGGCAGGCGAACTACATCTCAACTCTCGATTTGAGCCAAGCCTATTGGCAGGTCCCGATGGCCCCGGCCTCGCGGGAAGTCACCGCGTTTGTGGTGCCAGGGCGGGGTCTCTTTCAATTCAAGAGGATGCCATATGGTCTCACGAACGCTCCCGCTACCTTCCAGCGCATGCTGGATCGTCTTATCGGTGCGGAGATGTACCCTCACGTCTTCGTCTATCTCGATGATATCATTATCATTACTCGAACTTTCGAAGAGCACCTGACATGGCTTCGAAAAGTCCTCGGGAAGATCTCTGAAGCTGGCCTGGCGATCAACCGCGAGAAGAGCGAATTTTGCCGATCGCAAGTTCGTTACCTCGGGTTTCTCGTAAACAGCCAGGGCCTCGAAGTAGATCCGGACAAAACCGCTCCCGTGCTGGATTTCCCGGTGCCGAAGAATATTCGGCAGTTACGTCGCTTCCTGGGCATGGCGTCGTGGTACCGACGGTTCATTCCCGAGTTTGCAACCGTCGCCGAGCCACTGACCCGGCTCACGAAGAAGACCAACGCTTGGGGTTGGGAGGCCGCCCAGCAAGAAGCCCTCGAGGTGCTAAAGCGGCGGTTAACGAGCGCACCGACGCTCGCCTGCCCCGACTTCACGCTACCGTTTACCCTCCAGACCGATGCTAGTGGCGTGGGTTTAGGAGCGGTATTAACGCAGGTTATCGACGGCTACGAAAGAGTTATCGCTTACGCGAGCCGCGCCCTGTCGGACCCTGAGAAGAAATACTCGGTGACCGAACAGGAGTGCCTCGCGGTGTTATGGTCCATCCGAAAGTTTCGCTGCTACCTGGAAGGGTACGCGTTCACGGTGATTACCGACCACAGTAGCCTCCGGTGGCTCCATAACTTGAGGAACCCTACCGGCCGACTCGCACGATGGGCTCTTGAGTTATTGGAGTACGATTTTGTAATCGTTCACCGGAAAGGAGCGCTACACCACGTTCCCGATGCGCTTTCGCGAATCCCGGAGGGACAAACGGAGGCCGTCACCTGCCTCCGTGAAACCCAAGATGCCTGGTATCGCCGCAAGATTCGCGACATTACCCACGCTCCCGACCGATTTCCGGACTGGAGGGTCGTCGAGGAAAAACTATATTTCCACCGACCTACCGGCCTCGCGGAGGCCGAAATGGACGATCTCGATGCATGGAAGCTGGTGCTGCCTCGCGAATCCCGCCCCATCGCCCTACAGGAGTGCCACGCACTCCCCCAAGCCGGCCACCTGGGGGTGGAAAAGACGTACCGACGAGTGGCGAATACCTATTACTGGCCAAACCTGTTCAAGGACGTGGTCACATATGTGCGCCAATGCGATACCTGCCAGCGCTGTAAAGTGGAACAGCGTGCTCCCGCCGGCCTGATGGGTCACCGCGTTATCGAGGAATCATGGATGATGGTCGCTACCGACATTATGGGCCCGGTGACGCCGAGCTCGTCCGGCCACGCTTACGTTCTCGTAGTTCAGGACCTCTACACTAAATGGATTGAGGTCCTGCCGCTGAGGAAGGCGAACGGCAAGACGATTGCCAAAGCTCTCGATGACCTGGTGGTTACCCGATGGGGTGCACCCCGGGTGCTCCACACCGATAACGGTACGGAGTTCGTTAACCGCGACATCCGACAATTTACCGAACGCGTAGGGATGCGGCATAGTACCACGCCGCCGTACCATCCCCAAGCCAACCCTACCGAACGAGTCAATCGCGTGGTCAAAACTATGATCCGCGCCTTCCTGGGTGACAATCACCGGGAGTGGGACCAACACATTCACGAATTCCGGTTCGCCTATAACACGGCCCACCATAGTTCTCTACAGGCGACGCCGGCTTTCGCGAACTTTGGTCGTGAACCGGCCGCCGCTCCCTCCCTTCGGCGAAGAACCGAAGGTGCTCTCGAGGTAGTTCCCCGACCATCGGAGAACTGGTTACAGAGGATGGCCCGCCTCGACACCCTGAGGAAGGCCTTCACCCACGCTCTCGATGAAGCGTTCCGCCGGCAAGCCGGCCAGTACAATCTCCGCCACCGGGACCAGCGGTTCCGGGTAGGTGAGCTAGTGCTACGCCGAACGCATCGGCTATCGTCCGCGGCGAAACACATCACGGCAGCTTTATTGCCCCCCTTTGAAGGACCGTACGTGATTTCGAAGCAACTTTCCCGGGTAGTATACGAACTATCCGATCTCGACGGGCGATCCTTCGGCAAGGTTTCGGTCCAAGACCTGAAACCCTATGAGACCCCCATGGTACCGCCATAACCGTTCTCGCCCTCTTTTAGGTACCGCCATCATGAGCCAGGAGGGGTCACGAGACGAGGAGGCGATCGTCCTCTCGGATGACGGGGGGAGCGGGTGGTTCGACGATATGGTGCGAATCACCACCTCTCTCCCGCCGCCGGGAGCCGAGCGGGACCTCCTCCACGCGTGTGCGGCCACTCTGGCGGGCGAAGACGGTCGGGATCCGGAATCGATGGAGGAGTTGGTTCGGGTGGTCCGGGAGTTAGCTCAGGATACCCTGGACCCGGAACCCGCCGAGCCGGCCCCCACCCAGGTCGACCCGGAGTCCCGGGCGTCGTCGACTCGCCGCCGGAGGCGCCGCCGATCTCGGGCTGCCAGGAAGGCGGCCACCACCGCCACCGCACCATCATTCTCGGCCGCGTCCAGAAACGGGACGCCGATCTCGACGACGCCAGCCGCCTCGCTGGCATCGTTACCGATCGCCCCGCCCCAGGCACCCCGCCGAGTGCTGGAGCGGGCGTGTTATAATTGCCGACAGCTGGGCCACTGCTACTCGCAGTGCCCCAGCGGACCTCCGACCGAGGTCTTCTGCCGCCGGTGCGGCCGTCGGGGTAAGACCCTGAGGACGTGTCCGGCGTGCAGCGAGAACTGGCGGAGGATGGGGCCGTACATCCCGTTAGCAGGGCGGAATGTACCCCGGGAGGAACTCCGGGCCCTTAGGGTCCCGCGGGCGGCCCGCCGACCTCGACAAGCGGGAGTAATCCCGAAGCCGGATCCGGCGGCGACCCCCATCACCCGGCCGTTGGATCGCTCTTGAGCGAACCCGGGGACGTTCCCGGTAGCCTGGGTCATGGCGCGGGGCCCTCGCAGCCGCCCATACCCATGGATCTCGAAACTGGCCTCAGGCCAAAGCTCCCGCAAAATAAGGTAAGAATACCTAGCTCTCGTAACTCCGGGCCTAACGGCCCGTGATCCCGCTAACGTCCTCCCGGTATAGCTCCCGTACAAGTGGGCAGCAATGCCTAGATCTCGTAACATCGGGCCTAACGGCCCGCGATCCCGCTTACTACCAGCTCCCGTATAATATGGCAGAACTGCCAAGCTCTCGTAAAATCGGGCCTAACGGCCCGTGCTCCCGTTGATTCTCCCAGGCCAAGTCCTGGTCGAGTTCGTACCGGGAGTCTCTCAATTGAGATTTTCTTACGCCCGGTGGGGTTAACACTAGGTTCACGAGGATCCGGATGGACCCGCCAATAGGCGCGCGGATCCGAGGACCGCTGTCGCCGTCTGACAAGGACGGAGGGGGAAGTATGGCTGAGCGTGGGTAAGTCTTCAACTCCCCCAAGGGGCTCTCTTTATTAGTGTCGTGCCGTACGAGTGAAAATTATTATTATCATGATCTTCGTACTGATCTCGCCCCGGTAGGTCCCGTTTGATTCGCCTATCCGAAACCCACCCTAAGGGGTGGGGAGTTGTGACGTGATTTTTTCCCGGCTTAGGGAAAAGTCGCCGTCCCAAGGCCGTTCGCGTCGTTTGCCCTCGCTCTCTCACCCGTTAGACAAATGCGTTCCCGTAGCTTTGTAGCTGAAGATGATACGACCGTTAGTTGGAGTTGAGAGGAGAGATTAGGAGGATAAAAGGTCGTGGCGCTCGACCCTGACGTGGAGGATAGCGCTCACCGTATCGAGCTACCCGTCAGGTAAAAGCGGCCAGCGAGTACGCGCGAGAAATTGATGCAGGTCCGGCTGCAAGACCGGCGCCCCGCCGTGTGGTGCATCGCGTATGAGGACGAGCGGAGTTTTAAGATTACGGGCGAGGGCGGGAACCCCTCGTGCCGCCGACGTAGGTGCTCTCCTATACGCGATGACCAAGGGGAAACGATTGTCGGCGTACTCGCGAGATCCCGTGCAACGTCGATAATCGCGCTATCTTGGCAGGTAAGTGTTTCGCTGAGCGAGAGGGCAGTAGCTCTCGGTGTCCGATTCCAGATTTGAGGAACTGAGGATTTGATTGGCTGTTAGACAGTCGTTATCGTGTCGCGCTCGCGAGCAGATGTCTCGCGAAGGATCGTAGAGAGAGCGGGCTGTCTCTGTCTCGCCTGCGCTTGTGCGTAGGTCGCTCTCTCTCTACGTACGCGGTCCCGTGTGGTAGGGCGCTCGCTCTCTAGAGTGAGAAGCCCGAGTTCGCGTACGCGCCATGGGGAGTTCCGTGTAGACCCGGCTCCCTAAGGATATCTTAGTTTCAGTGTGTTCTCGCCATATAAGAATTAACGTATTGATTTCGGGCGGGGGAGTTTGATCTCGTGATTTTTTTGTGAATGGGTGTCGGTCTCAGGCGTTATCGCGGGTACCCGTTTCGCGACGCTGCGAGTGGTGCGGTGTTGCGAAAATCCGTGTTCTCGCTCTCCGAGTGAGGCTTCGCCTCGTGGAGGATGGACGATATCTTTCGGCCATCCCGGGGTGACTTACCCCGACCCTCTCTACCAAACTCTGCAACCTGAGCGGCCGAGCGTTTCCGGTTCCGCCGATCTCGCGGAAGCACCCAGGTGAACCGGATCGTCACTTCCGGGGATATAAAAGTGACCCCGATCGCGACGGTTGAGTCGCGATCGGTGAAGTAAGGTAAGTCGTTCCCGCTTCCCTTAACCCGATCCGCGGGGATAGAGAGGTCGGGCCGTTCCCTCCCGACCTCCAGATGAGGCCGGTTGTCGATACCGGCGATACAAAAATCGACTGGCGCCCTGCCGGCACATTACGGGTGTATCTTTCCGCGAGGGAGGCGACCGAAGGTGACGATGGCGGAAGGATTCCGGTAATTCGTCACAATGTGTATGTATATATATATATATATACGAGTATGTAAGTATATGTATGTATATATATATATATACGAGTATGTAAGTATATGTATGTAGATATAAGTTTCTCTGTATTTGAATATGTACGACGATGTACGTCTTATAATATGTACGATACATCTTTTTGCAGAATTGCCCCAGAGCATTGCTAGGGCATATTAAATCCATCAAATCAAATCAAATCTCTCTCTCTCTCTCTCTCTCTCTCTCTCTCTCTCTCTCTCTCTCTCTCTCATCATAGAAAATTGTTATAAAAAAACTATAAGAACATTACAAAAAAGTGCAGATCAGTATAAGGAACAGTTTAAGCTAAAAAGTTTATGGGATAGATGCTAGTAGTGAAGGTAGTGAGACATTTTTCGCGAAAATTTAACAGCTGTGAATTCAGAAAGAAAACCAAGAGTGCTGTGTCATGCTTAGTCGGCAGTACTGAGTCATTGATTATGTTTACATCCTAGAGGACAGAGCGAGTGCGTGAAACGAAACTCTTAGAAATCGGTAATTACAGGTATAACGGTAACTGCAAAGATAAATTAGGATAGGTCATGAAATATTGACAGACGAGATGGACATAAGTTTAAATACGAAAACGGGAAGAGTGATAGTATGCCGACAGTGTAAGAAAGATATTAAGACAGAGATACATAAATGCGTTGTATGTGATAAAGATTTTCACCCTAGCTGTATAAAGCTGCATAAAGTGTTTAATCGGGACAATGAACTAGTACCGTGTAAAGGAAAAATTGAAGTTCAAAATATTGGAAATACTAAAGGGAGGAGCGCATCCAGTAGTGAAGTGCCGTCATCAAGCATGGAGTCAAAAGTGGAACAGATATACAAAATTATTAAAGAGATAAAAGAGGAAACAATAGGTAAATCCTACCTCAAAAGAGCAATACAGGAAACTGTAAAGGAAGAAATGGAAATAGTAAGAAGCGAGATGGAAGCATGGAGAACTATCGAGCTACAACAGACTTTACAAGATATCGTGAGGACGGAAATGATAAAAATGAGAGAAGTGATGGCAACGACGGAAGCAAATAAGCCAACAGCCTGCAAGGAGAAAAGCTACAGCGAAGCAGTAGGAAAGAAGCAGGAAGCAGTTATTATTATAAAGCCATTAGAAGAAAGTGAAAAGAACACGAGCGAGAGGACGAAGAAAGAGATTAAAAACACTATAGATGTTACAAAGTTAAAAGTGGGAATAACAAAAATGAAAAAAGCAAGTGGAGGAGCAATAGTAGTAGGATGTGAAGACAAAGAGCAAGCCGAAATATTAAAGAAAAAAGTAACAAGTGATATGGGAAAAAAGTACGCCATACAGGATCCGAAGAAGAAGAAATTAAAGATAAAGATATTTGATATTGAGAGCGAAGACTGTGAAAACGAGCAGGAATTATGGAATAAAATTGAAGAACAGAATGGACTTCGGACGAACAGCATACAAGGAAAGATTGTGCATAAGACGGTGCGCGGAAAAGAGAAGCGGACTACAATTATAGCAGAAGTCGACGTCAACACACATCAAAAGATTCAGGAGGAAGGAAAACTAAAAATTGGGTGGAACATCTGCAGAGTACAGGAATATATAGGTATATTAAGGTGTTTTAAATGTAATAGCTATTACCACTTTGCAAAGGATTGCAAAAAGAAAACAGCATGTGATAACTGTGCGGGCGAACACGCGACAAAAGAATGTACAGAACAAACAAAGAAATGTGTTAACTGCGAGGAGAAAATCAAAATCTTTAAAATTAAAACGATAGACTCGAAACACTCAGCGTACGATATAAATTGTCCATGCTATAAGAAAGAATGTGAGAGGCAGCGGAATAAAATATACAGTAGTATATAGCAAATAGGTCACTGTAGGGGAAAAAACGCAAAAATGGTTTGCTTAAATGCACAAGGGTTCATGAGTCATAAGGATGAAATTGAAAATTTACTGATAGGAAAAATCAGACCGAGTATAATAATGTTAACAGAAACGCATGTTACAAGTAAGGTCG
Source organism: Netelia virgata (assembly GCA_951802705.1). Taxonomy (NCBI): domain Eukaryota; kingdom Metazoa; phylum Arthropoda; class Insecta; order Hymenoptera; family Ichneumonidae; genus Netelia; species Netelia virgata. The sequence continues at coordinate 17,592,156 of OX637867.1, forward strand.
AAGATCATGAATTAGAAATCAAGGGATATAAATGTGTACGAGTAGACTCAAAATCCAGCAGAACAGGAGGAGTCTTAGTGTATGTCGAAAGGGCAATTAATTACGAAGTAAAAGAAATAAATACGTGCGAGAATAATTGGTGGTCAGTGACAATGAAAATAAACGAAAAGAAATACAAAGGGACGCTGATGGTTGTGTATCATTCGCCAGAAGATATGTGCAACAAAGACCTACTGAATGGTAGTGTTATAATAATGGGAGACTTTAATATAGACATGAAAGTAAGAAACTATTGTCAAAATAAATTAATCAGAATAATGAATGCCGTAGGTTTGAAATTAATGGTAAATGAACCAACCAGAATAGTAGATACGTCGGAAACAATAATTGACCTAGTTTTTACAAACGAGGAAGTAGAGGTCAAAGTAGAGCACGAACCAAAGATTACAGACCATTCGATGATTGTTATATATTGGGGAGAATGTGAGAGAAAGAGTGAAAATGTAATGATTGCAAAGAGAAATTATAAGAGAATGGATATGGAAAAATTCAAAAACTTAATTGAGAATAACGTAGTTGGAATCGAAGGAAACGATCTGAATGGTAAAACAAATCTAACAATTAAGGAAATTGTCCGGTCGCTTGATGAGGTGGCGCCTAAAGAGATAATCACACTGGAAAATAAATGGCGAGGTAAACAATGGTTCTCAGAGGCGATACGCCAAATGGTGAGATGTAGAGACGAGGCACATAAAAAAGCGCGCACAAACAAGAGAAGAGAAGATTGGGAACGATTTCGACAACTTAGAAATACAGTTGTAAAAGAATGCAGAAAGGCCAAAAGAGAGTATGTTGAGTCAAGGTTAGATAAAAATAAGAATAACCCGAGGCTAATGTGGAGAACCATTCGAGAAATGATGAAAGGCAGTTCGGACATAGATAACACGTATAAGGAGATCCAATGTGGAGACACCCGGTACAGCAACATAGAGGAAATGGCAAATATTTTGAATAGATACTTTGTAGATAGTATATCGGACATCTTAGAAAATAATGAGAATGAGACAGTGCAAATAACAATAGAAATACAGGCAGAAAGTAAACTGGAGGACTTCAGGACCATCAATGTAAACGAATTGAAGAAAATCGTAAACAGATTGGAAAATAAAAGTGGCACAGAGGAGGGAATAACAACGGAGATAATGAAAAGGGTGGTGGAAGTAGCGGGAATGAAAATATGTGAAATAATGAATCAATCACTAGAGGAGGGAATGTTCCCGAATGAGTGGAAAGAAGCCATAGTAATACCGATACCAAAGATAAAAGGAACAAAGAAAATAGAAGAATTCCGACCAATAAATAAACTACCAATATACGAGAAGGTCATAGAAATAATAGTTCATAGCCAACTAGTTAAATATCTGGAAAGCAACAAATTATTGGAAGAATGCCAGTCAGGTTTTAGAGCTAAACACTCATGTGAGACGGCCCTTCAATGGGTAGTATCGAGTTGGAAAAGAAGTATCGGTGAAAGAAAGATGATAGGTGTTGTCTTCTTGGATCTAAAAAGAGCGTTTGAAATGGTAGACAGGGATATATTACTAAAGAAAATGGAAAGTTACGGAATAGTAGAAAGAGCAATAAGGTGGTTCAAGAGCTATTTAGAAAATAGAAGCCAGAGAGTGAAATTTAATGGAATATTATCAGAACCTATTGCTGTAAAGATGGGAGTACCGCAGGGGTCAGTACTAGGACCGTTATTATTTTTAATATATATAAATGATATGACAAAGGTAGTTTGTCACAATTGCAACATTAGGTTATTCGCAGATGATGCACTAATATATACAGAAAGCCACTCGAGCCAAGAAATAAACGAAAACCTTAACGCTCAGATGAAACAAATCGAGGAATGGTTAAAAGTGAATAGACTGAAATTGAATGTGAACAAAACAAAAGTTATGCTAGTCAGAGGTATTAGGAAAAAAGTAACGGAGGAAAACTTGAAAGTAAAACTAGAAGAGGTACTATTAGAGGTAGTCAGTGAGATCAAATATTTAGGGGTAATAATAGACAGAAACTTAAACTTCGCTCCGCATGTCAACTACCTAGGAAAAAAGATAGGAGCGAAATTGGGAACTTTTCGAAGAATTAGTACGGATCTGACGCCATATATGAGATGCACAATATACAAAACGATAATAGCCCCATTGTTTGAGTATTGTTCATCTATATTACTGAGTTTAAGCGATCATAATGTGCAATACCTACAAAAATTACAAAACAAGGCAATGAGAGTAATATTAAGATGCAGCTACAGAACAAGAATTGGGGACATGCTTGAGACATTGCAATTTATGGCCATTAAAGAAAGAATAGAGTACAACGTGTGCATATTGATACATAAAATGGTAAATGGGGACTGCCCGGGATACTTGAGCAACACCATAGAACACGTAAGAAGGGAAGAAGGCGTAACGACAAGATCAGAAGGAGATCTACGAATCAAAAGATGTCAAACCAAGGAGGAACAGAGAATGTTGTTGTCGGACGGTTTAAAATTGTACAACAATCTACCGAAAGAGATAAGAGGAGACAACAGAACAAAGAGTTTCAAAAAAGCGTTAGCGCTACATATCAGGTGTAGAGAAGGTAGAGAGGATAGTCAATGGTAACATAGTATTTTATAGAAGTGTAAATAATAGAAATACTAAAGAGTAATGTTATTTATATAATATAATATTGTATAAAATATATAATTGTAAAATAGTATGTCGAGCGGCCTGTATCGGCGGAGGTTTTCTGCAGTTTCCCTCCGTCCGTGGCAAACGCGATACAGTAGAAATAATGCGAAGCGGCTGCAGACGGGAAAACGAAGAAAATGGTGTAAAACAATGTAGCAAACAATGCTAATAAAGATCTATCAATCAATCAATCAATCAATCAATCAATCAATCTCTCTCTCTCTCTCTCTCTCTCTCAAATCAAATCAAATCAAATCAAATCAAATCAAATCAAATCAAATCAAATCAAATCAGATCAAATTTCGCGCTACCTAGAACCTCAGAGCTTACTGAATCCCAGGCAGTCCGCTTATCGAAGTGCGCATAGTACGGAAACCGCTCTTTTGAGAGTCACTGATGATATTCGGCGTGGGGTAGATGAAAGGCAACTTACTATTTTGGTCCTTTTCGACTTTAGCAAGGCCTTTGATACTGTTCCTCATCTACATCTCCTTAGGAAACTGAGATCGCTCGGGTTTTCTGACTTTGCCCTGAAATGGCTCTATTCGTATTTGGCGGGCCGATCGCAGGTTGTGGACGATGGTGAGGGGGGCTTCTCGGACAGTGTCGCCTTATCGGTGGGAGTGCCGCAAGGCTCGGTCCTTGGACCGCTTACTATTTTCCCTTTACATAAACGACATTGGTGCTGACCTCCGATACTGCAACCACATGGTTTTCGCCGACGACACCCAAATATATCTCCAATGCTTCCCGTCTGAGCTAAATGTCGCGATCGCCAAATCATCTCACGACGTTAACATCATTGCTCAGTTCGCTATCGCAAATGGTTTAGTCCTTAATATCTCTAAATCAAAGGCGCTCATCATGGGCAGCAGGGCTTACGTCAGGGACATAAGTTTGCCGGACGTCCCGGCCATTACTTTAGGCACAACTATCCTGCCTTACGCGTCAGAAGCGCGAAACTTGGGTGTAATCCTTGCGGCCGATTTATCGTGGGACAAGCACGTGTCTAACATCTCCCAAAAGGTGCACGGGCCGTTGCACAAGCTTAAATATCACGAGAGGTCCCTCTCCACCGAGGTTAGAATCCTACTCGTCCGGTCACTCATTATGCCGATATTTGACTACTGCTGTCTAGTCTACCACGACCTCACCGAAACCCTAAACACTAAGCTTGACAGGCTGCTGAATATCTGTATCCGCTTCATCTTCGTCGCGATGTGAGTATCACGCCGTTTCGGCGAAGGCTAAATTGGCTCTCCGTGAAAGGTCGCCGTTTGCACTGCCTAGGCATTATAGTCTATCGAGCGTTACACCTAACCGTTCCGCGCTATTTATCCGAACTTCTGCCTAGGGAAATCTCTGGGGTGCGTAGGTCTGAAAGGCTAGGCGACGCAAACGTCTTCCACATCCACAATTATCGCACGACCACGTACCACCGGTCGTTTCAGGTTGCAGCGGCACAGCACTGGCACGCCTTACCTAATTACATTCGCGAGTCGTCGTCGTTAGACATATTTAAGAACCGACAATATAACTGGCTGTTGCGAGGCGAGCAGGGTGCCGACCCGTAAGTCAGTAGGGCTGGGGGGTGGAGCAAATAGGGTGTTCTTTCGTCTCGTTCTCTCTCTCTCTAAGTATTTAGACCTAGCCTAAGTATTAGTCCTAAGTGCTATTTGTCAGAATTGTCCATGCGTTTTTATTTCTATTTTCTATTGTCTATTTCTATTATTATTTAGTATTTTTGTTAACTCATAGCTTTTGTCAATAAGTGTTAATTTTTTGCATTAATATTACAAGTGTAGTAGTAGTATCTCTGCATCTGTCTAATATATGTTCCCACGTCTCTTCCTCTTTCCTGTATATCCTACATGCTTTCTCTTCTTCTGTTTTCCATTATTATCCTCCTCTCATTTCATTCCCTAGTCTGAACCTTGCAATCCTCTTATATCTCTCCTCTGGCCATCCTGCTCTTGGTACCTTGGTACCTCGTCTACCATAATTTCCCTGTACCATTTATTGTACTTCGAATTGGCTATTCTTTCTCTTCTCTTCTGTGCTTGTCTTTCCTTCTCTTTCTCTTCTACTTCCTCGTATTCCCTTTTTCTCTCATGACCTTCGTCCCTTTTGTCCTGTTCTTTTACCTCCTTCCTCCCCTTTTCCCATTCCGATATTCCTTCTCCTTTTTCTTCTCTCTTTTTTATCTCCCCCAGGCATACCCTTGCCAACTCGCTTCCTTTCCCCGCCTCCAGCTTTTCCTCATATTTCCATGCCCTTCTTCCCGCCCTTATTTGTATCTTTTCCCTTTTCGCTTCCTCCCTTACCATATACCCTGGCGTTTTCCAGTCTATTCCCATCGTCCATCTTATATACCTCCCTTGCACCCTTTCCATTTCCTTTCTCTGCTCACATTCCCATATTTCTGCGCCGTACCCCATCAATGTCTAAACCAGTGTATCGAATAGCCATATTCTTCTTTGCTAATTTCTTTCAAATTTTCTTTTTACTATCCCCCATACCTGTGTCATTACCGCACCTGCCTTTTTCGCACTGTCTTTTATTTATGCATCCCGCCCCCTATTTTTCTTAAACACGTACCCTAAATATTTAAACTCCTTTACTTCTTCCAGCTTTTCTCCTCTCCACTTCCACTCCATTTTCTTTTGTCTCCCTCCTCCCTTCCTAAATCTCATCACCTTTGTCTTTCCTACGTTCACTTCCATCTTCTTTTCTTCTACGTATCTTTCCATCCTCCCTATAATGCTTTGCATTTTCTCTTCATCCTCCACTAGCATTGCCACGTCGTCCGCGTATGCTAGCGTGCAGATTCTTTCCCCTGATACCTTTACCTGCTACCTCCTCTACCCCTCCGGTGAACGTGAACTCCCCTTGTTCACCTCCTTCTATATTCCCATTCATTATTTCCCATCCTACCTCTTCTAGCATGATTATCAGTTTTTCCCCTCGCCGTTTACCTCTTTTTCCTTTGATTTCCTTCCTTCCTCCTCCTCTTCCTCTGATCCCTTTGCTCTCCTTCCTTTCGTGCCCGTCCTTGCGTTAAAGTCCCCTCCTATTATTATCCTTACCACCTTACTTTGTTTCTCCACCCTCTGACCTCTTCTAATTTTTTGTCTATGTCTCCGTTTACGTACACTACCGCTCAAAAGTTTGGATACACCAGTCGATTTTTCTTGCCGCACGTAAAGTTGGATAACTCTGCCAAAATAAAAGATATTTGAATTTCCAAAGCGGCGTTTTAAAGAGAATAGGTCAAGCTTCAGTTTGCTTTTTTAAATATTTTTTTTAATTTTTTTTCGACCCGGTACAGACTTTGGTTCGTGACCGTTTTTAGGCCTTTTTTCGACCATTGCGAATGAGGCGCCCAATGTGAGGAATTATTTTTTTCGCTGTGAAAGCCTTCAAAGGAAATGCAGAAGCTCCATTTTCCATTTTGTAAAAATTGTTTGCGATTTTTTTGCGGAAAGTTATTTCATTTTTGGCTAAAAACGATGATTTTTAAAAAACTCAAAATAACTCAAGAACGATAGGGTTTAAGAGAAAATGTTAAGGATATACAAATTTGCGCATTTCCACACTGAATCACCTGGAATTTTTTCAAAATTAAAAAAACTAGTTTTTTTTAGTATTTTTTTCGAAACTAACAGGTGAAATTTTTTTTTCAGGTCGTTAAAAAAATGTTTTAAGGCACTCACCTCATCTAGACGAGTTTTTCATCGAAAAATCCGCCTTTGGCTTTCAGCACCGCGTCTACGCCTCGTGGCATCCGTTCGATTAGCTTATCGATTTGGTCTTAGTTGATACTCGACCGTGCATCTTGTAATTTTGCCCAGAGATCTCCCGTAGACGATGGACAACATTGTCTGATTGCAGACAATGGCACCAGGGAATGGAAAATAGCGTTCTCGCTCCTTTCGTCCTTTTTTGCTTTTCTCTCCCTTTTTTCTTCTTTCCTCCCCTTCTCCCTTTTCTGACCTTTTTCCTCGTCCTCATTTTTCCTTCCTCCTTTCCCGGTCGTTATCCTTTCTTCCTTTCTCCTTCCCACCTCTCCTCGTTTTATTGTCCTCTCCTCTCTTCTGCCTGTCTTTCCTTTGTTTCCTCCTTCTCCCTTATGTTCCTTCCCGTGTATTTTGGCCTCCATCTTGCCCTTCCTCTTTTGTCTCTCAGTTCCTTGCTCTCTTCATCCCATCTCCACCACACCCATTGCATCATTATCCTCCCTTGCTCTACTCGTACTCTCTCTCCTTTCCGCCCTTCCTCTGCCGCTATTTCTCTTATTTTCCACTGTTTTCTCATTTCTTTCCTTGTCATTTCGCTTTCTATTGTTTCCTTTCTTCCTTTTAGTCTTTTCTTTTTTTCAATTACCTCTCTTCTTCCTTCCATGTTTTCCATTTTTGCCTTTATTCTCTCCCTTCCATTCTGTCCCTTCTTTCCCTTGTTCCCATTTTCCAATCGCTGTTGCCTTCTCTATCTTCGCTTTTATCTCCAATTGTCCCATCATTTTCCTTACTGTTTCTCCTGGTTCCTCTCCTCCCACCGTTACTCTTTTCATTACTATGTTCGTCTTTATCGCTTCTATTTCCCTTGATTCTATTTTTCATTCTATCTCCTTTAGCCTTTCCTCTATTTCGTCTCTCCTCTCTCCTTTCTCTCCCTTCCCTTCCCTTAATTCTATTTTTTCAATCCTTTTTTTTAATTCTTCCTTTTTCCTTTGCTTCTCCTTCAGTCTTTCTTCTATTTTCTCTATTTCCCTCCATATCTCTGATTTCTCTGTCTTCCATCATTTTCTCCTTTCTCTAGTTGCTCCCTTATTCGCTCGTTGGTTGCCTTTATTCGTCTTATTTCCTCTTGTAGTCTATCTCCTTGTCTCTTTGCCTCCTCTCTCCCTCTCCTCATCTCTTCTCTCATCCCCCTTATCATTTCTTATAACGTCCCTTCCTCCTGTTCCTCCCTTCCTGCCGGTTTTTCCGTTCTTCTATTGTTATTTCCTGCCTCTCTTGTCTCTTCCTCCCTGTCCCTTTCCACCCCCTCCTCTCTTTTTCTTTTCCACATCTCCGTTAAGTCTCCTAGACTGCTTGTGCTTCCCGTGCTGTCTCTTCTCTCTCTACCTAGCCTCTCTGCATTTGTTTTCCTTCCTCTCTTTGCTCCCTCGTCCCCGCTTTCCATGGCTGCTTCGCTCTTCTTCCTTTTTCCCCTTCTCTGCTACCTCGATCTTTTCCTCTCTTCTCTCCTGCTGTCTCTGACTCGCTATCTCCTTCCTTTACCTCCCTCCCTGTATTTTCCACCTACCTTGTCGCTTTGCACTTTCACTTTCCTTCCTTACCTCCTATGCTCTGCCGCCTACCTATAATCTGTGACCGTCCGATGTCAGCACTTTCCTGACCACCGTTCTGCTTCCCTTCCTCTTTTTCCCACCTATCACTCCTTCCTTTCCCTCTCTACCGTCTTGCTCTATCCCGCAAATTTTCCTAACCTCTTTCTCACGTCCTTTCGTACCTTCCCGTTCTCTGCCTTTCTCCCTTCTTTCCCTTTCTTCCCTACTCTTCCCCTTATTCCTGTCGCTTCTCCCTTCTGTTTTGCCACCTTTTCCCCGCCTTTCCTATCTCTTTCTTCACTTTGGTTCACTTTAGCTCTGTCACAATCTTCTCACATCCACTCTCTACCGCGCCGGAAACGAAAGCCTTCTTCTTCCGTGATTGTATGTCCCAGATATGTAACCTCCGTTCGCAAGAATTTACATTTATCGGTTTGCAAAGTTAGACCTCCTTCGGTTAAGTGTTTCGCTAACTGGTGAAATTTTGTCGCATGTTCCTCGAGAGTGTTAGCATAAATGACAATGTCGTCCAGGTATACGAACAGGTCGTTACTCTGAAGTCCTGATAATACGACATCCATCAATCTTTGGAATGTTGCGGATGAATTTTTCAATCCAAATGGCATACGGTTGAACTCGAAATATCCGTTTGCCGTTGAAAATGCGGTTTTTTGTTTGTATTCAGGGTCCATTTCGATTTGATGGAAGCCAGACGCTAAGTAAAAAATGGAGAAATATGTGATTTGCCCAATTGGTTCAGAATATCGACGATACTCGGTAATGGATAAGCATCAGATATTGTTTCCGCGTTCGATTTGCGAAAATCGATAACCATTCGCCATCTCTTTTTGCCCTGTGAGTCTGCCTTTTTAGGTATGACCCAAACTGGTGAGTTATAGGGGGAGAGGGAAGGTCGAATGATGTTTTTCTCCAGCAAATGATTAACTTGCGATTGAATTTTTTTTTGCGCACGGGTGGGAATCAGTACTGTTTTGTGTTAATAGGTTTGTTGCCTGTCGTGGGAATTTTGTGTTGTGTTATGGTCGTGTGACCAAGTTCGTCGTTTGGTAATAAAAAGAGTTTTGGGTATTCAGAGACTAATTGTAAAATGTGTTCTTTTTCTTCGTTATTGAGATTATCTAAATGAATCAATGATTTGAGATTTTGTAGTCGTTCTGCGTTATTTTCGGATACATTTGCTGTATAAATTGGTGCGTTATTGTTTTGCGAATTTTTGTAAACGTCTTTTTCGAGTTTAAATGGTTTTTCTGAAATTATATCGATCGGTTGCAATTCTATAGTAGGAATTTCCAATCCTATTGATTTTGGATGGCGGTTGATTGCTTGTAGGTATGCAACTCCATTGTTGTTTTTTACTAATGCGCCACCGTAACGTATGCCTTGTTTGGTTTTATATGTTGGAACATATCCTTCTGAGATTTCGTTATTTTTAATTCTATTATGCATTATTGTTTTTTATTTCGGTGGGATTGCGATATATTTGCGTTCGAAAACCACCATGACCATGGAAAGTTGTGCATCTTTGTGCGTATAAGATATCGGCTGGAATTTATTTCAAAAAAACGTCGCCAAGTATCGCATTTTCCTGAATTGGAAATGCGTCTGCGACAATATGAAATTCTGCTTTTACTGTTTTAATTATATAAATAATAGTTTCTGTATCGATCGTTCGAGTTGTTTCTGTACCTGTCATTTGAATATCTGTCGTTGGCACGATTTCTGTATCTGTCGTTTGAATTGTACCTGTATCTATCGTCCGAATGATTTCTGTACCTGTCATTTGAATAATTCCTGTATGTATCGTTCGAGTTATCTCTGTATCTGTCATTGAGTAATTTCTGTATTTGTTGTTTGAATAATCTCTGTATTGGTTTCTCGAGTTTCTCGACTTATTTTGCGTGTATCTGTCTCGTGAATTATTTCGGTATCTGTCGGATGTTTCTTGTGAGCCCAAAGAATTTGTATCTCCGTGCATGTTTTTTATAGTGTAACAGTCTTGTGTGTCGTGTGTGTGTGATTGGTGATGTTGGCAAACATTTTCAGGTGTCTTGTGTTCTGTAAAATGAACTTTTGTGGTGTTTCAGATATCAAGGGTTCCAGGCATACGTTTTTGTTTTTCTATTTCGTACTCTCTTGTTTGGGCTCGGTCTATGATGTTGCCGAAAGTTTCTGCGTTATGTAAAATTAAATGAGAGCATATTGCGGGTGCCAATCCTCTAACGTATGCTCTTTTTGCTCTTGCTGTCACTTCTTCGATTCGTGCATCTAAAAGTGTTCTCTGTGCGGCTGTATTGTATACATCTGATAGTTTGTCTATTATGTTATTCAGGATATCGCGCGTTCTCGCTGCGTATACGATGACTGTTTCGTCGTAACTTTGTGGGGATGATTCAATTTCGATTTTTAAATCGGCTAAGTCTTTATTTTTACGAAATGCTTTTTTAAACGTTTTCAAAAGTGATTCGAGAGAATTTGGAGGGTTTGCGTCAATGATTGAACGTGCGATACCGTTCAGTTTGAGTGGAATCATTTTTAATAGTTTTGGTCGTTCGCCATCTGAAAGGTTGACTCGTTTGAGTGTTTTAGCATAGTCTTCTATTTTAATGTTTTTTCCGTCGTATATGGGGATGACTTTAAACGCATCTCTAAATGTAAATGTATTATTATTTTCAGCACTTGTAATAATTCGATGTTCAGTGTCTGGATGAAAATATGGGGGTATTGACTTTCGCCTGTTTGTTCTACGGGGTGGTTTGGTCGGTGGATCTGCTATTACGGCGCGATAAAATGACATGGAGACATGTTTATTAACTAAAGAATTGTGGGGATTAAATGTACATTTTTGTTTATTTCTCAAAAATTATATTGCCGAAAATTGGATTTGAAAAGTTTTCAGAAAATTATTTTGTGGTATTTTTTTTATTTAATCGATAATGATATTTCAGAAAATAAAGAATTTTTTGTGAATAAATATTTTGCGACAATTATAATTCAGAAAATTGGCAAATTATATTTCACAAGGTTATGTTTTGGGAAATTATGTTTCGGAAAGTTATATTTTATTTTTATTTTCTAATATTAACAATAATATTTCGCGAAATGATGGTTTTTTTCTTTTTTTGTATCTAAAAAAAATTATATTTTAGGAAATTGGATATTCTTTTTTCTCATAAATTACATTTGAGAAATTATTTTGGAGGTCCGTAATTCAAAAATATTTTCTTGTTATTTACAGAGTTATAAAACAAAAATTGTGTTTACGTTCTGTGTGTAGTTACTACTGCGGGTGTGCGTTAATTACTTCCACTGTAGACGAAACTGCGATTTTTAAGAGTTAACATGCAAAAGAATTTAGGGTAGAGTGTACTTACAATGCCAGAAGAACGATGGTGAGCGTGAGCATCAGCTGATCCTTTATGCGCTGGATGGTGGCTCACGCGTAGGGGCTGAGATGCTGGTGGTCGTTGTGTGTGTAGGGGTATGCGTCTTCATTGCTTTGTTTGTGTGTGCGTCCTTTCTTCTTTCTTTGCTGCTTCGTTTCCGTGTGCGTTGTGTAGAGTATAATGTATAGTATAGCCTGTGTCTGTTGTGATTTGTCTCCGATGTATTTCTCTCTTTTTTTTAGTGTATTTAGTGTGTAATTGTTTTTGGTGTTACACTTTTGTCGTCGTTTGTGTAAATTGTTTTCGATGATTTGGTTTCCACTTTGTTAATTTATTTCGCGGGTTGATTCGCGTGGTGATTCGAATCCCGCTTCTGACACCATGTGACGAGATGATTATGGTAGGATGGCAAATAAAGTAAACTTGAAAGTTAAATGGACGGAGTATATTTCTAGCGTTGATTACTGTCGGAGATCTGGAGGACTAACTTAGTTAAGGAGGAAGGAAATGAGAAAGGATTTGGAAGAAAGAATTTAAGCGTGGAGGGGGTGTCACATGAGGGTGATAAGGGATCGTGGGACTGTGGAGTCATAAAAGTCGAGGAGATATTTTTCTGTGCCGGTGTGGAACGGTTGTGTAACATTTAAGTGGTTTTTTTGTATGAAATAAGTGAATTGTAACAATCGACACAAATTTATTCAGCAACATATATCTTTCTCGTATATTCGTGCCGCACTTATAGTGTACCCACACTATAAGCACGTGAAGTGGGAGCCCGTAACTCGATGCACCTCCCGGACCGTCCCCTCGTAAGAGAAGATATTTCCGTAGATGAGGTAATTCTGTTAATGTTGAAGGCAGACACTTATTTGTCGGATACTTGCATAGATCTATTTAAAAATATCTTGCGCGAAAACAGCCAATTTCATTACAATCTTGCTTGTTATACAGCATATTACAAGTTTATAAAGCGCAACGACGTTGGTACATCAGATATACAAATAATAGGCGGTAATGAGTCAATACACTAGTGTTGCCTTTATTACGATGGAACGAAGTTACTGGTTTATGATAGTCTTCTCCACTCGGAGTACGAGCTGTTGAGCTCGGACGAAAAGAGGTATATAGTAAAACGATACCCGGACATTGGCGACGAAGATATTATTTTTCAACCAGTGACTAAGCAACCTGATTCGTTCAGTTGCGGAATGTACGCAATTGCTTTTGCGACGACAATTGCATTACCGAATAACCCTGCAAATCGCATGTATTCGCGGAATGTATTAAAAATGCGCCGCCACTTGGCTGAAATCCTTAGTTCCCGCCAATTATCGTTCTTCCCCTGTGATTAATCGACACAGATTATACGATTTCTAATTGCCTTTTCGAACGCACATATGCGTATATTATACCACTGTCTGGAATGGTGAAGTTGAAGCGACGTTTGTCGCTGATTATTCCCGTCCAAAAAAATGGACAAGAAATATTCATGGCATTTTGTACATTTGTTGACGCCTATATGCCTGTCTCTCGCTGAGTCGTCCGTCGCGGAGATTGCACTTTCTCGCCTGACGTCAACCGTGCGCAATCGACGATCCTTCAGAAGCATCGTTCGACGAATAAAAATATTCGAGTTGAGAATCAACCGATAATTTTCGATTTCGGTCACGATTTTCAGACTCCCAATTACATTGTCATTTGGCTCAAGAGAGCTGTTTGACGAATCCAACGAGCCGAGTCGAAACACGATCGAGGATTTCCGATTCTCGGTAGCACATCTGAAATTCCACAGCATTCTGTACATATTTTGACACATATTGAAGAGAATTGCAAAATGTTCACAAAATATTATGCTGTTTGAAAAAACTAAATTCTTCCGCATATTTCTTTGCAGATGTCGGGTATGCACATACCCATTCGTAAATGTGCATGTATATATATTGTGACGTTGCACAATTTTGTTCCTCCCTCGCTGCGCCCTCGTTACGAGTACCTTTGGGGCTCGCCCCAAAGATAGCCGTTCCACCAACCTGAACAATAAAATACCGTAAGTACCCTTCCCTTATATTATTATTTTAAAACGTGCAAACATTTACACGATGCCCCGAAGAACCTCACCGCGAAGAAGAGCCACAACCATCCCCAGGAAACGTCAGTCACCGCCAGTAGAGCACCTACGCCATAACCTGCAAATAAAAAGAAACAAAGAATAAAACAAAGAAAAAGATATACCAATTACAAGAGGACTCACCGTGATAAAGGAAACGAAGAACATCCACTGCCGTCCACCCCCGCACTCACACCATCACGAGACCGCCACATCAATTTCGTTACAAACATATCGCCTCCCGCACTCTCCCAATAAAAACAGCCGGCACTTGTAAAATTCGCACGAGGCGAACAGTCTCCCGAGTCATCGATTATCAAAGTATCCTATCGACCGGAAAGATGGCCGCAGCGCACGGCAATCATCAATTATTCCTTTTCCGTCAGTCCCGTGTTCCTCAAACCTATTACTCTACAGTATCGACCGTCCTATAATTACGTTCATTACCCGATAGATCGTCCTAGCGTCGTCCCTACGAGAATGTCCGCAGCCATAGATCATCCCATTCCTCAATCGATCGCCCAATCCATACGCAGAGATTTCCCGTGTCTCGTCAAATCAGAGACACGGGAACATTCGAGAACACTCGTCGAAAATTTTCACGCTTCCGACACGACACGTGCCCGGCACTTTGCGGCGAGCGAGCGATGAGAGTAGTAGACGAGAGAGGCTAAAGAATTTATAGAGAGAGAATAGAGAAAAGTCTTGGAGTAGAATTAGAGAGTGAGAGAGTTAGAGTGCGGCGTGAGCGTGAATAGAGGAGTGAGCGAGACACCGATTAATTTAAAATTAAGACAATCCGGCAATCCACGAAGGACGAGAATAAAGACGTTGGACATAGGACGACCCAGCATAAATTTATACGGACACGAGTGAAACTTGAGGATTACAGCGACCCGGCATAGTTTTCTCCGGACAACGAACGTAAGTGTTTGCACTGGTTGAAATTCTGGCACCGAGATTTTTTGTTTATACTACACCCTTTGTTAGCAAATTGTATTCGAGTTTCCCCTCCCCCTACTCTTGTTCCCGGTTTAGATTTCCCCTAAAACATTTATTATCTCCGTGAATTTTCCCGGACACATCGTTATATATTACTTTATTCGGTGGAACGGTTGTGTAGTTTAAGAATATTTTTTTTCATTCATTGCTCATTACTTGTTACATGTTTGCATGTTTAAATTTATTGCCTCTAGGGTCTCTAGACTTTTATGGTATAGGAAGTTAGTTTTGTTTTATGTGAAACCAGTTGTATTTTGTTGTCTTGCGATTTGCTTATGTTAGTTTTGTGTTTTTACATCATTTTCCTTAAAGCTAATGAGAGGTGTATGATTTTGTGAATATATACATAGTGAGGTGAGGTTTTATATATACAATGAGTGTTAATGATTACATTATTGGATGGAGTATGCTATGCTTTGCTGATGGATTTTCGTATGGCTGAAAGTCATCTGCTGTGAGTCCTTTCAGGTAGGGACATGTGTGGTTTCGGAGCTTATTTAGCCAGTTTCGATGTATTTGTCCGAGGCGTAACAGGAACGGTTTTTCACGGGTCATCTGCCAGAGATCTTCGGTCGGGAATATTGTTGGTAGCCCAGCAGCTTGTTTTAGTATTTTTTTTATAAGAAATCTCCATTTTAAAGAATAATGTTTAGTTGTATAATGGTAACAGACATTCTGTCCCATAATTTATTGACGGCAAGACGCATGCCCGAATTACGCGCCATTTAATATATGCATCGAGTCTTTAATGTTCTTGAGACGGTTATTCCTAGGTAGCTCAGTTTTCCTGTTGTTTCTATTATGACGATATTTCGAGTTTGTGGATCTACAATCTCGACGCTGCGTTTGGCGCGAATGCGATGTTGTCGTCCGAAGATAATTGTCTGTGTCTTGTCTGCGTTACACTTTAATCCTCATTGGTGGTAATATTCAAATAACTCTTGGGTATTTCTCTCGGCTAGGTGTCTTGCTTGCCTGGGACAGTCCCCATTGTTCATTATCATTATGTCATCAGCGCACTGTGAGGTTAGATCGGCTGAATGTGGAATATCGGATATATATTAGTTGAAAATGATCGGACCTAGGACTGACCCTTGTGGGACACCGTATGGTTGGTGTACCGGGTCACATATTTTGTTGAGAAATTTACCTTGCAATTTTCTATTGCTTAGATAAGATTCAACGTCGATGTTTTTGTCTAAGAGTTTATGGGTCAGTGCATTATGGTTAATGCAGTCGAATGCTTTTATTAGATTTAGTGAAACCGCATCTCAGGTTTCCCTTCGTTTATCGATTTCTGAATGAAGTGTAACGTTCTGGTGAGTTGACTAGCGGTGCCAAGTCCTGGTCTGAATCCATGTTGCGAGTTTGGTAATATCTCGAGGCATGCTTCCATTCTATTTTTGTATAATTCGTTCCAACCACTTGCCCATGATGTTAAGTAGTGTGATCGGTCCGTATGATGTTGGCTCGTTTACCGGTTTTCCGGGCTTATGTAGGAATACACATGTCCTAGTTTCCAGGCGTTTGGGTAGTAATTATATGTCAAGCAATAACTAAATATTTCCTCGATTCTACTAAGACAGCTTTCGTGCATGTTCTTTAGGTGTTTTGCACCGAGTTGGTCTGGACCTGGAGCTTTGTTATTTTTGAATTTTTTCAGGGCTTTTCTCAATTCTTGTCTATTTGTAGTTCGGAGTGGTTTAGAAGGCGCTTGCAATACTGTTGTTTTGAGGTGTTCGCTGACATTATTTCCATGTACAATCGCTGCGTCAGTTAGTATTTCTGCAATTTCGTTTTGGGTGTTCGCTCCTTCAAAGTATGGGATCCTGTTGTCAGGTCGCTTGAGGGATTTCTCTATCCTCCACAGGGCTTTTATCTTATCCGTCTCTTCCCCGATCACCGTGAGCCACTATTCTTATTTGTATTCGCGTATTTGGTTGGCTACACGCATTTTGAGCTCATTGAGGCGTTCTTTCCAGATCTGGTCGTTAATTCTGTTATTACGACGGATTGCATATCTCACTCTATTCCTCTCACGAATGGCTTGTTGAATTTCTTCTGGCAGTAACTCGCTGGATTTTTTGATTCTCCGAGTCATTGTATGTATGGTGGACTGTAAATGGGAGGTAAGATGTTGTATCGCATTTTCAACATCCGTGTCGGTGTGAATGTTCGGTTGTTTTGATATCAGTTCAGTTTTATTTTTATATTCAAGCCCTTCTTCGCGGGTTTTCAGTCTTGTTCTGCCATTTTTTATTGTGGTTGGTTCGAGTCTAATTTTGACAAGAATCGGTACGTGGTCGCTCCCGACGTCCGTTATGTTTTCACAGGTTGTAATGTTGTTTTCGATATTAGTTAAGGCACAATCTAGATTTGTATTACATACATTGACGGTTTGTCTGGATCCTCGTGGATCCATTGCAATGTCAATAAATCCGTTATTGATATAATCATGTAGTAGGTGTCCACGTGAGTCTGTGTTGGTGTAGACAAAGGCTGGATGTCGGCCGTTCCAGTCACCGACTGAGATTGAGTTTGGAGCGTTTAGGAGGTTTTCTATGTCTTCATTTACATTGTTTTCTCCTGGTGGTGCGTATAATCCGTTTATTATTTTTTTTGTCCGCATCTCGTATTCAGCAATATTGAGCAGCATTCTAGATTTCCATATGGTTTTAGGCGACACCAAAATACCTCGTTACGTATGCACACAAAAGTTTCTCGTATTCCACGACCATGCACTGCCCAGTTCGTTTTATTATCAGATATTTTTGTATCTGTCCTTCGATATTATATTTATTGGTGCCTGATGGCTTCACTTTGACCTCGTTTAAAATTACCACATGTAGATTGTATTTTGCGACAATATTTCTCATCTCGTTTATCCGTAAATGTATGCCCGATACTGTATATGTGTGTATATCGGTGCGGCGAGTGTGTGTTTAATTTTCGATTCTTTATTCAGTTCATCGATTAGTGTGTATATTGCGTTCATGTGGCTTATTACTATTTCACCATCGTATGCTTTGACTATTGTGTCAGTGACCATGAGTTTTGTTGGTGTTCGGTAATTGAACGTTGGGTTGGGTTTGCTGAGATTTGGGGGCTGGACTTGATTTTTGTTTATTTCCAGATCGTCTCGATATTTGTTTATGTTTTGCTCACGGCTGATGATTTCAGCTAGACTTGGTATGTTTTCTTCTGGTTTCTCGCATGGCGCATTATTGGTCTGGTCTTCTTTGTGTGGTATTTTCATCCTAGGAAAGTTTGTATCGTTTAGTATCGGAGCGGCTATTTTAATTTCACGTGGTTGCGATCTCTTAACTGGAGTTTGTTTGATGCGTTTTCCTATTGCTTTTTTCATTTGCTCTTCTCGAATCGGGCATATTCTGTCTTTTCCGCTATGACATTCATTTTTGCACAGTGTGCATATTATTTTGTCGTCGGTTATTATTGCTGGCTGAACTTTTTTATGCTCGCAATTTGTTGCTGTATGCCCGAATGCAAGACACTTCATGCATTGTGGGGCTCTATTTCCTTTAGGTAGGTATTTTTCGCATTTTATGATGCAAACATCGAGTTTGTTTTTCTAGTAGATTTCGGTGAGTTCAATTTCTGGTGGAAATATCACCATCATATAGATTTTGATACTCGTAAACGGGATTATACGTAGTGGTTTGATGTCCCATTCCGTTTCTATTATTATTTCTAATTCTCCTGTTTCATATAGCGCTGGTTTAATTCCTTTGATCATGACTCTCTTGTTTTTACCTACTTCATCACTAAATGTATGATGCCCTATTTTGTTGTTTATCAGGAACTCTCTAATCAATTTTTTTGCTGTTCAATTTGGGCATCTGATTCGCCAGTTTGTTCTACCATCGTGTTTGAGCTCAGCTTTTTGCTGTCTACAGACCCGATGTAGTTGCGTTTGTAGTTGTTGATTATTTGATAATGTACTTGATTTGACTACAACAGGAGTTGGTCTTCTGTTGTCACTATCTTGATTTTGTTGGCCCGTATAATCACGAGTCATGGAGATTTTATTATTATTTTTGCGCTTTTTCCCTTTTTTGTAAATGTTTGGAATGCTGGTTCTTCCGCATCAGGGTTTTTTCTTTTTCCTCCGATGTTTCATGTAGAGCACACGCTCTCCATGCTAACGCTTCTCCTCCTAGGTTGATCAGAGCTCTGTCTAGCTTGGGTGTTACTTCCCTCCATTTTGGAGTAGATTTTTGCTAATTTTACCGTTTGGAAATATTGTGGCATACTTACTATACCTCGTTTCCAGGTAGTTGTCACTCTATAGATATGTGTAGATATATAAATTTATAAATATTATGACTTTGGTACACACGTGTGCGCGTGCGCGCAAGGCACTACTTTGATCGGATAAAGCAATCATTATTATTTGTTGGGATGATCAGGATAAAAGGGAATGATATTTCACCTCGATTAACTATGCAACACGTCCGATTAACGTCGATAGAGAAAAAAATATTTATTAGAGACAAAAGAGCCACAATCGCTCATTAACACGTTCGTGAAAAACCTAACAGCGCAAAACACGTCACATCCGCTTACTCAAGCGCTCCTCGTGTCATGTGGCCATACTGGCCTTCTCCCCTCAATTTGCGCACGCAGGCGCGGGAGATACGAGTACGACAAACTCTCATTTACTCAACACACTCACCGATTGAGCACTCGTTATCGACAGCAAACCACACAACAAATGAAACTGCCTTCTCGGCAACGCTTTCGTAAATACATCTGCTCTTTGGCATTCTGTAGGAACATAGTTTACTACGCTGAATCAGTCTCCGATCCCTGAGTTGACGTCCGACAGGTTCTTCACGTTCCTCGGCCTGATCTCCCTCGTTCTGCTGTTCCTCATGTGGCTCGTCCCACTCTGTTGTAATTATTCCTCTCTCTTCAAGGTATGCAGCCAATCTTTTATTCTTGTATTCGCCGCCATTGTCCGACCTCACGATCTTCTACCTCGCACCGAATTTGTTCTCGACCAGCTTATCATAAACTTTGAATTTTTCGAACACTTCACCTTTGTATCTGAGGAAGTACACATGGCAAAAATTCGAAGCTTCGTCGATAAACGTAACGAAATAGCTAGCGCCACCTTGTGATTTTACCTGAATCGGTCTACACACGTCGGTATGTACGCACTCGCCCGGCTTCAGTTCTCGTGAACTCGAACTCTCTGTAAACGATTTTCGGTTTGCTTTTCTAAGCTGGCAGGGCTCGCAGAAAATTTTCCGACATTCTTCAGCTTCACACCAGTCACACGATCATTTTTCACCATGTCCTCCAGAGCATGCGCACCAACATGACCTAGACGCTCGTGCCACGTTTTTAGATCGGCCATCGATACGTTGACTTCCATCGACTCTGTCGGTGACACCACGCGAACGAGCGTCTGATAAATCGCGTTACCGAGATTCACGCCGGTCATCACGATTTCGCCCTTCAGCGTCAGTGTTACAGATTCCTCGTCGATCCCGACGAAACAACCTTTCTTGGCACAGGCTCCCATGGATAGCAGGTTTTTCTTCATCTCCGGGACATACAACACTCTCTCGATTCGTACGGAATTCCACCGACCACCGACAAATGCTTCGAGTTCGATATCCCCCTCTCCCTCAACCTTGCACTCACAACCGTTTCCGAGCACGACCGAGCCGCCAACGCCCGGTCGGAGATTCACGAACCACTCGCGCCGATAGGAAAGATGACTAGAAGCCCCACTGTCGCCAATCCAGGAATCTGCCTTATCGACCTCGAGCAAGCGTCGCAACTGTTCCTGCGAGATACTGACGCGTTTTACCGATGTCGTCGAGCCGCTTGCTTTCACGTTAGCCACGAGCACAAACTTCTTTGTTCCACTGCCGTCTTTGTCTTTCCCCCCACCATTGTGCTTCTTTTGAGGGCAATCACGCGCGAAATGTTCTTCTTCGTGACACTTGAAGCACATGATGTCTTTCAGATCTTTCTTTTGTTTCGAGCTCTGTGTTTTTTTCTTTGCACCACTGCTCTTCATCACCGACAACACCTCGACTGCGTCACCACTTGTCCCGTGCCTTAACTCCTCGCGTACAAGTCGCTCTGTCAGATTTTTGATCGTCTGTTGCTCCTCGTCCATATTGTCCCACGCCGTCTGAAAACCGTTATAACTCGGTGGCAACCCAGAAAGAATTTTCGCCATCACGGTGTCATCGGGCACTACTGCACCGACATTCTTTAGCTGCCGAGCCATATTTTTAATTTTCGCCACATGCTGCACCACCGTGTCACCCGGTTCCATTCAATACGCGTGAAACTTGTTCAGCAAATGCAACTTACTCGATTATTGTCCGCACAGCACGTCCCACATCTCTCTCGCGGTTTCACACGTGATTAGAGAAATCAACTACGACCTCTCGATCGACGTCGAGATCAGCACTCTTGCTTTCGCGTCTTTCACTTCTCACGCGCTCGTTGTCTCCGCTGATGCATCCGCCGCCAACAAGTCCGAGCCATCTACACCCTTATGCACTTTCGCTGCACGGAACAGCGCCTTCATCTCGAATTTCCAGGTCAGAAAATTCGAGTCATCGAGTTTTTCCACATGTCTCACCGATATATCTTCCGACATTCTCACTGTCTCAACCGCGTACGCTCTTTCCGATACAATCGCTCGACACGACTACTCTCACTGACGGACAAGCACAATGGCTACCACGCGCCTCGCGGTACGACCGACGTGTTGCTCAGCAACTCGACGTAAAACTAATTAATCAATTTACCATTCCCTTCAAAACGTCCTGGGCCCATAACCTGTTGGGATGATCAGGATAAAGGGGAATGATATTTCACCTTGATTAACTATGCAACACGTCCGATTAACGTTGATAGAGAAAACAATATTTATTAGAGACAAAAGAGCCACAACCGCTCATTAAGACGTTCGTGAAAAACCTAACAGCGCAAAACACGTCACATCCGCTTACTCAAGCGCTCCTCGTGTCATGTGGCCATACTGGCCTTCTCTCCTCCATTTGCGCACGCAGGCGCGGGAGATACGAGTACGATAAACTCTCATTTACTCAACATTATTATTCTTACTGTAGGTTAATTGAATAGCTAGAGCGGTTTTTCACACGTCTTATCGCGTTGAGCTCTCGCTCGGGACTCCCGTTTAAGAATATTCGTTCGTTATATTGTTAAAATAAGGATAAATAATCGCGACATTCCCCTAATATAGTTATTGAATAAATTGATAATATATTTCCCTGAGCTACCATTTGAGATACGTAAATTATTCGAGAATAGCCATTTATTTCTTTTTTGTATTACTAGTCGAGTCAGCACTATCTCAGACGGCCTTCGACCGTCCTCGCTCCCTATTGTTCGCCAACACCCGTGTATTTACATTTTCTTTCCCGTGACCGGGAACGTTCGAGCAAAATCAAATAACTATATTCTGCCGAAACAGAAATTCTATCAAAACCTGAAAAGTATTATATTGGTCTTTCGTACGATTTGAGATTGGTCAGTGGTAATTAATTGGGCGCCAGGTGCTTGCACCAACCCCGTAGCACCAAGGGAATTTTACTGACTAGCGTTCCTACTTCTCTCGTCGTTAGTTCTCAGGGGATTCGTAGGGTCGGGGGACGAGCATCGATTAACAATGGGTTCAATAAATAATCAAGGTTACCCGTAGAACACACGTGGGTAAGATTCACAAAACTAATTTATTCCTCCGTTTATAAAACGTCTCGACAATATGGTGTGACAAGCACCGTGTTTAACAATAATTTGCTTGTCAATAACTTAACGCGGAGCGACGTAGCTCTGTCCCCCGGAGACGCCGGGGGGAAGGGCTACGTCCGTGAGCGGGCTACCTCGCGAGACGAGCACAAGCTCAACTACCGCGCGCCGGCGGTACGCGATATCGCGCCGGCGTCAGGAAATATCTGGCGTGCCTACCTTTTTTTCCGCTACGCCGCTTTTTCGCTTGTCTCGTCGCACAGCGGTTCCCCGTGCTCCTTTCTCGTCCTTCCTTCCGCGTACTCTCCGCTCGTTACACCCTCACTCTCACACACACTCTCTCTCTAACCTTTTTCCTCACACACTCTTCCACACACGTCTGCTCTTACAATTTCGTTACTTTACACTTTCGCTTCTATCTATTCTCTCCTTCTCGGTTCGCAGTCGAGACCGTACTCTCCCTACGCTCTCGTTACGCTCGCTCGCCGGCTCCCTCGTGGTCTTATCTGGGGGAAGAGGGGAAGACGGTCCTCGCGACGATCGACACTCGATCGCCGGCACAGCCATCCCTCTCGCTCTCTCGTCCGCCGACGTCGTCTCTCGCGTACGGCCGACAATGTTGACATCCCGTGGCCTTGGGTCTCTGAAAATCACGAGATGTCTCGGCAGCGCAGGTTCAAGCATACAATTTTGCCAACCACGGGAGCGAGACGACGCGACTCTGCTATTGCGGCCCTTTTCTAATATTCTCACGAATATTTATATTCCTTAAGATTGCGAGGGATATACCGCCTCGTCACAATATATATATATGTGTGAAGTGAGGTGCTGTACACCCCACTCCTTAAGAACACGCGCTAGCCGTGAAGATAACCGTAGATACAGCTGGGTTCAGAGCACGCCGTGAGGAAAGGGAAAGAAGGCAGTGTGAAGGTGTTCCCGGAGCAAGAGCTCGAAACTCGATGGGAAAAGTTGCTTTGTCACTATCAAGTGCTAAAACCAAGACGACAATAACACGCGGTAAACTACGCTATTAGGAAGTGCCGAATAATTATTCACGGGTCTTTGAAACCCTGAGACGGAGAGGGAATAAACGACGTTTCTTCGGCTTCTTCAGGTGGGAACTCGACCACGTGTTAAACTGCAGTTGCTTAATTATAAACCACATTTGTTACCTGTAGTGTCTCCAATACACATACTTATTCTTCAGGTTTTTGAAGAAACACCGATGTAGTACGCCTTTATTCCATGAGTGAACCAATACCTCGACGATATAACCTTACTTATATACAGATGGCCGAGGCCGTGAGATCGGTTCGCGCGACTCTGTTGTTTTAGCTTCGTCTATTTCTCTCCGAGCGGCAGTTCGGGAGGGGAGAGGGGCGGTCGCATATTGCAACGGGGCCTCGGCGCTTGGCTTGCCTTGTCGTACCGGGGCTTCGTAGCATATGCGCGCCATGCCATCTAGCGGTAGTCAGCAGTGGCTCTTAGCCAAATGTTACGAGCTTTGCACTACCGCGGCGAAAGCGAAGCCGTCTGAATTTTCTGCTGAATATCACTGCCTCTTAAAAATGCTTTTTCTTTATCTTCATACGACCATTTTTCTCTGAGATACAGTTTTTCAAACATCACTAACAAAATTCAAGTTTCAGTATAATAATTTGGCCACCCTCCGTATGACTGACCGGCGTCACGGGAAGACAAAAATTTCTAACTAGGGATATGCATAGAAATTCCCGAGAAGGTATAGGCGCGGTTAAGACTTTCGAAACAAAACATATAGTGGGCTGTTACTACTCCCTAACGCACGCGCGTGATAATTATATGCATTTTATCTCGGTTGACGATGACTTCACTACTCCCATTTCGAAATTTGATTAGATCTTGGATTAGTCGATTCGCTATTAGTGACCTCTCGAAAGGTATAAATCAGAGGAATTTTAACTACCCGCATGAAACATAATCAAATTTCCCGCGTGGTAATAAACAAAATTATTAAGACGAAGCTTTTCAATAGAATATTTTCGATACGCTGCTCGCCCTTAAAACCTTCGCGCTAGAGCCCCACGTTGCATCGCTGCGATTTCGCCGACATGGAGACCTTCCAGATTACCTACCCCCGAACACTTTACTACCGATAATTCAGGAGATCTTCGGATCCTCGGGAATCAACGTAACAATATATTGCGGTCGGATTTCCACTCCGCCTCCTGAAGACAGGCTCGGAATAATAACACAAAGGCATAAGAATTTTTGAGGAGGGCACGAGAGTGTCATTAAAACCTATCGCAGAATATGAAAATGTTGCCACTGGCCGGGACTTCGAAATGACGTAATGATTTTAATCCGTCATTGTTAGGGTTGTCAGAAAAACAAGCTTGTGCGCGTACGCACGCGCCAGCCTATGATCGTAACCGGCACCCCCGTCAATAACTGGGATAAGGTATCTTTAGATACTATAGGTTCCATGCTCATCGCGTCTAGTGGAAATAAACATATCTTGACCATGCAGGATTATTTATGCAAATTCTATTTAGCTGAGGTCACAATGGATCTGAGAGCTGAAACCATAGGCTAGGCTATGGTGCGACGATTATTTAATGTACTTGGCGCCCTACCAGCTATCCTCTCACGTCGTGGTGCGGCGTTTGTTAGCCAGTTAATTTGCGAAATCTGTCGGTTTGTGTAAAATTGATCAATCGACAACCTCCGGATATCGCCCCCAGACTCACGGTTCCTTAGAACGAAGTCATCGAGTTCTCATCGATTACATTCGAGCATATCCGGATCGATTCGATGATTGGAACCGAATTCGTTCTTCGAAGAATTACCCGGCCGATGAGACGCTATTGCACGGATTCCCTTCTAACGCAATTTGTTTTTTACCGGATTCATCAAACGCCAATCAGAAATTTGTATGAGTGGAGAGGATAACCTTAATAGGTCAAAATAACACTCGAAATTATACCACGATCAAAAATGCCATTCCTACGAGGGAAACGTGAACGACATAGCTTACGTATTGAAAAAATCCTGAAAAGGAAAACTCGACGGTTACTATGAAAGGCCTTATGTCATAAATCAACTGACAGACAAAAGCCATATAGCCTTAGAAGCCTCGAATGGAAACAAATTTCGAAAACGTATAGACAGAGTTAAAATCGCTTAAACATAATCCGCTTTTGTTAAGGTGCGGCTGAAGATGCGGGTTGAAAATGAGGATCAGTGTACGTGGAGACAGAAGTGATTCGTTCGAGAAATGTAGTATAAATGTATGACTTTATTTTTAATAAAGAATGTATGAGCCGATTTTAATATATACAGGGTGAATTTCATTAACTATAACGGAATTTATTCGGAGGTAGATGGGACCATTACAAACAAAAAATGCAAATATACATTAGGGATATTTTCAATAGTTTACGAGATATAATTTTTTAAAGTTGGGCTAATCAGAGCGCGCCGAGAAGCGTTAGATCCGCCCGCTCTCCGCCCTAGCCGTAGAGACAGCGCAATGTATCAATCATTGGCTGCCCGCGCTCGCCGCCCCGCTCCCTCGCCGCCCCGCTCCCTCGCCGCCCCGCGCCAAGATTGTCATCTCTATGGCCAAGACTGTCATCTCTATGGTCAACAAAGTCGTGGCGCGGGGCGGCGAGGGAGCGGGGCGGCGAGCGCGGGCAGCCAATGATTGATACATTGCGCTGTCTCTGCGGCTAGGGCGGAGAGCGGGCGGATCTAACGCTTCTCGGCGCGCTCTAATTAGCCCAACTTTAAAAAATTATATCTCGTAAACTATTGAAAATATCCCTAATGTATATTTGCATTTTTTGTTTGTAATGGTCCCATCTACCTCAGAATAAATTCTGTTATAGTTAATCCCGTTCACCCTGTATAGGAACTGTTCTTTGTCTTAAGTCTCGCGTTTTACAATGCGAACGCGTATGCTATCTTTGGCTGTACGCTGGCGACCCGTGGATGGGTTAGTTAGTCGCCAGCTACGGAAGCTGTCTCGACTAGAGCCTCGTTTAGCTAACTCCGCCGCCGCTCGGAAACGGCCGTTGCGCGTGCATCAAACACAATGAAACTCCGCAACAGCTTTGAACAAAATAATAATAATTTTTAATTTACATGTACTAATCGACGAAACCCTTTCGGGATATTATATCCATATACCTATGAACATAATTTGGGAATACACGCGTGCACACTTATAGAAAGCCAGAAAAAGTAAAGACGCCAACCCAATATGTAATATGTATGTAAACAAATAAGTCATATACTATTAATGCTCCTGTACTCCCCGCCAATAGAAAAACATGAGAGCTGAGGCCGTAATGATCGGGCTATTACTAGTAATTAGTGATTAGACACGATTATTAGTTCAGCAGGGACTGAACCTTCGCCGGATAACACTTGGCAGCATAACCCCCATTTTGGGTATTTATAACGAACTCGCTCACCGATATCGGAGCTGAAGTTTTATGCCATCGGAGAGGACTCTTCAGAAAAGCATAAACGACATTACCTCTTTATCGTGGAATTTGCTGGACGAGGCTTCATTGTTTTAGCTACCATGTGCTATATACTTCAAGATCAGTTCAAGCGGGTACTTTAACGTTCGGGCCGGGCACTAGCACGCTAGAGGGACAAAGGGAAAGGCAAGGGGGGAAACCGAACTGAACATCGGCGATAAATCTTGAGCCTCTAAACACCTCGTCGAGGGAGCGCAAACCCGAGTATGCCGAAGATACCACATGTCACCATTAGTGCGCACATGGCCCCTCCATCAACTGATCTGGTCTCTCCCCTCGTGATTCGTCAAGAGCCCCTAGTTCCCTAATGTCCGAAAGTCTAATATTCCCTCAGTCCCAAGCAGAGGGGTGACACTCAATGATAAACGGACCCACGGTATTTGGCTCGACGCTGATTAGTCGAGGTCCTGTTCGTTAGATTTTCACTATCAACCTCAAAGATAAAAAATGTTAAACGAATTTTGTTCTGCACTGTTGGCGCCTTGAAATATTTGAAATTGGGCGGGAGAGGTTTTACCATGCATTAGGTTGCCTTGTATGTATTTGAAGAATAAAAAAGAATATTTTATTCAGAAAATATTGTTTATTTCTACCATTTTATTTTTGCCACCAGCAAAAACAGTGAATTGGTAATGGCCTGAAAAAAAGAATGAAAAATAATTATAACACAAACAAATTCTGTCACTTGATTTATAAGCTGCCAAATATTATAAATAATATTGTACTCATCTTTTCGTGTTTCTTTCTTTATTATCCATTGCGGCACGTTGCTTCCATAAAGTGTCCAAGTTTGTAGCGTCTTCCAATCTATTTGTTGTAAAAAGAATTGTTTAATGCAAGTTTTTTGTCAACATTGACGTTTATGGACGACCTTAAAGGATTCATAGCAAATATTTACTTTAACGAAAATCTTAAATGAGATGTCTTAGCTGGAAAATATTTAAGGGGTTAGGGCTAGTCAACGGCGTAAAAAAAAATTGTATTTTCAATAATTTTGTTTTACAGTAATTTAACCTATTTGATAAAACAAGTAACACAAACTTATAAACTTATGTTTTAACTTTATTTGACAGAAATAAAAAAAATCATTGTTGACAAATTTATCGCCATATTTTTGGGCTTGTTTACGCAAGTCAGGATTTGCGGTGGCCATCATAACTCTTTACTGGTTCATCTAAATTCAATGAAACAGAAACAAATCTTTAGTTTAATAATTAATCTAGTGCCTGATTGGACCTTTTTTCTAAATCAACAAAATGGCGACCTCTGATACGTTACTCACGGATTTTTATGCAAAAGCACTAGTTTATTGCCTATAAAAAATACAAGTTTTAATAATAAAAAAGGCAATAAATGTAAGACTTTCATCGATACTTGGTAGCCATACAGTTCGAAGCTATCGGCGTAACACTACGGTGAGGCATCGATTCAATAAGTTTGATGATTCTATCTTGCGAGATATTTTTCCACTCTTCTTGAACTGTTTCCCACAAAGCAGCTTTATTTGCACAACTTTCAGTTCCTAATCTGAGTTTTAACTCTTGTCATAAATGATCTATTGGATTCAAGTCCGGAGATTGACGACCACTCTAAAACTCGAATATTTTTCTTGCTAAAAACCTGCTGAAGGAGCTGTGATCGATGTTTTGGATCATTATCTTGTTCCATTCTCCATTCTCAGCGCATGTTCTGACGGGCATAAAGCAGCATTTCTTCTAATATAATATCTCTATACATACCAGAGTGGTTTCAATTTTTAAGATTTGATCGACGCCTTTCCAAGGGAATGCACCGCATAGCATAATGCTACCTCCGCCGTGTTTCACAGTTGGTATTTGATATCGCGAATCATTTCTAGTACCTTTTAGTCGTCGAACATACCCTCTTCCATCATTTCCAAACAAATGAATTTTAGTTCCGTCAGAAAACAGCACTTTCTTCCCATCTTCAACAATCCAGGTCTGGTATTTTTTTACGAATTCTAATCTGGCTTTATTATTTTTTTTAGTACGCGCTCTGGTCAGAACATGCCACGAGGATGTATTTTTCAGCAAGATAATGATTCGAAACATGGATCACAGCTCCTTCAGCAGGTTTCTAGCTAAACAAATATTCGAATTTTAAAGTGATCGAGTGAATCTCCGGACTTGAGTGTCATTGAACATTTACAGTAAGAGTTAAAACTAAGATTAGGTACTGAAAGTTGTGCCAATAAAGCTGCTTTATGGGAAAATGTTCAAGAGGAGTTGGAAAAATTTCTCTCACGATGGAATCATCAAACTTATTGAATCGATGCCTCACCGTAGTGCTGCCGTGATACCTTCGAACTGTATGACTACCAAGTATTGATGAAAATCTTACATTTATTATCGTTGTCAATTTTTTTCTTGAGGTATTATTTTGTTTCTTTGTATATAGTGCGTAATTTATACTTGGCCGGATAGTTATGAAAAAGATAAAATTGTTATTTTTGATATAAATAATTATGAATAGTTGTTTCGGCGACGCCGAAAAACGCGGTTCAAAGTACGCGCCCCGACGTAGATGGAGGCGACAGCGTCATTCTGTGACGAGCTCTCTCTCCGTCGCCCCGGCGTGACGGCGCCAGGCTCGCTTCCGGCGGATGCCGGCATTTCTCGCTCTTAGCTTGCGAGCAGTCTTCGAGTGCACACGTATTAATCAGTGCTCTATCTCAGTGTGTCATTATATCGATCCCAGTTTTTCCCTCGGCCTTCTCATTGATTTGTTTGTTCATTGTTGTTTGTTCTATCTCAACTACGGCGAATTCTCACAGTTCATTCTTGCGTTTGACCATCTGTATCGCCTCACGATACTCAGTCTCAGTCCTTCTCGTAAAGCTCGCTTCGCCGCCGCAGCCATTACGGCGTCACGCGTCACCGACCGGCTCAACTAATGCTATAATAATTATGTGCAGTGACCGTTAACTTGACAACAATAAATATATTCGCCCGGTACACGTCTCCGCTTTCGGTATTGTCTCCATCCTCCACGCAACCCAGGTCCTTGCCGAAGCAGCGAACAGCGAAATCTCAATCGAATCCTCTGTTACAATTGCGGAAACTGGGGACACGTGGCGCGAACCTGTAGAGTCAAACGACAAGACGTGTGTCATATTTGTCGAAAAAAGGGCCACGTGAACAAAGATTGTCCTACCTTTTCGGGAAACGAGAAGAGCCCACAGTCACTGAACCTCGAGTGACTAAGTCAACGGGCGCAAGCGAGGGAAGTAAAACCGTCGTGACAGTCGACTCCGAATTCGTGAAATTAGAGAATCGCGAAACTGAGATTAATCAGGTGAAAGAGCTCGATAGTTCCGCGAAAGAAAATCGAAAGCATGATACGGCGGAACATGAATAACAATTGCCGGAGATGACTGAAATTATTTTGTTAGAATCCGACGAATCTGACGAAGAAATAGAGCTCTCGGGGAACGACATGACCACTGAGAAGACTCCTTCGCTCGGAGGAGAAGAAGAGTTCAGTTTGAGAGTCATTAGACAGTCCGAGATAAACGTCGTCCCTAGTTACAGTCCCGTCGTAACTACGCAAGTCGAATCCCTCAGAAACTGGAGGCCGACAAGCGTTCCTCGACAATTCATCTATCGACTAGCTCAACGACGCATATTCTGCTCGGGAAACGGAGTTAAAGAACCAGAAAAAGCGGTTAAAATTCCAATCGAAATTTCAATCTTCGGTGAAATAATAACAGGTATTATCGACAGCGATAGCGATCGCTCATATATTAACAAAGCGCGTACGAACGAGTCAAAGATAGGCAAGTCAAAGACGTCGAGCCGGATTCTACGTCTATGACCGGTGTACATATCGGTGATAGTTCGATCGTAAAAACCGAGGGCGGTACGTGTTTCGTCATTGACATAGGTGGCGCATACGGACCGCAGTGGTTCAGTGTCTTCCCGGGATTGTCAGGTGAATTAATTCTCGGTATGGATTTTTCGCTGTCATTCAAAGTCATGTTAGATCCGGTTAAGAGAACATGGACGTTGGCCGGTAGCGAATACTCCTATCCATTATCACAACGATTCGTCTTTCCAACAAATTTGAGCCTTCTGTCAGTTAATCAAAAGCAGGCACTTAAATGTTTTCTAGACGAAGAGTTCATTAAATTCGCGGGCATTCAGACGGGCATGACCAACTTAATTGAACACGTCATTGAGTTGTCGGACCCCACGCCTCATAGGCAAAAGCCCTACCGCCGCAGCGAGACGGTACGCGAATTTATCCGCGAGGAAGTCGACCGATTGCTGAAAAAAGGATATGTCCGAGAAAGCTATAGTGAGTGGGTGAGCTCCCCCGTCGTAGTCCCGAAGGCGAACGGTGGATTAAGGTTCTGTATCGACTATCGGGGACAACTTAAAAACGAAAAAACCTGCTTATCCCCTACCGCAAATGGGATCAATCCTTAGTGAGCTACATAGAGCGAAGTTTATCTCGACCTTGGATATAAGTGAAGCATTTCACCAGATCCCCATAAAGCAGCAAGTATGCGGCTTTCGTTGTCGAAGGTATCGGGCTCTTAGAATGGCTACAAATGCCCTACGGGTTGACCGGTGCACCAGCGACATTCCAACGTCTGATGGATCAACTAAAATCACCCGGTTAATCGATCAAATATTCGTCTATTTGGACGATTGGATCATTGTTAGCGATGAGTTCGATGAGCATTTGTTACTCTTGTCAATTCTGTTCGAGACATTGCGCGAAACTAATTTGAAAATTAATCGAGAAAAAAGCAGCTTCGCCTGTAGAGAAGTTAAATATCTCGGCTATATTATTAACGAAAAGGTCATGCGACCAAACCCCGAAAAATTTAAACCAATAATCGAATTTCCTGTGCCAAAAGATCGTACGCAATTGCGTCAATTTAATGGTCTAGTGAATTGGTACCAGCGTCACCTTAAGAATATTGCCCGTATTCAAGGGGCACTGAATAAATTGACGAGCCCCAAGATTCCGTGGCAATGAACCGAGGTTGAGCAAACATCGTTCGACGAGGTTAAGGAAGTGTTGAAGAACGCTCCTCGCCTGTGCATTCCAATACCCGGTCAACAATTCATCTTGTACACAGACGCAAGCGATTTCGGTCTCGGGGCTATATTGGTTCAAAAGGATCCAGAATCAGACAAAGAACTTCTGATCGAAGTATTGAGTCGACCGTTGCGTGGTGCCGAAATACATTACACTACAACTGAGAAAGAATGTCTTGTCGTAGTCTGGTCTGTCGAGAAATTGAGATGTTATTTAGAAGGGATGCCGTTTAAAGACGTTACTGACCACCAAGCGCTTCGCTGGCTGCACGGGTTGAAAATCCTATCGGTCGTCTAGCGAGGTGGGCCATTTATCTCTTACAGCACAATATCGAGATAGAGCACAGACGAGGAACATGTAACGAAGCGCCAGACGTGCTCTCGCGAATGTTTGACATCGACGTACATCCCACGGGATGGGAAAAGGTGATCGACGAGGCGCGAGAGTGTAGAATACAATTAAATTCAATATGCGGTCAGGATTGGTATAAATCAAAACGTAGATTAGTTGAGAAAAATCCCGAGCGATTTCCCAATTGGAAAATAGAGAACAAGCTTATGTACCACCGGCCGGATCACGCGAAATTATACAGCGATAACGAAAACCCTTGGAAAACCGTTATAGAACCAGGTAGGGTACTCGGGATAATAGAAGAAAATCACGCAATGCCTTCAGCAGGCCACCTGGGACGCGACAAAACCCTCGACCGCGTACGACAAAAATACTATTGGCATGGGATGACCTTAGATGTAAAAAGATACGTCGACGAGTGCGACATCTGCATGCGAGTCAAAGATAATCAACATCCCGTGAAAGGTGTCTTAAACTCTCGACCGTTGCAAAACCCGTGGTCCATCATATGGGTTCATACGGTCGACATGACTACGAGATCGAAGAAGGGGAATGTAAATATTGTTGTCGTGCTAGATCTTTATACCAAATACATAGAGTTATTTCCAACAAAAAACAAAAAGGGGGATACAATCGTCCGTGTATTAGATTCTGTGTTTGATAGATGGGGAACGCCAAAATCGGTTCTCACGGATAACGGTACCGAGTATATAAACCGCGACGTTAAAAATGATTTAATCGCAAGTGGCGTGACACACGTGACGACGCCCTTAGCTCACCCACAGGCGAATCCTGTCGAACGCGTGAATCGCACGATCAAACCTATGGTTACCGCATTCATCAAAGATAATCAAGATGAGTGGGATAAGTTTTTGCCAAAACTTCAATTCGCTTATAATACGGTCCCGCATTCCGGTAGTCGAATCTCTCCTTTTTATTTGAATCATGGTCGAGAAGCTAGCGCGAAACACGATCGATCATCCGATCTCCCTGACGCGGAATTAACACCAGCTACAACCGAATGGTTAGAGCATATAAACAAAATAGACGAATTACGGCATACGATTGAAATGAACTTAAAGAAATATTCCGACGAACGCCTGGGTAAGGCAAATCCAAAGAGAATTTCTGAAATAAAACTAATGCCTGGTATGGAGGTATTTTACCCCAATAAAAAGTTAAGCAATAAAGCTGGGGGTTGCAACGCGAAGCTAGCCCATCGTTTCCTGGGACCTGCAACTATAAAAAGAAGTTTGGGCCCAATGACGGTCGCGTTAGTTGATAAGAAAGGGAAGGTAGTCGGCAAATATTATGTTACCGATCTCAAAATACCTCGACGTAGCACGCGTATAAGTATCTGATAAAACCTCCACAGGATTTGATTTGACAAAACAAGATGTCAGGCAACGGAGCATCGACGGCATCTCCTGCCAGCATCGAACGAATTTGTCGTGAACGTCTGGAGCTGGAGACCGAGATTTTCCGTCAGGCTAAGGCGGCCTAAGAACAAATGGCTCGACTGAAGTTGGAGATCGAAGATCTCAAGCAAAAGGAGGAGGCCTTATCGGAGTCCCCTGAGTCCTCCGAATCCTCCGGTTCCTGCAGCTCCATGCAGACGGTATTGGAAGTCGTGCCGAAGATATCGACAGCCATACCCAAAGGCACACCAACTGCCACTGACGTTCGGAAGCTAATTGAAGCAGTTTGAAATAACCCAGCTCCTCGACTAGTACCTAACAAGGTGGTGGCACTAAAAAAGTACGACCTGCAAAAGGAGAATTCTAGTCGGTGGCGATACTCTCTCGGGTCTCGCGCTCGAGAGACCACGCCGAAAGGTGGTCGACGGAAGTTGTCAACTGACTTAGACGCCGTCACGGTGGCCCCATCGGTCAAAGTCGAACCCATACCTGACCTTGTCGACTGAGTACCCTTCATTTGAGGCACTGTTGGCTGAAGCGGGAATCACGGCGAGACCAACGAACGTCGGAAAGGCTCCATTCGCCTATTTGGCCGATTACCGCGCACTGACGCATGACGAGCTGAAGAAGCTGATCATGCGGAGAGCTAAGATCCTCGTCGCTAAGGACGATGATAAGAAAGTATCTCGAGGCACACAAACGTATGTGACGCAAGCTACCAAGCGACGACCAGTCGGCTGCGTAAACTGCCGTGCTGCGGGCCACCGGATGAATATATCCCCAGGGAGTCGTACACAAGTGGGCACTGCACCGTTGTGCAGGCTGCGGAATCGGCACGAGCCTATACTGTCCGGAGTGCCCCGACTGTAACATCCGTTACGCCGGAATCGTCGACTGGCTGCGGCATAACTATGCCACGTGGCCCACCTGGCTAGTCCCGGATGGCCACAAATATCTGGTGGCTGAGCTCCATGCCGGGGGAAATGGCGAGTAGTGGGGGTAGTGGTAGCAGAGCGAAGGCGGCGAGCTATACTGGTCCGAACGCGTTCAGACTCTTTCAATAATTCATATCTTAAAATTATGTAGATACAAAATTTCTACTTGCGCCACATGAAAGATCAGTTCAAAAACTTATAGTATAACGCATAATCGAGAAATCGATTTTTTGCCTCGTTGGTCCCTTTTCTCGGATCGCGTCACATATGCACCATTTTAACATTTTTTATATTTTACATTATTGGAAACAAGTTACAATGAATTTTCAACGAAAATGTTCATACTCTCAAAAAAAACTATTAAGTAACCAAACAAAACCAGTTTTAAGAAGAAAAACTTAAAGATATGATACATGAAATAATCAACATGAAATAATCAACCATGCAAACTAAAAAAAAATAACAAAAAGTCTTAGGACCTGTGGTTCAAATCAGTGCAGTTTTTGCAAGAAAAAATAGCATGCCCCATACAAATAGCTTTTCCACAGCTTGCACATGCGTATTTTGTCTTCCGATCCTTTTTATACGGGCAATCTCCGCATATTATATGGCGACCAGCAACATTTTGAGTAGATGAAAGTGGTTCGGTGATCTGGGAAGACATTCTCTGACGAATAGATAGCCGTATGTTTTTTTTTGTGTTTTCGCAACTTCAGATGTTCGTAAACTAAAGCCAAGCCTAAGTTACGGATGAAATCGGTTCGTTTGGTGGATTTGCCCTGATTTTCACGAAAAATAATGTTTTCATTGATAGCAGCTATATCCGACATCATGTAATAAATGGTCATAGGCCAGCGCTTGCTATTCCGCGACATATTGTAACTACCACACATGCCGCCAATAACATCTACTCCAGCTTTAGTTGAATTGAAAAATGTTATCATCTCTAGTTTTGTTCTTGTCTCCTGTAACGCTATCAATTTTGCCATCATGATGTAGGCTTGACATTACTATGACCACTTTATTCTTTTTAGGGGCATACCTTACCACAGAAACATCCTTTTGATGACCAAACATAGAAATTCCTGGAGCCTTTCCAGTCTTCAACAATACGGCCGGAATACATCTTTTGTTTTTTCTTACAGTTCCAGTTGTCGTAAGCCTGTGCTTGATCAGCAACTTGATCATCAATTCGTAACTCGTGAACCAGTTATCAAAAGTTATATTGCGATTCGTGCGCGACACGGGCTGGACTAGTCTTTGTACAATATCATAAGCCTTGTTGCTTACAGAATATGGGCCTGGAGGTCGTTTTCCGGCTAAACCTCCAAATGTACTGTGTAGAAAGTTGTTGCATCAACAAAAGCTTGGACTTTTATGCCGTCCTTGGCAGGTTTGCTGGGAATGTATACACGAAAGCCACATCGCCCTCTGAATGCGAAAAGCATTTGATCTATTATCATATTTTCGTGAGGAGTGTAAGCTTTGTGGCAGCAGTCAACAAACTTTTCACAGATTGTTCTGATATGAGCCATGTTATCAAGCTTTCTACGTTCCTCTCTTGTTGATTTATCATTAACGCAACACAATTCCGCAAAAAGTAAAATCTTTGCAGAGACATTGAGGTTCTAAATGTGTCCACTCCTGTCCCATCCGTTCTCCACAAATCATTGAGACTCTGACGATTTGATTTATTGAGACTAGCAATATAAAGCAACCCGATGAGAGCATCCAACTCTGTATTTATTGTTTCCTTCATACAATATAATTTAGTTGGATCATCGCACTGTTCTGTCTTTCTATTATTTCTTCGTTGGTGTGTTTCAATACGATAGCTTTTATTTCTTCAGTCATAAAAATATTCCAACATTCTACCTCAGTATTTACTTCTCTTGCTGCTCCTTGTACGCATGGCTGTTCAACAATTAAGTTTTCAGATCTCGTACGTACATTCGTTCGTGGAGGACGTTTATACCATTTTGGCCATCCTTTGACTTGTAATGCGGTGCATGGACTACAAGTGTTTGGCGGCGGCGTTTTCTCAAACCACTATTTTCATTCGCCTCAGCTTCATCGTGGTCGGAAATCTCTTGCTCAGTATCAGATTAAAGATTGTGTTCACTGCAATGGTCAGATTCTTCTTCAGAGCTCGCCTCATCGGAAGTATTTTCTAGTACTTCTTCCAGCATGGACCGAAGTCGGTTTTGTTCACTCTCAATGTCAATTTTCTATTAAAATCTACATGCAACAAAGAAAAAAATGTTAAAAAAGCAAAAAAAGTAATTGAAGTTTTTGTCACGAAATATATACGCCAGCTATGTGGCAGGGTATCACATACCCGAACGCACTTTGCAACCGTGCAACTCGAGCGACGGCAACACGGCGGTCGCACCACTATCCCCTCCCGCACCCCTTTAACTCCAGCTACTCAAATCAACAACAGGATTGAAGGTCACAAACAAAAATACACGCAAAGAAGTAACATGGTAGGTATGGAAGACCCTGCCACACTCTCGCCGGGTTAAATACTTCTGCTAGGTGTTTTGTGAATGCCTCTGCCATCCAATACATTTTCGCCATCACTTCTGGCTCAGGTGTTGTCGGCTTTTTTGACTGGCGGATTTTGGCGTTGGGACTGTTTCACTCGTTTCGTCATTTTCCACGGAGAGTAATGTATGCTGTGTTCGTTGGTGAGGTTTTGAAATTTCTGGTGAAATGTCATTCTGAAATTCCCAAATTATTTTTTTTAGAATTTCTGTCGAAAAGTATAGCCCATCATGAGTCGTCGCTGTGATCTGTGGAGTTGTTGTCCGAGCTGCTTCCTGAATTATTCTGCTGAGGTGTGTTGCTGCGTTGTCGATGTCGTCGTCGTTCATGAAGGGGATACACATCTCTATGTTGTTGTCTATTTTGTTCCTAAATCTCGTCCAGTTCATTTTGTTGTTGTAGAGAAACGGTGTATTTTCCCTATAGAGTTTACCAGTGCTGATCGTGAGCGCAACTGGTGTGTGGTCAGATGACAGTTCGAGAATCATTTCGGTTTGCGTGAGAGTTTTTGTTACGCCTATCGTTACGAAAAAAATCCAGAATATCTGGGATTTTGTTTGTATCTATTGGTCAGTACGTTGGTTCCTTTGGTGATAGTTGGTCGTAGTTTGTTCACTCATATATTTGTATAGTTCTCGTCCTCTTGTTGTTACTAATCTTTCTCCCCATTATAGGTGTTTAACGTTATAATCCCCTCCGGCTATAAATCGTGGTCCAAGAGTAGTTAAGTATTCGACGAATTTTTCTTTATTAATCTTGTGTTTTGGAGGGCAGTAAACTCCCGCCAGTACTGTTGGGCCATGGCACCAGTCTTCTATAGCAATTGTTGTTAACTGTAGATAGTTTTGTTCGTATTCTTGTAAATTTCTTTGTTATTATTATCCGCTTCCAGATCTACGATAAATAGTGGGAGAGCAGCTTTTGTCTTTCTCTCTGATATGTTCGAGATGTTGCACACCTGGTGGCCTCTTATTTTCAGCTCTCTTTTGATTTCTTTAGGTTCTGTAGAGGGGTGTAGGGAGCGGATAATGAATTTGAACGCGCGATTCTGTTTTACTTAGTACGTGTGGTCTGAGGCTTCCACGATATTTTATTTTCGTACAATCTTTCGGAAAGTGTCCGTAGTGTTGGCCATGACTTTCAGTTGTCCGTTGCTGTTTGCAGTTTTGTACGTATATCCGTCTGTTGCGACTGCTTGGTTGAGTGTCTCTATTAATTGTCCTGTGGAGCTCACTGCTGGTATGAAGATCGGGGGGTTTCGGTTCTTTCGTAATAGAATCTTCCGTTTTTGTACCTTCCATATTGTTGTCGTTTATATCGTCTCTGTTTGGTGTTCTCGTGTTTGAGGTTAACGCCGAGAATCTATTATTGCATGATATAATCGGTTCTTTGTCGTTTTCCGAGGAACTATGATGGGATTGCCTTCTTGGCCGTTTCCTTTTTTGGACGACTTGCCAGGTGGGCTATATTTTACTTCGAGGATTTTCCGTGATTCGCGAGATCACCAGACCGATGGCGGCGCTTCCCATTTCGCTTGAGTAGGATGTTCAGGCGACCTGGCTTGAGTATATTCGATGTCTGATTTCGGATATTTGGTTTTTTGACATTGCTACGCCGTCCATGAGAGTTATCCCGTCACTTTTTTC
Organism: Netelia virgata; assembly: GCA_951802705.1. Classification (NCBI taxonomy): domain Eukaryota; kingdom Metazoa; phylum Arthropoda; class Insecta; order Hymenoptera; family Ichneumonidae; genus Netelia; species Netelia virgata. Next base: position 17,631,005 of record OX637867.1, read on the forward strand.
GTCCATTTCATTCACTTGGTTCACTAAGAAGCTCGCGTTTCGCGACCCGAAAGTTTACGTACAGCGATGCTATTGAAACTTAAGGATAATGATAATACTGTGGCTGCGGTGCTCAAATACGTCTGTCTTCGACGACGGTTGAAGCGCTTGTCCCGGTTATGATGAAAATAAAAAAGTAGCAATGTTGCGCATGGCATTAATAATTTGTTCACAAGTCTTATCGATAATAATTTGTTAACATTTTGAATGTGGTGGTAGTAACGGTGTAAGACCAGGGACTAACGAACCGTACGGCGTTGTAGACATTGATTTGTGATCGCCAAAATGACCAGCTTGTCGCGTCCTTCACTGTGAATAGTCATAAAGTATTCGTACTTTATCACCCACCGCATCTTTTCAAATCACTTCGAAATAATTTCATGGCAAATTTCGAGAAATGGAAAAAAACACACAGTGCTGCTAGTAAGTATGAATATCCAGGAAACGTTAGAGTGGTGAATGAACGCTGCTAAATGGCAACATATTATTAAATGTACGAAATGGACATGAGTTCTTTTAAGAGGCAGTGATACCCAGCGGAAAATTTAGACAGCTTCGCTTTCGCCACAGTAGTGCAGAGCTCGTAACATTTGGCTAAGCGCTACTGCTGACTACCGCTAGATGGCTTGACGCGCGTATGCTACGAAGCCCCGGCCTCGTAGTGATGTGCAAATGCCTCCCCCTCCCCGCCCCACCGCACGTGCTCCCCCGCGGAAAGATATAGACGAAGATAAAACAACAGAGTCGCGCGAGCCGATCTCTCTTCCTCGGCCATATGTATATATTTATATATATGCATATTTGTGAATGGGTATATGCATACCCGGATATCTGCAGAGATATATGCGGAAGAATTCATTTTTTTTAAGCAGCATAATACTTCGTGAACATTTTGCAGTTCTCTCCAATATGTGTCAAACAATGTACAGAATGCTGTCGAGTTTCGGATGTGCGACCGAAAATAGAAAATTCTCGGTCAATGTTTCGACTCGAATATTTTTATTCGTTGAACGATGCTTCTAGCATCGTCGATCAAGCATAGTCAACGTCAGGCAAGAAAGTTCGATCTCGGCGACGGACGACTCTCGTCAGCGAGAGACAAGCGTATATGCGCCAAACAATCTACTATACAGAATATTGCGAGTCTGAAAATCTACTGATTTCTACACGATAGGATCTACAAAAATTAACACATTCCTTATATACTTTTTATTTCTCATTGTCACAATTTTATATATTCTTTAGACCCTCCTCTGTCTTTGTATTTCCTCTGGCCTGAATATATTCCGTGGTAAGGAAACGAATAAATAAGAAAATTTATTCTCAAAATTCTAAGTTCTCGTTAGAAAAATTAAGATATTATTTTTTTTCAATAAATAATAGTCTGCACTACATAAACAAAAAATCATATTTGTTTGGCATTACTTTTTCACGTGTAACCTAAAAACCTCAAAACAGAGATCTCAGGTTATTCGCAAGTTTGTCGTCGCATAAATAGAATTTTAATTGCATAAGTGTCGTGATATATACCTGAAGATATTACTTTTTCGGCAAGAATGACTCCGTTTATCCGTTTTTTGTCATCGATTACCTATTATTTATATCTTATCACTCACTCACTGATTATATAATACTATTATTTACACTATATATAGACTATTTCGAAAAAATAGATTTTTAATCGGTTTTCGGCTCTAATAATCATTTATTAGCACGTGATTTCGGTAGTAGGTGTTTTTTTACTGACGTGACAGCAAGCCGAATGAACCACGCCGCTCAGCTGACGCGTTAGAAAATGACAGTGTGATCGTGTTTTGTTTTCTTCTGTCTCGACAGCGTGGTGCGTACAGCTCTATACGCATATGATGTAGTGTATACATATAGCACATCGATTCGGTGGTGTGAGTCGCATGGTGCCATGCGCGCGGTATGCGACTGCACGTGTTCTCCCCCGCCTCACCCCGAAAACATCGTTTCGCGAACCGATCGCTACGCTTCGCTCATGTTCATCCATATATATATTGTAACGGCTTTTCGCTACTCCTCCGAGAACCCTGCCCGCCTGTGTACCACGAGGATACCCGTGCTACGCGCGTACCCTACACAACCACGGCCAAGGTAGGCGATGATATTCGGGGTGCGGATGGCGCATCCGGGACGGACGGGCGCCAGGTACAAGTACCACCGGAAGAACCGGCTTGTTTGATTTTGCCGCCCCGTATGCACCTCCGTGAACCCCGACCTCCTCGTGGTACGGAGCAGAGATCTCGGGAATACTGAAATGGCTAGCTCAGCCCGCCATACGGCCGGCAAGGATAGAGAGGCGTGGATGGGCACGAGAGTGGAGGCGTGAAAGAAACAATTCGACATATTATGGTTACTTTTAAACGGATTTAATCCGGTTCGTTATTACCATTTCCGACGTTCTTACAACGAGGGCCGCTGCCCATAGACTATACTTACGTTGAGATTCATGACTAGATCCATAACAGACTCTCGACGTGAGAGCGAAATAGGTAGCGAACGAGAATTGAAGGGGGCATAGGTAGCACTCGGAACCAAATATTACGAAAAGGTAGCATTGGGAACGATAATATTACGAGTCCGAAAAGGTAGCGCGCGAAGCAATGAAATTACGGTCCCGGAAGGTATCACGCGAAATATTAACACTACAAAAAGGTAGCGCATGACATAACAATACTACGAATCGGTAGCGTACAACGTAATAATATTACCAACAGGTGACGCACGACATAATAATATTACGAACATGTGGCGCACAACATAACAATAGTACCAACGGGTAGCGCACGTTAAGGGGTCACGTACAGTTAGAATTTTCAAAAAATCGATTTTTGTTTTTTTACATTTTATAAAAGTAGCACATTTGAAAAGTATTCTGTGAAAATTTTAGACGAATCCGACTGTTGGGTATGGAGATATGTAACTTTGAACGGAAATTTTTCTTCTGCATGTAAATCGTACTGAAAACTTTGAATGCGTTTTTCTCGAAACTATGTTTTCGAACACGGTGATCACTGTACCTCGGAAACGGCTTTACCGATCGACTTGAAATTTTGCTCACTTTTTCTAGACATAATTGTCCTCCGGATGAACGAAGGATTTTTCTATGCGATTATTTTATTTTTTTTATAGCTGAAAATGTGAGCAAAATTTGGGCCGAAAACACAACTTTGACTTCCAACATCCACCATTTTGTGAAAAATCATAAATTTTTCAAATCCTTCGATCAACCGGAGCATTATGTCATTAACTAATGATCCCTACTTTTATTTTGATTTCGGACGATCCGGTGACGAGCTGCACTGATCACCGCGGAGGACCTTTTTTTTGGGACCCCTACGTTACGTGCGGTTATGGAAAAATTTCTGCATATTTTGCAATGAAAAAATTGTATTATTTACTTAAAATATATGTCTTTTGTATGGAAAAAGATTTACGATTAATTATTTAAATGTGTCCCCAAAAAAAATTCGCAAAAAACCCCTTTTTTTCGAAGTCCTAACTGTACGTGACCCGTTAATGAATTGCCGATATCCGATCCATTAATATAATCAGCCGAATATTAGCCGGCGCATTATAAGAAATCTGGCGATGAGGCATCCCATGATAGGGTTCCTCAGATAATAATTTGCGTATGATGACGAATTTGCAACATTCGATCGAGTAATATAATTCCCGAATAATAAGTTGCGCACAATACGAATTCGCAACCTTCGACAGAGTAATAGGATTCGCGCAATGATAACTTGCGCACCCATGAAGTTGCGGCATCTAAGCGGATAATTTAAGTCACCGAATAATAATTGCGCGCGATAGTGAATTCGTAATACTCGGTCCAACAATATAATCCACCAAAATAATAAGTGGCGCACGGGACGGATTCCCAACATTCAATCAAATAATATAATTCGCGGAATAACGATTTGCGCACGATAATTAATTGACGATAGGTAGCGCACGATAGTCAATTTACAATAGGTAGCGCACGATAGTTAATGTTCAATAATCAGTCCAACAATATGATTCCCGGATATTAATTTGCGCGTGATACTGCATTCTCAATAGTCCATCAACTAATATAATTCCCGGATAATAATTTGCGCATGATAGTGAATTCAAGCGATAGTGCACGAGGAACCGCCTCTTCAAAGGTAGCATACGACAATTAATTTAGCCATAGGTAGCATACGACAATTAATTTAGCGATAGGTAGCATACAACAATTAATTTAGCCATAGGTAGCATACGACAATTAATTTAGCCATAGGTAGCCTACGACAATTACTTTAGCTAAAGGTAGCATACAACAATTAAGCTAGGGATAGGTGACCCGCGAAAGTCACCATTACGGGCAAATAGAATGCCGAAATACTTATGGCAACAGGTAGCACATAAAATTACAATCATGAAAACGTAGTACGTGGAAATGAAACTAATGAGAGGTAGTCAATAATATTACAAGCACGAAAAGGTAGCACGCAGAAATCAAATTACTGAAAGATAGCAAAAGAAATATTACGATCACGAAAATGTAGTACGCAGAAATAAAACTACCGAGAGGTAGCAAATAATATTACCATCACGAAATTATTTCCAATCGTACGATTTTGTAACAACGAGGTACCTACACACGGTCACACGCTCGCAAAACAAAACAAAGCTGAGAGAGATAGGTATAACGCCAAGGCCATCTAACGCCCGAGAGAGCGAGATACGCGTACAGTGCGAGTGCCGAGTGCGCGTGTACTCGGCGACAAAGAGCGACCTCCGAAAAGGACGCTACCGACGAACAACGGCCGCTCGAATATATATGAGCACGGCCGACATACGAACATGATAAATGAAGCGGGATATCGAGGCCTGGGTTAAATATCCAAATTTCGATACTAAAATAAATGACTTTAGCGATTCGAGAGGTCCACAAGGAGACGCGAGACTATCGCAGTTAGTTTGCAATTAAGGCAACGAAATTATAAATTCTCTGACCCCCGGTGCCAGTAATAAATGTTTGAGCAATCCAAGGGTCCACAAGGAGACGCGAGACTATCGCAATTAATTTTATTTGCCATTAATGCAATTGAACTATCAGTTCTCTGACCCCCGAAGGCTAGTGCTAATATAATCGAAGCTCTCCCATCCCACGATAGTAAAGCTAGATTCGTACGACAAAAATTGGACTCACCGAAGGTGCGTCGAAACTCGTGCTCGTCGGCCGGCACACAATACAAAGAAGAAAAAAAGAAAGGCAAACTGGTCTAGAAAGTAAGGTACGTTCAGGCTAAACGGTAGCAGATCGAAGACTAATTCTCCTGGCCTCTGACCGCGTGAACCGTGTTCGCCGGCTCTCTCTCCCCCCACTCCATAGGTGTTTCCCCCAATATCTTAAGCATCGACAATATACGGCGTTGCCGCTAATTTTTCTCTCCTAACGTGATGATGTCCGATTTTCGTCCTCCCGCCCCTCGATCCTCGCGCTGGCCAAGCTCGCGGTGAGGAGGGGGAGGGGACGGAGATGCTAGGGCCGTGCATCTCTCGCAAGGAGCCTCGTGCTTCCGGTACCCAAAATCCTCTCCGTCCACATCGAGCGCCTTCTCCACGGAGTCCGGGATGGGCGCCGGGACGGGGGAGGCTCGCCTCGCAGGGCCGGCGTCCCTGACCCTGCGGCTGACCCACGACTAACTGCAGCACTGCGTCCCGTGTCGTCCAGTCCGAACTCCACCCGATGGGAGCGCCGTGTTTAGTGGACTGCGGCGCTCGATGCACTAGATCGGCATCGGCGGAGAGAAAAATATACGGCCGTCGAGCCTGGATGATCTGGAGGCTTCTTCTGTCGCCGTCGGAGGCGCAAACCCGCCTCCTACCCGGGTGTTGATACCGGGGTGACGGGGTCGTAAGAAAACTCGTCACAATATATATATATTAAGACGTTGTTATTATCTTATTAATTAGTGGTGTAGAACACGACGTTTATAGTGTTAGGAAGGATAGTAATCGAGATTACACAGTTCTTAAAAATTTTGTTTTTATTTATATTTTGAATTTTAGGTTGTAAACAAGTTAAATTGAGTGCCAACTTCAAGGTATTATTTTATTTCTGCGACTTGATACTTTACTACGGCTACGTTCACACTGTTGGCCGCTAGTGATATTTTGACTCCGATCTCTAGGCAAGTTCACGTCGGTGCCTAATGATCCTCGATCGTTGACACGTCGATGGCGGCCGATCGTCTCAGTCGTAGAAGTGTGTATTATTGTTCTGTCGTGACTCGTGAATGATGCCCGTCAGTATAGTGTGCGCCCTCTCAGATGCTACCGGATGGTGATGGTCCTCCTCGGGTGAGTTGTTTATGTCGTTTTTAGTTTGTGTGTTCTAGGTGACGGGGACGATTCTTTCCATCACGAGCGATCCTCCGCTGCACCATGCTCAGGTAATTATGCGTCCCATCTATTTCCTTATATCTTGAGTTCCCAAATTCTATCGTTTCTCTTTTCAGATTCCTCGAGAGGAGACGGGAATATACTCTACAGGCCGATGCCCGGATTCTGAGTCTCCTAGCTTAGGATGGATTTTTATCTTTCCTGGCCCTTTTGGTTATCTCAGTTCGCCCGAGTACGGAGATAACGGGGTTTATTTTAAATATTGGCGTTAGCCCGGTCGTCTCGGCGTTTGGCGTTAGCCTAGTTGTCTCTGCTACTGATGTCTCAAGGTACTTGCTCCCTTGACTGCTTTACCCAAACTAAGGTATCCAGGTAAGCATTCCTGTCTCTTTTATACCTAACTGGTTGTCGATTCCTTCACTTTTTCATTTGATTTACGCTATTTGTTGACCAATCCTTGATTTTCTCTCGTTAACGTCACTTCCTATTATATTATAGGTGGCACTGCTCTTCTCACGGTTCGGGCTTGTAGAGGTCTCGGATGTTACCGGCGGCATATTTGATCGCTTTCGAGGCGATGAGACGAAAACGTCTCATTATATTATATATATATATGTCGCAATCGAGTCATCGTTGGAACGCCAGCGCCATTTACCGGCGCTCGACGGAGTCAATGATTCACCGACTGAGCGGTGCGCCCGGCACTTGTCGAGGAGCAGCCTGCCTAAAGAGTTGAATGTTGAAACTGTCTCGCGTTTCTAGCTATAACCTCTGCTATCCGAACTTACCTACGAAATAACGAATCAGAGAATATAATCGTATTGAACTGGAGATTGAGTTTTGTTGCTCCAACATCACCCACAGACGCCCGCAGCTTGCATTAAAAAGTATGGACCCTACTGATGACGTTGAGATTCATCCTCCTCCGGCATATATATTATATTTTATTATAAATATATATTTTATTTTATTATATTTTATTATAAATATATATTATATTTTAACGCGTTTCGTTACTCCTCCGAGATTCCAACCGTAGCACACCACGGGGCGATCACGCTTCACGCGTGAACCCTACGGCAACCACGGCTAGGGTAGGCGACGAATTTCGGAGTGCGGATGGCACATCCGGGACGTACGGGCGTCAGGTACGAGTACCACCGGTAGAACCGGCTTGTTTAATTTTGCCGTCCCGTACGCGCGTCCGCGAACCCCGACCTCCCCGTGGCATCGGAAGAGGGACCTCGGGAATACAAAAGGGCTAGCCCAGCCCGCCATGCGGCCGGCAAGGGTAAAGGGGTGTGGACGGGCACGAGAGTTGGGACATGAAAACAGTTGGACGCATTAATATTAAATTCAGGCCGATTTATTCGGATTCAGTATTACAAATCGAGATTCGCTTATGGCTAATGCCGCGGCTAATGCGGTTCACTAAAGCTACGAGATTAATTACAAAATAGCCCTGACAAAAACCTTCCACGGAAAAGTACGTTTCAAGTGTGCGCCAAGTCCGTTTCAAGTACGTTTCGTTGAGGGAACACACTTCAAACGGACTTTGGCTGCAGAATAGTGCGTTTCGAGTACGTTTCGTTACACACTTTATCGCGTATCAAGTTCGTGCCAAGCGCGTACCGCGTACGCGGTAAAGTACGTTCTAAGCGCGTTTCGAAACGCGCGGTAAAGTGTGTAACGAAACGTGGTTGAAACACGGTTGATTTTGTCAGGGTTACGATGCGCGCGGTTAGCACGAACGCAAAATCCTTAGAGTCCTTAAAGTCCTTATCCTGCGAAAATATCCACGAAATTCAGTAGAATATCATTCGATTAATCTACTGGAATATTCTTTCGTTATACTGTGGGGTACAACAACGCGTATATAGCGAGCGCCGAGTGCACGCGTACTCGGTGACAAAGGGCGACCTCCGTAAAGGACCTTATCGTCAACAACGGGTTGGTCGAACGCGCACTCGCCCGACTAATATACGTTCACAAAAATGAGAAAATTACACTGCCAAATTATATGTTCCATCGATCTATGTAATCTGCGCGAATGGGATGGCATAGTAAAGCACGGGATGAATACCCACCATTAGACAAGACAATAATTTTGGCATTGAGAGGTCCACACGGAGACGCGAGACTGTCGCAATTAATTTATACTAAGGATTCTCAGACTCTCTTCGCCAATTATTATTTAAGATTGCCGATCTCCATTTCCCAAATTAATAATGGTCGATTCACACGACGGGAATTGACTTACCGAAATTGCGGCGAAACGCGTACTCGTCGGCAGGCACACAATAATAAGACAAAGCGACAAACTGTAGTCAGAGAAATTGAGACGTGGAGACAAGACGGTGACAAATCGAAGACTCAAGAGCCGGCCTCCGACCGCGTGAACTGCGCTCGCCGGCTCTCTCCCCCCACTCCATAGGAGTATTTCCCCCAATATGTTAAACGTGAGTCAATCATATGTCGCCCATGAATTTCTCTCTCTCGCGCCGATATACGATGTCATCCTCTCGTTCCTCGCTCCTCTCGCTGGCCAACGCTCGTGGTGAGTAGGGGGAGGGAACAGAGAAAAAAGGGCCACGCACTGCTCGCGAGGAGCCTCGTGCTCCCGGTAACCAGTATCATCTCCGTCCTCATCGAACGCCTTCTCCACGGAGTCCGGGATGGGCGCTGAGATGGGGGAGGCTTGCCTCGCAGGACCGGCGTCCCTGGACCTGCGGCTAGCTCACGACTAAAATGCCACCAGACAACGCAAAATACAGCACCGCGTCCCGCGTCGTCCGCCCCGAACCCCACACGATGGGAGCACCGTGATTAGCGGACTGCAACGTTCGATGCACTATTCGGCATCGCCGCAGAGAAAAATGGATGAATTGAGAATTGGCGGCGTCTCATCCTTGATGACTAGTAGGTCCGGCTTTTTCTGGCGGTCGTCGGAGGCGTAAATCCGCCTCTTCCACGGGTGGTGAGATTAATGTGACGGGGTAGGAGAAAAATTCGTCACAATATATATATAGATGTGAAATTACTCGTTAGCTATTAACTTTAGGGCTAATAAAGACCTATACTTTTTTACTCAGAATTTGATACTCTACCATATTACGCTATACAAAATATAGCATTCCCTTTAAAAAAACAAAGTTGACCTTGAAATCTCCGAAGCGCCTCCACCTAGAAGAAAAATAAATGCGCCACATGATGTATATGCCTTATAAACCATGTAACTTTTGTATATAACATTTTTCTGTACAACACATATCTTGGTCGTAAAAGAGGTGCACACATTGCGTGGACCACCACAGGGTATTCCACGCAACACTGTTACATCCGGGGTCGACATCGACACGAATTAACTATTTTATATTCTTTGTATTTATATATTTTTAACAAATATGAAGACATTTTTGCTCTCGTGTGACGCACGGTTAGCCTCGCGTCGCACGGCGGTCATATCTCTGGAACCGGAAACGGAGTACTTGGACCAGCGATAGAACGCCTCAAAAATGATAATCCGTCTCCCAACTATAAGATAGGATTTTGTTCGCCATGGGAACGTATGGTCAGCAATAGATTGTCTTGACTCCCATGGGAACTGCAATCTAGCGCTTTTATCCCACCATGACAAAAGGGCCGGGAGGTAGGGGTCGCGAAGGCCCAGCCTCTGAAAAAACCAAGCTCTTTAGATTGATTCACGAAAAGTGACGGATATAAATTTTTACTCCAAAAATCAGTCCAAGTGCTCCGTGTTTATTATTCGATAACCCAAATCTAATTTTATTTCAAGTTTTTATTTTACGTTCGAGGGACAATATATTTTATTAAAGTTTAATGTGTTGGGTGATTTCTCCTTTTTTATAAAACAACAGTCAAACCCAGACCAGTCCGAAGGAACACGGATACGAGGACAGTCATTCGGAAACGAGGCAAGTGAAATTAATTGATTCTGCTGGCCAGCAGTTGCTCCTATCCCGAACGGGCACATTCCCGTTCAAAAAGAAGAAAGATAAAAATCTACGTGTGTACGCGTCTAAAATTCTAGGACGTAACAATATATATGTATACGTACACTCAGGTATATGCGAATATATGTCCATAATAGAAAAGAATTAATTTTGCGAAGCATATTATTTTATGTACATTTTTTGTAATCCTTCCCGTCGATTTTAGCGAACGGAGATTCTCAGTGACAAACGTCATCGATATCTTGTCCTCTGAGAGGACGGTACATAGTTTCTATATATCAAAATTGATAAAATTTTGCCAACACAAGAGCGCCGCACACATAGCCGTTCTTATATAGCATCTAGGTCCGCCTGACGTAGGGCTAATGTGTAGCGCGCGGTGTCGCACTCGTGTGTGTATATATGTATTGTGACGATGGTCTACCCCCAGCCACCTTTTTTTCTTCTTTCCCACGCGCCTCTCGCATTCCTTTCCTGCCTACGTGACTTCCTACAGCTACCCCCTCGCTATCGCTGGGACATCTCTCCGTCAGAACGCAGCTGTCGTTGTTTTCCGAGAAAGGCCCAAAACCTCCTTTTTCCATTTTCCACAGTCCAGCCATAAAACACTTATCTTTATGGCCTGACCTGCCTCAAACTCGAAACACCCGCAGCCCCCATTGTCTCCCCAGACGTTTCCATTTCCAGAACGTTCTGACTCCCAAATTCTTGCCCCACCACACTACGACTTTCCCACGGATTAATGTTATAAGAACCACCCTCCTCCTAGGCTAGATAGTTAGTAGTTTTCCGATCCTCTGAGCAGCAACGTTACGCTGTCTGTTGAACCGCTGGAAATAAAGTCTTGTGTTTCCCGATTAAGTGTCTACCGCGTTTTTCCTTCTCAACTATCGCGTTCCGTAGCCGAGTCGGCAGCTCCAATAATAACAAATAAGTAAATAAATAACCCGCGACATCACAGTATACATACACAAGGCCTGGCGGTAGCAGGCCGGGTGACAGTTGACGGCGACGGAGGAGGCTAGGCCTCGCGCTCTAACATATGTAAATATATAGCGGCAATGCTTTCTGGCATATGTCTCCGCCTTCGTCTGTTACCGTACGAGTTTCCTGAGAAAATTTCGCCAGCACATTTGCGCGGAATTTCGGTACACTAGTTGTTTATATGTCGGTACAATTTTCCAGCCGTTGTCGTTATCTTCTTGTCAACAATTTTGAATCACGAATTCTCATTCATTTCTGCATAAAATCAAATGAACTAAAGCTCAAAATGTGTGTTTTTTAATCGTGGACTGGCTCTTGGCCTAGACATTACGATTCAGTCCGTGCACCCATACAAAATTCTGTCATTTCTCGAGTGATAACTGAAACTGCAAATTTTTTTGCAAAGTTTTGGAAAAAATATACCAAGAGCCATTTTTTGCCATAATTCCCTGTGTATCTGCCAATTTTTAACCTAATCAGTTATTTACTGCTCGCATGCGTACTGATCAAAATTTCCAAGTGCACGTCGCCGGTATCACTGCCTCTTAAAGGCCGTAGCCAGATAAGAATGGTCAAACCCTTTATTACCCCCGCATTACCAAAATTACCCCCGCATGAATCGTGTTAATTTAAGTCGTGTTCGATGATCTTCAGTGCCACTTTCAATTTTGTCAACTATTAATTACTAAAGTTTGACTGTTTTAGTGGAAGGGAAAGCAAATAAAAAAATCGAATATAACTTTTTATCCCTAAATAGTTCGGTTGATATTCATTAAAAAATATATATGTTGCGTGTACTATTGCAACACATTTACCCCTTATGTACACACCCGGGTACCTGGGGGCCCACCTCATCATAGTTTTGCTTATAACTTGAATACAAATTGAAATATCGACCTGAGCCTTCAAATCTCCATCATTTAACTCTTTTTGAAGCTAAACACCAACTGGTAAATCTTTTTCAAATGTATTGAACCTGAAGTAAATGACGTTAAAGTACATGTGTTTAGCGGGCACACCCACTAGATGAAAAATGATACTTTGACTCAGGAACGAATTAATATTATCGATGAATATTTCATTGAAGTAACAGGGGTTAATAAATAAATAATTACAATAATTTTCAAGGTGAATTAGAGTATATTTACATTTATTTAGCACCATAAATATATTTAACTGTCGATACACAGTGTTCATCATAGACAGGCTTTTCGCAAACTGAACAAAATTTTCGCGTTTTTCTGCGTCTTTTGATCGTTTCTTTGTAGCACATATGACAAAAACCTGTAATTTTTTCCCTACCAGAGTACTGTTTCAAGATTGAGTTTGTTCTTCAGAAACGACGGAAGGACCAAGCCGTAGCCAGATCACGGCCTCAATCGCAATGTTTGTATTATAGTGGCGCATTGTTTAGCCATTCACAGATCAATCTGCAATAAATAGAAAGTTTGAACATCTGCCGGTCGCCGAAGAGCAAAACTGACCGTGCGCTACCTGTGCAGCACTTGGAGACACTACTTCTATCTCTTTTCATAGACGCTGTAGCGGGCTAGTGAACGTAGAAATGGCTTAGGTACTTTCTATTGATGTTTATTGAATCAAATAAATTGATTCCAAACCATTCCAATCATATTTAAACTCTGGAATGAAGAAAAACTAGTAGTGGGTACCCTGGCACCCTGGGTATGTAATAACAAGGTAAAAGTTGGGTGTGTACTGCAACGGCTTTCCGTCACCTTACGGGATCCGTTTGCTCTGCGGCCGGGGGCAGAGTGCGCATTAGTTCGCAACAACCTCCAGTGCTCCGGCGTGGGGAAGCAGGTCCTACCGACATCGCGAGGGCCAACCGGGAACGGGTGGGCGCCAGGTACGGTAACGTTCCACCGACCGAAGTCGGCTTTATTTAAATTTGCCGCCCCGGTGGTCCCTCACGAGTCCCCGCTCCTCCCCCGGAAGACGGATGCAAAAAGGCTCTCGGGCTCAAAATCGGGCTAGCCCAGTCCTGGCCCAGTCCAGTCCCAGACGCCTGGCCGGTAAGGCATAGGGGGTGGACGTGGAGGATCGGGACAGTTGAGTTCTCCCAATACGATGGCAAACGCTTGACGATTTCAGTGGTACGAAAACGTTTATTTGGAATCGGCATCACAATTCGCTGACCGACTACGCAAACACTAAGCTAATACAAAATATGGCGCTTTAAGGGACGCACGAACGAGTACAAAACGATATGTAGCCGAGATGTGAGCCGGAATACCCTCATATCCTAATTCCGGCTCGAAAACGAAGTAAATAATTCAACCCTAAAATATAGCCCCTTTAGGGTAGTCAAAATTCACGATAACGCAGGTAAGTAGCCGATGTACGAGCCGGACTAACCTACTCCCGAATTCCGGCTCGACGACGTGTTAAATAGTGACATAGTAAACGATAGCCCCTTAAGGGTAGTCAAAATTAACGATAACGCAGGTAAGTAGCTGATGTACGAGCCGGACTAACCTACTCCCAAACTCGACAACGAAGTAAATGATTAAACAAGAAAATACGGCCCCTTAAGGGTATCCAAAATTAACGATAACGCAGGTAAGTAGCCGATGTACGAGCCGGACTAACCTACACCCGAATTCCGGCTCGACGACGAATTAAATGATTAAATAAGAAAATAGAGCCCCTTATGGGTTGTCACGAATTAATATAAAACAAGTAGGTAGCCGATAAAATAGGCCTCGAGGGAAAAGTAGCCTCTTAATTACCTACACGAGAAACGCAAAGTGACGATATAATACTAAGACGCGACGAGAGAAAGAATACATTAATTTTCAGAAATAGTACGGACTCGATAGAACGACATAAACGGACGCGACGACGCGAGACAACGAAACGTAAACACTACACGTGTTCGCCGTAGAGGACGACGGCACAGGATACTCTATCCCGGCGGCCCGGCATGTACGATACCTCTCGTACATCGCACGCCGCACGCAACCATCACGAGAACAACTTCCATTACACCTTATTAGTTAGACATGAATTCGACCACGCAAATACCAAATTTAGGAAGAGAGCAGACGAAGCCCCGGCAGTTAAATAAGATAAATTAAGATTCGGCTCTCTAGCCGGCAAAATGCGAGACTCTCCCAAAAGTATATTCTCAGAACGCGGGACTACCGCAAATAACAATAATTATTCAATAAACTAACTGCCTAAGACCTCTCTGACTCTCCCCATCAACCGAGAATATGTAAGGGACGGGACTCACATGTTTCTGCCGCCGGAACGTAGCACACGATACAAAATTTACTTCAGACTAACTCCGCGATATTTTAATTAAACTCTTCTCTCTTCGGTCGTCCGTGGAACTCTGATGATCCATTGTCCGGCCGGCGTGAGCGGCCCTGCGCGTACTTCCCCTACTTTCCATAATTTCGCCGTGTTGTCGCGAAGTATCGGAAATTGGCAACGTTATCAATTTGTCTCCTAAGATGTTCCTCTCTGGTCCTTCTGCGTCCCATGCCCCTCGCTGACCATCGAGTGACACGAGCCAAAGGAGGGGCGGGGTTTAACGAGAGCCGTGTACAGCTCGCTATGGAGGCGAGTACTTCCGAACCCTATGTCGTTCCCGCCTCACCGCGCGCCTTCCTCCTGGAGCCCGGAACGGGCAACGGGGACGGGGGAAGCTCACCTCGCCGGACAGGCGTCCCTTGCCGCAGCGGTTGGTTCACATTCATTGCCACCAGGCACTCAAAATTTCTGCACCGCGTCCCTCGTCCCACACCCCGAACTCCTTATCTCGAGGCGCCGTGATTCGCGGACCACGACGCGCGATGTACCTTTGAGGAACGCTGAAAGAAAAAATGTAGCCGAAAAGCAGAGGTATCGCGATGTACAACGGATGCATCCATCCATCGGCGCCCAAGGTCGTAAATCCGACCCCCGGCAGGCTACACATCCCGGTGTGACGAAAAACTCGTCACAGTACATAAGGGTTAATACAAAATTAAAAAAGGTTTCCGCCTATAGGAACGGTGGAATTAAAAAAAAATTGTTTCTCCCTATTCTTAAATCGTGTTATAGTTCTGGTACACCGACGATTTTTTTTTCATTGAATCTTTGGATATCATTCTATGACAGGGAAGTTTGTGGAATTTATAAAGCGAGTATATGGTACTAAAAGAAATAAAGAATCTTTTCTGTGTTTTTTTTCTGCCATACATTTGCAGTATCGTTTATTTTCTCTATATCATCGTCTCATAGAATTTCACTATACTGAATTTTTGGAACCATAAACCCTTAAATGCGGGATTTTTGGTTTACATTTTATATTTTTCAAACATTACTAAAAAAAAAGTGTATATTAAGGGAATATATGGAAAAAAATCAAATCTTTGTGAAAAGATTTTTTATAAAAAAATTATTTATTTGCGCATTATTTGTGGTTAGAAAATCTACGACGCATGAATAGCGTGCACCGTATACAAATATATGTGAGCAGTTTGTTGCCTTTCGCTACAATGCGTAAAAAGCATCCAAACGTTCCTGCAGTGAATTTCGAGCCAGGAAATGCATGTGTTGCCAAACTGCAACACGACGCATTTAAGGGGTCAAGATCGATAGACTAATGATACCGTAAACACATGAAACATTGTTATGAGTTTGATTTTATATATTTCTCACGTTGTTATCACTATATACATATATTTTTTCGAATACCACGATGCCCTTATTGCATTTGCAATTATTTCAAGTTCATGAAATAGGTAAGCTGTAACAACAAATTTATGTCCATGTATAAATGTTATAGGAATTCTTTTATTTATTTCGTAGCTGGGATAGAAAGTGACGTTCGCAATGTATAATACGAACATAAAACTTTATTAATGGTACAAAGAACAGAAATTTCGACTCAGCGTCTCACGTAATGTGTTGTTAAGTCGAGCGTCACAGATAGACTACTTAACGTTGTCAGCGCTATGCTCGACGCCTCGCTCGGCGCCCCACTCGACGCCTCGCTCGACTGTCGACCGTTCTCGATACTACGCGGCCGAGTGTAGGGTTCTTACAATATTCATACTTCCTACTCGGTTCAGTGGGTAATAGACAACAAGACAACAAGGAGATGGCGAACACAAGTAACGATTTCGACGAGATGTTCGGCGCGATCAATGGCCCAGCAGATATGAAAGGTATTAAAAAAGGTATCGATCGAATGTAACACCAACGTTCTACCACGTCGAAAAATGGGCGCACTTTCGAAGAGCCGTCGACGTAATGAAGTTTATTCGCCACACATACGAGACGTATCGGCCGCCATGTCAGGGCGGCATTAGGTACTTACTAAAACATTGTCGGTCATGAAGGGTTTGTAGCAATATTTGCTGCAAGTCAGGCTTACAGGTTTGAAACTCCGTCAGTTCAGCCAAGATCCACTCGAAAATCTCTTTGAAATGGTAAGGGAACACGGGGCTTCAAACACAAACTTGACTTGCACACACTTTGCAGCAACTCTTAAAGCATCGATTGTTACAAGATTTTCAGGGCATACTACAATTGCCCTTTCAGAAGGGCAATTGCGAAAACGACAATGGCTCGATACTGCAGGATCTTCGAGAGTTCCTATCATCGCCGGATAATGAGTCCGCAGGCATTAATGAACCGCAGGAACCGCCATGTGAAATAGTTGATGACAGTTCTCGTAACGCCATCTAAATCTCGGACGTCGATGACGTTCAAATGAACACAGCGGAGATGTTGAGTTCCTCGGCAACGAAGTCGGCGTAGTTCGTGGCACAATATCCTGTCAAACAAATGATATCGCATTTGTGCTGCGACGACTGCCGACTTGCGTTTGTAACCGGCAATCCGAGGCATGATGAATCCTCGATTAATCCATCGCCGCAATTTATCATCCTTGTCACAATTCCGGTGAAAATGTTTCACGAGCTAATCCTTGGTCACCTTCGCGATAACAACGTACAACACCCCTTTCGCTTGCAATTGCTGTGTTATATCCGCAAAACGCTGGTATTGCACGATAGGATTTTATTTAGGGATAATATCCAACAATGAATAGAACTCGAGTTTATGAATTAAAAAGAAATAACAGTTTACTGTAATATTTAGATTCACAAGTTACAAGTTACGCAAGATTATAGGATACGAGCTTTAATAAAAACCAACCGATTAGCTTCGCTCGTCAGTTAAGACTGCTTAATTATTGTGGCGATCGCGGGTTGCCCCCGCGAGTCGCTATGCAAAAGTGTCTATTCGACATTTTGGTCGTTGTGACCATATATGGTCATAACGATTTCGATGGCGTGATTCGCCTCTGTGATTCATTATTGTTTTTATTACTTCCTGATTTAATTCTACTGGAATATTCTAATGGAATATTCCTTCGTTGTACTGTGGGGTACAACAGCTGGTCGTGTAAGGTAGAGTCGCCAAATATCCTCCCCTTTTCGTTGAAACGTAAAACAAAAGATATTTAAGATACATGGATAATAAAACTCGGGATATTTAAAGTAAATGAATCTTTACTTTATAAAACAATAAAACGTTAACAATCTTTGTTTTAAACTTTTTTAGCCTAGCTTTTACGAAAAAGTAACATTTTCAGAAAATCACATTTGGTTGCCTAATATCATCCCCGGGGACGATATTCAGATCACAGTGAAGCTAATAATCTAAGATTACAAATATTATGAAAAATTAATAGAATTATATTAAAGTTAAGTCGTTATCAATCTTTTGTTTTGTCACACTAATTTTAATTATTATAGTATGTTGGGCATATCAATTTTGGTCTTGGATTTTCGATACAATCTTCATGAATCCATTGGAAGCACTTGGTGCTTCGGATCCATTTTTCTCCCTTCATATCTTGGGAATAAGTCGGATGACAAATAGGACATTCAGCATCATCAGCATCGCTATCGTCTTTATTAATTCCGACTAAAATGGAATCGTCATCAGATTGCTTTTTTTGACGATTGATAGTTTTTATTTTATTTGTGTTTCCAGGGTTTGTTTTTTTTTTCATTTCTGTTTCTTTTCTTTCTCGCTACTTTTTCATTCTTCTCTTGTCGCTTCTTTTCTGCATCGAATACGTCCTCTTCATGCGGTGAGCCGATAACTAACATAGCTTCGCCCTGTCTCGTTGATGTTGAAGCTTCAAATGTCGGCATATGACGTAAATCCGCTGGAAGAACAAATGGAGATGAAGATTAATTGTCTCCCTGTCCTGCAGAGGTTGGTGTTCTTGGTCCTGATGTGGTGGGATTTGGCGATGATAATTTATTATTATCGACTGCAAAAGGAGTGTTGATTGGTGTATTAGATGAACGAACGGGATCTGGCGAGTCGAAGAAAATATTTTCGATCAACGGAAATATTCGCAGTTTCCGAAAACCATTAACTGCCGTTTGTATTTTGCAGGCTTTTGAATAAGCTCTACCAAATATTTCTCCAATTTGATAGTGCGTAACTACCCGCCCTGGATGATTAGCCAACCAATGAGACATCCAATCCCTATCTATGTATAAGAGCGTTTCCCCCCACTTTTCTGGAAAAGTAGGAAGTGGAAGACGTGAAGTTCGGGCCAACGAGCTACAGGAAACTTACCCTCTGCAGCGCTTACGTATAGACAAATGTGACGGATGGTTTATTGGCGGTGAATAAGTTGATGTGAAATAATGGTTTAATGATTTTATTAGTTTGGATATGAGCAATACGACGTCTTATTAGGATGAGTGTCGGAGGAGGACTGATTTAGGATGATGGAAGAGGCTGGGAAAGAGTCTGGAAGAAAAGAGTTTAGGAGTGGAGGGGATGTCGTGTGAAGGTTATAAGGGACCGTGGGACTTGTGGAGTAAGCAAAGTTGGAGATTAGCGGGAAAGGAGATTAGGCGTAGATGAGAATAGTGGGAACGTTATACTCCCCTTCTTACAAAAGAAGCGGATGCTCCTGCATCCGATTTACAAAAATTTTGGTTGGTTGTTTTGACTCTATATAAAAGAAATATTTTGTTTACAAAAAGAAAATTTGGTTGTGTGTGATTCTGTATAAAACAATGTTTTGAATGGTGTGTGGTGTTTGTGTGTGTGTGTGTGTGTTTTTTTGCTTCCTATTGGTGGTTCCTGCTGGTCTTCGTAGTGGCTTGTAGAGGATGTTGCTTATCCTGTAACTTATAAAGATGGATTAGTCTTGGTGTTAGTGGGTGGTGGTGTTATGGTGAGGTGGGTAAGGTTGTGTGGTTGTATTGTATGTATAAATATGTATAAATTAGTGGTTGTTTCCTGTTTTTTCTTTTTTAGTTTCATCTTTCTGGTTAATTTGCTCCGGTTTTATGTCTTGTTATTTTATGTTTGTCCTGGTGATATGGTTTGTATTTGTATTTGGTCCTGGTTATTTTCCTTTGTTACGTATATATATTCGGTCCTGGTTATATTATTTGTATATATTTCCTGGTAACCTGCTAGAACATTCTAATTTCCTTATTAGCTCATTGATTAGTAGAATAGGTATGTTACTTGGGATGCGTTGGTTTGTTCTGTGGGGGTTTCGGTTTGTGGGTTTAGTAAATAAAGTTTTAGGTATAATTAAAGGTTTTATTGTAAAAAGAAAGATAAGATAAAGAAATTATAGGTATATATGTAGCTGATTATGTATGGTTGCATGATTAAGTATATTAAGGTGGTAGAGAAATTTGTCTGGGTTTAGGATGTTATGTCAATGGACGGTGTCAGTTGAGTCGTATGAGTTTTTGCTTGGCATGGCGGGCTGATATTCAAGATGCCAGTATTTTTGATTGTGTAAATAGATGACTGATGGTTACCGCAGTTAACGTAAAGGTTTTCTGATTCTGGTGCTGCAAAGAGCCATGCGTTTGTGTCTGGGATCCTGGACCAATAGGTCTGAGGGAGTATTTTTAGTCGAATGTCGCACATTGCCAAATTTTTAAACTGCGGGTTTGACAAGAGTTGAGTTTCGCATTGAGTATTTTCATCTATCTGTTGGACTGGGTTGACCTGGTCGCACACGTAATACGATATCGTGATTTTACAATTTGCTAAAGTTTCGAGATATCTGTAACATGTGCCATTTTTACTTTGTCTATGTGTACTATTTTTGTTTTGCCGTCCTTAATTTCTAACTTAATATTATGTCTATCTAATACTTCTAAGATTCTGAATGGTCCTACATAATGGGAGTCGAATTTTCCTTTTCTTGGTTCCTTTATGAGGAATACTAGTTGTCCTTTTTCAAATTTTAGTTCTGTGACTCTTTTATCGTAATATCGTTTTGTTCTTTCTTTAAATTTGATTCGTTTTTCCCATGTGGCTTGTCGTGTCTTTTTTAAATTGTTCGTGAGGTTTGTCATGTAGTCATCGTATGTTATTGTTGTTTCTGGAGGTGGAAATTCGGAAGGTGTGCGGGCAGTTCTTCCGAAGACAAGTTCGTATGGTGTGAATCCACTGCTTTCGTGTGTGCTTGTGTTATGCGAGAATGTTGCAAGTGTGAGGAGTTCGTCCCAATCGCGGTTGTTGTTAATGAAATGTTTGAGGAACTCGGCAAAGCCGTGATGGTAACGTTCTAATGTACCATTTGATTGAGGATGGTATGCTGTTGTTTTGTATTGTCGAATTTGAAAGAGTTCAGCGAATTGTTTGAATGTGTCAGACATAAAGTTCCTTCCTTGATCGGACAGTATCGCTCGAGGAGCACCAAATGTTGTTATTAAAGCTGTGGTAAGTGCTTTAGCGATATCCGTTGAAGTTTGATGTTTTAATGGAATTGCTATTGCGAATTTGCTAAAAAGGTCCAAAATGGTCAGAATATATTCGTGTCCTTGTGTGGTTTTTGGTAAGGGTCCAACGATATCGATTGCGACCTTATCGAACGGTTCTGCTGGAGAGTCGGTGATGATCATTGGTGCTTTATCTTTCACTCGTACCAGTTTTTTCTTTTGACAATCGAAACAGTATTTGATGAATTCTCGAATGTCGTTTTTGAGGCTTTTCCAGTAGTATTGTGATAGGATTCGATTATATGTTTTTGATAGTCCATTATGTCCACCAATTGTTGAGCTGTGAAACTCCTGGATGATATCTTTCCTGCGTGGTTGTGGAGGTACTGACAATAGACCATGGCATAATGTGATGCTTGTACGTGAGGTCGTTAATTTTTCTCGTACGAATGATTTGATGTATTCCCAAACGAACGGATTTAAAATTTTCGGGTCCTTTGGGATCGTACAAGTCTCTAGCTGCAATTTATTGAATACTTCGAATAGTGTTTTTAAACAATTTCGAACTTCTGTGATGGTCGGTGAATCTGTTGATTTCTGTTTACAGATTATTGTGAAATAACAAGTGATTCCTCGGCGGGTAATCAGAATATCGCCAATTTGGGGGTTACAGTCCAAAAGTGATTGTTGGTTGATTCTGCCTTTTTCCTGTAGAATTTCTGATATCATCGTATTCATTGTACAGTCTGCTGATAGGAAGTATGCCATATTGTCTTTTCGTGCTAGGATATTTTTCTGTGTGGTGATAATTTTATTTTTGTTTGTTACATCTTCCGTTATTTCCGTCCTTATAGTTGCGGGGCGAGATTCTTTGTGTGTCATTTTTTTCCTGTAATACTGTGATGGTGCAAATGGCGTATCACTGTCGGCCTCTGTTAGGTTGTTTCCACTTGAGGTGTTTTCGTCTGATATTGATTTCAATGAATTCTTATTTAGCTCTGCTCGTGTAGTGGTTTGCCTCGTGATTCGTTCAACATTTCCGGGTGGTGATCGAAATGTTGGCTCGATTGTTGCTTGTGTGTTGTACAACTGTGGTGCTGCCACTAGAGGGTTGATGTTATCTCCGATATTTCCTTCAGAAGATAGATTTGCTTCGTCGTTATTATTTTCAGGTGACTTTGCTAACGAATCAAAGTATTCGGGTGTCATTTCCGGTGAATATGGGCCTATGATGGTAGTACTTTTTGACTTATTTTTAGACGTTCGTTGTGGTGATGGTGATCTGAAGTTCGGCTGCACTTGCGGTTGTGCATTTCGTTGAACATCTTCCGTTTCTGTTGGATTCGTTGGTGATCGGAAATTTGGTTCCGGGATTGCTTTCTCCGTTTCTTGGTCAGCGGTCGCTTCTCCGATATGCGTCGCTGATCTGTAATCCAGTTGTTCCTTGCCGTAATCCTTGGGCGTTGCCTGTTCTTCTGTTTGGTTTTCCGATTTGCGTTCTATTTCCCATTCTTGCGGATATTTTTGATTTGCGTCTGTTTGCTGGGCTCGTTGGCCTCTGTGCTTATTTGCGCTTTGGTCTTTATTTTCTCCATTTTTATTCGGATCAATATCTGCAAATCGTCGATTCGTTATATTTAATTCATTGACTTCTTCTTCGCCTTTGTTTTCTTCGTTTGCTTCTTCATGGTTCTTTGTTGGTGTGAATTTTTCCGTTGTTGTTTCATCTCGTATCCTTGTTCGTTTGCGTTTGTTTTTCGTATTCAGTTCCTTTGCCGTATTGTCCCTTGTGCGTTTCCGGGTCGTTATATTTTTTGTGAGTTCCTCCTCCGTTGCTTCTGTCTCTGTGATGACGTCTGTGCTATCTTTGCCTATATTTGTTTCGTCTTCTGTTTATGGGGATTCATCGTCGAGTTTTGGGTCTGATTTAGATTGTGTGTTGTTTTCGTGTTCGTTTTCACTTCCTGTTGTTTGCTCGTTTTGTTGTTTCTTTTTGGGTGTTGGGTTGCCTGATTCTTCGTCTGAGTCAGAGCGCTGTCGTGTATTTGGTTGGTGTGAATGTTTTGGTCTTTTTGGGACGCGTTCTTCTTTTGAAGAACTGTCTCTTTGTCTAATGGGCATGACAGTAATGGGGTTCCTAGATAGGGCGTCTGCGACGTGGTTTGATTTTCCCGGTTGGTGTTGTATTTTAAAATCGTAATCGTTGAGGGTTATTTGCCAGCGCTGAAGCTGCTGTGGCAAGTCGGATTTAGTATTTAGGTATGTCAAAGCTCTATTATCGGTGATCCATGTAAATTGTCTGCCGTATAAGTACGGGCGAAAATGTTCTACTGCGTAAACTACGGCTAGAAGTTCTTTCCTCATTGTGTCGTATGCTTGTTGTGGTTTCGAGAGTGTTTTTGAATAAAATGCTACGGGGTGGTTGAATTTATTGTGTTCCTGACTTAAAACTGCGCCTATTACATAGTCTGAAGCATCTGTGGTGAGTGTAAATGGTTTCTCGAAATCGGGGTAACGCAAAATTGGGCGTTTTATAATTTTCCTTTTGAGCAATTCGAATTCTTTTTGGCATTCGTCTGTCCATTCGAATGTAACATTTTTTTTCAATTGTTTTGTTAGTGATGATGTGATTTTTGCAAAGTCTCTAATGAATCGTCTGTAATAACCTGCGAGTGCTGTAAATTGTTTGATTCCTTTTTTGTTAGTTGGTGTTCTGAATTCTGTTATGGATTTTACAGGATTTTATAGGAATCGACATTTATCGGTTTGCAAGGTTAGACCTGCTTCGGTCAAACGTTTCGCTAAACGCCGAAATTTTGTCGCGTGTTCTTCGAGAGTATTAGCGTAAATGACAATGTCGTCCAGGTATACGAACAGGTCGTTACCCTGAAGTCCTGATAATACGACATCCATCAATCTTTGGAATGTTGCGGGTGCATTTCTCAACCCAAATGGCATACGGTTGAACTCGAAATGTCCGTTTGCCGTTGAAAATGCGGTTTTTTGTTTGTGGTTAGGGTCCATTTCGATTTGATGGAAGCCAGACGCTAAGTCAAAAATAGAGAAGT
The DNA here is from genome assembly GCA_951802705.1 of Netelia virgata. Classification (NCBI taxonomy): domain Eukaryota; kingdom Metazoa; phylum Arthropoda; class Insecta; order Hymenoptera; family Ichneumonidae; genus Netelia; species Netelia virgata. Next base: position 17,655,215 of record OX637867.1, read on the forward strand.
ATCGTGCTTTGCCCAATTGGTCCAGAATATCCACGATACTCGGTAATGGATATGCGTCGGATACTGTTTCCGCGTTCAATTTGCGAAAATCGATAACCATTCGCCATCTCTTTTTGCCCTGTGAGTCCGCCTTTTTTGGTACGACCCAAACTGGTGAGTTATAGGGGGAGAGGGAAGGTTGAATGATGTTTTTCTCCAATAAATTATTGACTTGCATTTGGATTTCTTTTTTGTGTACAGGTGGGAATCGGTACTGTTTTGTGTTGATAGGTTTGTTGTCTGTCGTGGGAATTTTGTGTTGTGTTATCGTGGTGTGACCAAGTTCGTCGTCTGGTAGTAAAAAGAGTTTTGGCTATTCCGAGACTAGTTGCAAAATGTATTCTTTCTCTTCGTTATTGAGATGATTCAAATGAAGTAAGTAATGATTTGAGTTTTTGCAGTCGTTCTGCGTTATTTTCGGATACGTTAGTTGTATAAATTGATGCGTTATTGTTTTGAGGATTGTTACAAATGTCGGTTTCAAGTTTAAATGGTGTTTCTGAAATTATCTCGATTGGTTGCAATTCTATAGCAGGAATTTCCAATTCTATTGATTTTGGTTGGCGGTTACTTGTAAGTATGTAATTCCGTTGTTATTTTTTACTAATGCGCCACCATAACGTATACCTTCTTTGGTTTTATATTTTGGGATATAGCCCTCTGAAATTTCATTGTTTTTAATTCTTATGTGCATTATTGTTTTTGATTTTGGTGTGATTACGATATATTCGCGTCCAGAAAATGGTATAACGTGATCATGGAAAGTTATGCATCTTTGTGTATATAGTATATCGGCTGCAATCAGACGGCTCGTCCCTCTTTCAATTCTTCCATTTCCTTACGGAGCGAATCCGCAATTCTGTCGAAATTTCTTACCCCCGAGCCGTCGGGAGAGGCAGATCTCCAGCTGCTCTCCCCACCGGTAGTCTTCGGTATCGCCCCTCTCCCCTCCACACGAGGTCCGGGCGACAACTCGAACGCTACCCCCGACTGAGCACGCGCGCCTTCGACTGGGCCGCTCGCCGCATTAATAGTCGACTTTCCCTCCGGACCACTCCCGGTCCGATCTTGTGCATGCCCAGTAGCCGGCTCGTGCCGAACATTAGGACTATCATCTCGCTCAAAATTCCAATTAGCAATATAACTTTCTAACACGGTTGTTTTGTCAAGAAGCGATTGAGTCTCACCGACCGATCCTCCTCCCTGTTCCTTATTTTTATTCGATCTCAAATGAACCTTTGACTTTTTGGTTTTACTTTTAGGCGGAGTTTTAAACATTGAATCGGTTATTAAATTTTCTTCAATTTGAACGAACGCTTGGGCCGAAAGAGAAAAACAAAATTTTGAATTCTCTTCAAATTTTCAATAATTTTCTGAGACAACAACGGTTGTATTTTCGGTTGCGTCCTTTAAATAATTTATTACGACAATACTTGCAACAATAATATGACGGAATCAATAACAAATATTTTCAAATAATTTACAGGACAATTTATGTTTGAGTAAATAATACAATTCCGAATCAATATTAGTTATGAGAAAAATTTTGTATCTAATTTAGCCAATTAACAGAAAAACACGAACTGAACAAAACTTTTCTTTCAATTTTGAGTAATAATCTCACTGATTTAATTTTTTCCCTATTGCGTGACGAATACCCTCGTCTCTGCGCTACATACGACAAAATAAATTCGGTATTCCTCAAGTGACTCCAATTTTGCATAAATACGCCGTTGATTCGCCTCGCGACAATATTACACGTGAAAGAAATTGTTTCGATATTTGCTGCCTAGGTTTACAACGCACGATATTATTTCGGATACTTTATTTCTTCAACCCCGTATCCACATATATATACGGTCGGTACGCTCGAACGGGATCGACAGTCTAGTTAGCTGTTTACATCGGGTGTTTACAACTCAAGCGTCTTATACCCAAGCAAGCGTAGTGTGAAAAGAAAAGTGAAGCATAGAGAGAGATAAGCGTATGCGTGCAAAACCGCATACCCGGCTTTTGTCTCTTCGGCGATGAATTTACGGACTTTGACTGAGGCGAAATATATTCAAATAATTTTCGTCTCCACGTTTCACAAATTTATATTATCGACAAATTTCTTTTTCACTTTTGATTTTACAGTATTACTGTTTCACACAAATAATTTTCAAATTCTTTTTTTCTGACCAGACGTTCAGTTTCAAAATTCACGGACGAAAATTTTCAATTTACAGGCGACAGTTTTCGATTTACCAGCACAACCAATTTATTACAATTTTCCACAACGTGAACAAAAAATATTTGTTCTTTTTTTGACAACAAATTCCAGCGCTGCCCCACGATGGGCGCCAAATGAGACAGTAATCTCCCGTTTCTTACGAGAGGTACCGCGGACGCGGCTGGGTCAAGGCTGTCCGGGCTCTTGGTTACAATAATTACACTTGACAATTCATTAAACAATTTACAGTTGGGCGCCAGCTAGTTTCTCCAAAACTAGCAAATATACCATGTGTTGTGGAAGTTTACCGGCCAACTCCTCACGGTCGGGAACATTGGATGACAGAGAGACATATTTACAGAGAGAGAAGGACAGAAGAAGCACTGCATCGGCAGGGCAATTCAAAAAAGACTTACTCGTTCGTTGACGTAAGCTGCAACTCTCGGCCACACAGTCGAATCTTTCCTTCCTCGTGAATGTTTGTATTATTCGTCTATCGACACTTTCACACACTCGTGCGTCGATGCAATATAGTTTACAAAGGTACTTAAATAATTGGATCACCCGTACAATACCAAACTTATTTTATTTTCTCTTAAGGGACGGCGGACACAGCGTCGACCTTTCCTGATACAATATCGCGAATATCTTAACTGTCGATTCTTCCTCTTCTATAATGGGACGGCAGACACAGAGTGTCGTCTTCTGACCCGTGAACTCACGTTCACGCGACACTCGAAGGCGGAGGGGGGGGGGGCAATTATCCCGTCAGCGCGTGCGCCGCTTAGTCTAATACATCAATCATAACGAGAGGTCGATAAAACGGTCGAACTCGAGTCGACCCAATGGAGACAAAAAGCTAAGTCTGCTGAACCAGAGTCATTACTCGTTGCGTCATTCGACTACGCACAAAACGTTTCATTCCCAAGCAGTCCGCAACAAGTTGGAACACCATACTTCAAATCCCTTCGGAAATGCAACATTTTTGGAGTACACAATGAAGCAACGCAAGTTCAAACCAACTTTTTGATCGATGAGGAAGATGCTACAGGGAAGGGTGCCAATTCAGTGGTTAGCATGTTACACTGCTTTTTGGAAAAGGTGTAATCAGCAAACAGCCTGGTTCTGTTCGCCGGTAATTACGTTGGGCAAAACAAAAACAACACAATGATTCATTACTTCATGTGGCGTGTTTTGAGGGGACGAAATAAAAAATCTCACCCAATTTCCTACTAACAGGGCATACCAAATTCAGCCCCGACAAAAATTTCGGTATTCTGAAGTCAAAATATTCTCGGGCCAATGTTGATTGCATACATAATTTCATTGTAGCGTACCTGAGACCGGCGCGGTCGAAAATAATGACCGAACAGGGTTGCAAGGCTTGTTCTCAATTAGGATATTGACGCTAATCGGCAGGTACGTTCGTAAGTGCAATTAATCGCCTACGAACTCGGGTTGTTTTGAATAATTCACTCGATAGTAAACATGAACTTGATATATTTTTATATAATACAAACGAGTTGTGAATCTACTAGATCGCGTACGGAATTTAAGCGACTGATGTGTGCGGTGTTTAGTTGTAGACTGACGTCCTAGAGCTCTCAGAGCCGTCCCTTCGATATTTTCTCTTGACAATTTACTTTATGCAAAATACCGATTGGTCACTCCAGAGTTGCCTGCGGAGGGCGGAGATTTGTCGTGACCAATCCCGAAAAAGTTTAATTTAAGGAAAACTTTGATGAAAACTGAAAGGAGTTTTTTCTGAGAGCTCAGGAGATGCGTCTGGTAAGTCCAGCAATTACAAAGAAGTTACGTATCTTCGAATATTCAGAAAACAATGTTGTCTATATAACAAAAAAAGGCTTGAACAGAATATGTGCTCGATGACGAGGCATTTCGTAGCCAAATGTTTTACTGTCTTGTGAGTCATCGAGCACGCGTCGTCGAAGACGGCAAGACCCTTACTTTCATTTTATGACGGTCAGTTAGGCGAGAGTTCTAGACTGACCGGGCGTAGTGGTGTACAAAAGAAATTGAAGGAGATGGCTCGACTTACCAGATTTGTAGTTATGCGAATAAGAATATGCAGAGAAAGAAAAAAACATGAAAACGTTTTCTAAAGACGAAACACATTGGCATCGAGAATTCATCATCACACAATGGTTATAACATCGCACTACCTAGCATTGATCCAAATACGAAAACTCGAAATGTTCAATGGTTCGAGTATGATTCTTCTCTACGATGTCATTTCGAACCGATCCCAGCCATCACGAAATATCATCTCTTCCATATCGATTCTGAATCTCACGCTGTCAAGGCTCGACTTTTCGCAAATTCTCCAGAGATTATTGTTTACGAATTTGAGCCACATTTCGACGTACAAAAGATCGTTTTTAAGAAGATTACTCCAACAGGCTTCACTAATGAGAGAGCATGGTACCTTCATGATAAAATTCGCAACCTGTGTATCAGAGGAGAAAGTAAAAATTTAGTCGCTCTTAAATAAAAGATTGCCAAAAACAAAGGGACCCGAAAACCATCTCAGTAACATACTACAAAATAATTATTTCAGTCATGTGATATAAACTTGCGGAGATAAAATCATGTACGAAGACTAGTGTTTTCCTTCTTTGCATCCTGCGTCCTTGTGATAATATAATAGTGAACATATATTCTGAATTCGCTTATAAAATACTCTACCTACAATATTAGGTACTCAACTTTTTTTTGATTCTTCGATCAAAACTATGCAATTTGTTAATAAATGAAACATTCTTTGGAAAGATCACAATACATCAATATAACTTCAAATTTACGTAGATAATGAATCAAATAAAATATCATTATTTACTTAAAGACGATTTTACTTCTTCGGATAATTTTCATAAAAATGGTCAAATCGTTGTTATTGGCCAAATTGTTCGTTTTTTGCGACAATTGATGAGGACACATAAACTCGATGATCTAGCAAAAAAAATCGATCCAGATAGTTCGAATTCGAAAATTGTATCGTTGGATTTTTAAAGGCGGTGGTGACTAATGCTCACACACGGACTCATCAGCTCACTCCAGCCCGAGGCGTTCCTTCCTTGTTTTTGCCTATGCCTATCGTATGCCCCACCGTTCCCTCACCGGCTACGGAACACAGAGGAACTGTGAGAAGTGGGGGTCAGAGTTCCCCTCCGAGACTTCTCCCTACCCTGCTTCGCCTTGAGCTCGACACTTTGTTTTGATTTCTTCGATCGCTCGTAGGTCCCTTTTCTCGGATCGCGTCAAATATGTTTTGCGTCTAATATCTTATAATATATTCCTATTATAATTAAAAATAATTAAAATAATGCTTTTTCTTAAGAATCTAGTTTTACAGCCAATGTGGTAAAAGGGTATGTCAAACCCTGCCACATACTCCTTGTTACATTTTTTCACCACGCTTTCGCCGGGTTAAGCTATTTCGGACGCAAGTGAACAACGCAGAAATATCTTAATTCCTGGAAAGCCCAACCGCAATGCCACAACCAGCACGCCACACATCACCAACGGAAGTAAGAGCAACAATAACGAAGGAAATCAACAACAAGAAAGCGCCAGGTCAAGACCTCATTGATGGGAAAATCTTAAAAGAATTACCAAAAAAGCCATCGTTTACATAACCTCGCACTTCAACGTCACAATAAGAAGATCATACATCCCAGCACAATGGAAATAAGCCCAAATGATCCTCTTCGCAAAACCAGAAACCAAATGAAATCACATGGTATAGACCAATTAGTCTTCTAGCAACGATATCAAAGGTACTAGAGAAAATACTACTAAGAAGAATTAGACCAATCATTGAGGAGAACGAACTAATTCCACAACATCAGTTCGGGTTCAGAAACTAACACTCAACCATCGAACAAGTGAATAGCATCTACAACGTGATATCCGACGCGATAGACGACAAAAAGTACTGTTCAGTGGCATTCCTAGACATAAACCAAGCGCTCGAAAAAGTATGGCAGGATGGGCTATTCTATAAAATCAAGCGAACCATACCAGAATTCTTTCTGTTGCTAAAATCCTATCTCACCAACAGAAACTTCCGTGTACGTCAAAGACAAGAGTTGTCACAACTATACCCTATAAGAGCAGGAGTACCACACGATAGTGTTCTCGGACCTATATTATATACTATATATGCGGCCGACCTACCGACAAATAGAGACAACGTTTGCAAATGACACGGCCATTCTAGCGGTCTACAAAGATCCAATTATGGTATCACGCACACTCTAACGACACGCGTACAGCATACAAGAATGGCTTGAGCAATAGAAAATGAGAGCTAGTAGAACAAAATCGATACATCACTTTTGCAACAAAGAGGGCGAACTGCCCCAGCGTCACACTGTACGGTAAAATGATACCAACAGTAAACGAAGTAAAATATCCAAGAATCCACCTCGACAGACGACTGACTTGGACAAAACATATCAAAATAAAAAGAAAGGAAACCAAACTAAAACTAAGAAACATGTACTGGCTCGTTGGCAAAAAATCAAAACTCTCGCTCTACAATAAATTCTGCATATATGTATAAAGCAATATACTCAAGCCAATTTGGACATACGGCATACAACTATGGGACATGGCGGCAAATTCAAATATAGAAATCATACAGAGGCTACAATCGAAAATTCTCAGAACCATCGCTAATGTCCCTTGGTTCCGTCTCCAATGCAAACATACATAAGGACTAACAAATCAATACAGTTAAACAAGATGCAAGCAAATATAGCAAAAAATTTACAACGAGAATAAACAACTATCCCAACCAACTCGCGGCAAATCTGCTCAGAGAAGACTTCATTGGAAGAAGGCTGAGGAGATACAAACCAAAAGACTTAAACACCAGATTCAGGACATCAAATTGAACACGACAAATAGAACAACAACATCCTAGGAATGGGCATCAATGCATGCAGTCTAGAAACATGCAAAAATGCTCATAGTCAGCAAAATTGCCGAATTTTGTGGAAGTAACAAGTAGGAATTATAATTAAAAACGGAAAAAAAATCATAACCGGAGTCAGCTACACAAAATGAACAATTTTTCATCTCAGTCAAATACATTTGCATTTGTATTTGAGTATGATATATATCCGTAGGTTTTCCATCTTTCATATAATTTCTTAGAGTATTTTTACTTATTAGGTACTTTATTTCCATTATAAAATCGTTGCAGATTCCATCAGGTGAACTGGCAATCGTGGGATATTTTTTGCTGAGCATCGAACCGCATTTCTTTATGTTTTTCCTAAGTTTCAATACCCCAGTTTCTTTCACTCCGTCCTCTAAAATTCTGCCTCATTTCATTGATGGGGTGTTTGGAATTTAGCCACCCATGGTCATAGAGATTAACACTTGATAACATAAGATTAACCATTGTTGGTTTCGCATCGGCTTACTTCAAAAGCCCTTGAAGCTGTTATACGCCCGTATCGCACTTCAAACCAAAGACTGATTTCGTGCTGCTCTCTCGTTTCTTCTTCAATTTTCTTTATCGCAGCGTCTGTTATTTCAACTTCCTTCAGGAATAGCTCACAGCATTCCTCATTATATTTGAAAGCAAGCTGATTTATCGAAGCGCCCGCTGTTGCACTACGAGAAGAATTTGATTGGTATTTTATTAATTCACAGTCTTCAAGATTTCTTTTTCCTCCCGCTTCTAAAAACTTTATAATAACACTTGGGTTTGATGGCAAACTGGAACTACCGTTGCACATGTCTTTCTTTTGCGGTTATATATTTTAGGCTCGTCCCAACCATCGATAGTTTTGACTTCTTCCAATAGCACTGAACAGAAGTGCATGACGGTTCTTCACTCCTGCAATGAATCCACATGAGGAAAGCTACTGCGTGCTTGCAACCGTCTTATGAAGCAACACAATCATGGCAATCCAAAGAACGAATAACGTCGTCTTCTTCGTCAACAAACAATGTGACTGCGTATGCCTTCGCACGCACTTTATACTCCAGGCATATTTTACCCCTCACTATACAAAGTTTACTGTCACGCTTTAACTTCACATAACTTATGGCATCATCTCCATATGATGCTCGAGCGGATCTGAAAACAAATTTAGCCATTAGTTCTGTAATCTGAAATCATCAGTATTAGATAAGACTATTTCATTCTGACAGCTAACCTCAAAAAAAAAAATGAATCATAATAGGTAATAAATACTCCTGCATAACAGATAATTAAAATTTTAATACTACATTAATGTGTAGGAGCGCAGTGGTTCAGTGGATAAGGCTCTGGGTTCGCACGCAGTGGACCCGGGTTTGATTTCCACAGCCGACATCAATGGAAGCAAATTTTTCTACGTGTTTTTTTCTGCAATCCTGGCGGTTCGGATCCCACTAAAACAAATGTCCAACACAAGTTCTCATCGCGCGGATGGTGACGTCTCGGTCGGGCACCGGGTGGCGCATCGTATCACAGATGAGGAGGTGCCGGCCCTAGGCAACTCTGGTGGACGTGCTTGAGTTTACTCGCATTGATACTGAGGAAGACTAGGTAGGTACCGACCTGTATCGGCGGAGGTTTTCTGCAGTTTCCCTCCGTCCGCGGCAAATGCGATACAGGGAGATTGGGCAGAATGCGATGTGGCTGTAGCCGGGACAGCATAAAGGAAGTCAGAGTTTAGAGTAGAGGAGAGAAAGGGAAATGGTATGGTAGTAGCAGTGTAAAGGGGTATAACATTGTAACCACCCGGAAAAAGGGTATACACTTAAAAAACTGTTACTACATTAATTTGTATCATGTATACTTACATAGAAGTTTTAATATTCCGGAATTCTGAAGAGCAGAAATCGGTGTTGGAAGCAACAAATATACCGAACATAACCACGTCAATTTTCGGTAAATTGGTGCTGTTTGCTTTTATAAAATCTCCTTCCATTACGATTCCGTATTACTGTACTCGTATTATTCAAACAATTGTACGAGCACGTCAGAAAACAGTAAAAATGGTATTTTACAGCATAGAATTATTGCACCACAATGAACTGTATATATTCGTAGAATGCTTGACAAGCCATGCGCTCTGATTCGCGTTAAATATCACGTGACTAATGGCTTAATTTTCTAATTTTATTTCTTCAAAATATAATTTAACTTTATTTAAATTAACAAATTAAAATGATTTTCGATATCTTCAGACCTTAATGAACCATACAAAATAAAAATATATCATTTTTTTAGTGTCAACTACCCTATTACGACGACAATGAGACGTCGAAGCACGTGCGTGTTTATGGTGCATTTGCCCAAATAATACGCCACTGGCTATTTCCACCTTTTACCCAGGCCCTGCGTCATAAACACGAGGGCGTGATCGACGAATTGTCTCGACCTCGCACATTCGTCGAAATCTTCAAAGACGTCGACATTGCCGTCTCTCTCGTTGAATTGGAGCCTTTTTTGAGTGTCATTTCATTGAATATCAGAATTGGCTGTTTATCTTTACGCTCCATTTTTATAACTATTGTCCGGAGGTGGTCCATTACGCGACGATTGATTCCTGTGCCCATAGGAATTTGTTGAAAAATCCTCAAAATCGTTCTCACTGACGGCAGCATTATCGGCTGTTGAAGATATGTATAAACTTTAGGCGCGCTCTTATAGATCGATACAACCGGCAATTTATCGTCCACAGTCCACCTTCGACCACGAGCTACTTTATTATTGTTTCGTAGATGAGACAAAACTATTTGGCGTAGAACAGGCGATGGAATGTCTTTGATGAGAAAATTGTATTTCTTTCCTGATAAGTTCTCTAGTGCATTTGAAGTTATTTGCAGTTTTTGTACGATTTCAGTCAATAGCGTGTTTTGCTTCTTCATCACATCCAGCATAATATTGTATTGGAGCGTCAAATCTTCTGCTATTCATTACTTCCATCTGATGCTTCCTGGCCACGCCTTCTGTGGCAACTACAAATAGAATAAGTTACAAAGAATATAATGGTAACTGTATGAACTCATAACCATCCTGAATTGAACTCAGGGCGATCTTGATCTCAGGACTTGATCTCTATTCCGTTTTATTCAATAAAATCTTGTTATACTGATGCATGCACTGTATTTCGAACTAATCTACTTGACTACAGAATCGTGCAAAACGCTTTTCAAATGTCAATATTTTATTTCTACAGTTGTCGTCATTTCGCTGCACTGTCCTTCTCATTTATAAATGTGTACTATTAACGATGTCAAAAAAACTGGTTTTTGGTGCTTTAGCATAATTTTAAAGTGTAATGTCTGGAGATGATCTGAAAAACTATTTAACCGATCGATTTGAAATGTATTACAATATACGTACATTTAATTTGTGAAACAAAATCACGAGTTTTGCCTATGACGACTACACATAATCCTTTAACGAATATTACTCCTTTGTAATAGTATCACATATTTTCGACATAATTTCATACGCCTTATCGGAGGTCATTGATCTCAATCTGCGACTAACAAAAATACCAAACCGATCATATTCCATCCATTCGGCTTGTGATCCTGTGCAATGTTGTCCATACACGTTCCGTGTGTTACATTTCTTCGTACCTGAAGACAAGCATCTTGAAAACTTCTCGCTAGACTCCTCCAGATTATCAATGCCCAGTTTCCTGTAACATATCCTGATAGGATAAATATTAGGACACAACATGTATGACACGCATGCCAAATTTTATTGCAGATATTTCACAAAAACGGCTGAATTATTGCATTGATATTCACTCTTACTTTTTCGATTGTTATTCATGTTCAGAACGTCGCAATGTACCTGTGCATACAACACAGTACTTTGTAAGGCATGATCCATTTCATCTGAAAGTTTGTTTAGTTTTATGACGAGTACATTTGATATATTAATTGCGAACCATTTTTCTCTATCACCAGTATGAAAGTTATCATTCGACAAACTGCATTCAATAATCTCTCATGATTTTCCACAACCTTAAAGTAAACATAAATTGAGCACAGTCAGCCATCATCCATGTCACGCCTCATTTGGTCCTAAACCTTATACATAAGTGGCAAGTGATGGTCAAATCATTTGTTGCCACTTATGTATATGGTGTAGGATCTTTTCGTTATCGTTATCTCCAATGACTCATATCACATCTATTTAAACATTGACATTACATGATTTGTTATTGTTAAAGTATGTCTGGCGTATTTTGAATGTTCCCGCACATGAGTCGTGTAAAGCAGTGTCACTGCGTGGCGTTTGTCTATTGCCGGCCTGTGTGCTGAATTCGAGTCAGTCTTCATGAAATGAGCATACGAGCAAGTCACGCTACATATTACAGGGATAATAAAAGTAACGCTTTGAATAACGAGATATCCGATTTTCTTTATACCCGAAATCCTTCGACATTATCGCTTAGACGAGTCAGATACAAAGTCGGAAATCGCTGCTAAACCTCGTACTGGTTGAACAGTTATGATGATCTATGGACTGTACGTAATTAACAGAAAAGTCTATGTAAGCATGTTCGAATACAAAATATATATTTCGAGGTAAAAATAGTGGTATCATTTATATTATTACCACTGTGATTAAACATACTTACAGTCTTCTTATTCAGTTTCGCATGCCGAATTTACACTCGCGTCAATCGTCTACACGAAGAACATTTATTAGCGTTAGGTATAAATTGCGTACACGGCATGCACCAAAAACGAAACCATTCTAAGAACGCGTATGAAATACGACGATAGCAACTGCCATTGTGTCTTTTCCATCGACATTTCCCAAGTACGCACGCAATAAATGATGAAATTTTTACACCTATTCATTCTTGGATAAATAATCAACACAGAAAAAGTGTAATTGAGTGTTCAACATATTTATCGAAATAAATTGAAAAACTCACCCGATGAGCGACATCGCTTCTCGGAATTTTATGTTTGATGAGACTCGCACAAAACGGTCTCATCGTTTGTGTCTGACTCCACTTTGTTGCTATCGACATTCGTCCAAGGTAGTGACACAGTTTTTTCAGTCATTCCCTAATCATATGCAACACCAATATAACTATTAACAATTGAAAAGATCCATTCTGAATGTATATTATAGTCTACATTAAACGAACGAGGACGAAAGACTTATTTCGATAATACTATACAATATTATTTATCATGCATCGGCTTCGGCAACCTTAATTTTGCGCGTAATGTATACGTTTTTGTCTGCAGATAATTTGCGTAAAGAAATACTTTCATTGCAACTCTAATATTTAATTTTGCCAACCTGTGAGAATCTCTTGCGATGGTACACCGTATGCAGGTTGCACTGCAAACGCGTCCATAATCGCAGTTTGTTTCAATCGTTTGCGAGCTGTATTTTTAAATTAGGCATCGCTAAAATGACAGCTGCAAACGTGTGGAAGATACACTAAATCTTCAACACACACTGCCTGTACTCAAATACAAATTGTATTCAATCGTCATTTTTCTTTAAGTCGTGTAGCAAATTGTTTCTTACCGCTCAAGGTCGTCAGGAAACCTCGAATGAGGTTGACATATCTCGTCCGTATATCGGACGTGATTACAGTACGGTACCACACACTTCGAATAACTCATTCTCAGTAATGGATCTAAAAAATTATAAAAATATTAATATGTAGCACTTCAGTAGCCAAGACGGTTTCGAAAATCTTGGTTATGTTCATTTACCTTCGCTAAGGTGATCTCTGTATTTTCCCGATTCAGATGAAACATCGATTTTACTTCACAATCCGGTTTAGTTCACCATAATCGCCTATAAAAGTTTCTAAACGAGTGAACGAAAATTGCACAATAACATCAAGTTTTGTTGTAAAAACTCTCTCAATAACGCAGTTTCCACTGTTACCACCGTTACAGCATTATTTCTAACGCTAAATATTTTGTTTTCGTATATTGGCGAAAAAATCTCGCGAAAAAAATGAACAGCTCGCGTGTCAAATAAGGAGTGGGGGAACCGGAGTGTTACCCCCTGGTCCCAAGAACTGACAATCAAGAAATAACGAAGAAATAGTAGGAATTACTAAAGACTCGACTGTGCGAACATATGCAGCAGCGTCAAATCCTCCGTGGACGAACTCCGCTTTTGCGAAAAAACTGCAGAAATGATTGCGCGTGTTGGAGAATACGTAGCAGAGGGACGTGTCTTTTTTGTCGGAACCCTCAAGCTGAGTGCGCGAACTTTTATGCATGTGCGGTGCTGTATATAATGTATAAGATCATCATGTCAGGAAAAATTAGTTGCCGGCTTTAGGATCGCGAAGGAACCGCAGATAAGTACGCCGCGTATTTTATTACGTGCGCTGACGACGCCCGCCGTCGTGTGCTCACTGCAGTGCCATGAATTACTTGGCCTCGAGGGGTGCGAATCCGGTGGCTCGGGAGGTTCCTACGGGACCAAGAATCAACTTGACAGGAATCCCACTCGAGCATGGTTTATTTGCCATAAGTATGCGCCGATACGAAAATTACAGGGAACGGTGCGCGCGCCGTTCCATGTAATATGGCTGCGGTATGGCTGAAAAGTGGATAATCAGTCTCAATCGGTAATCGATTGAGTTAACTCTGCGGATTGCAACCGTCGTCAAGTAATGAGTCCTCTCGTTTAATCGCGGTTGTTAAATTAACGCCACCCAAGTGGTCAGCCCTGGTAGTTTGAGGCATCTCGAAAAAGGAAATAAGTCTTACGCATGAAAATTATAAATAAACGTTTCTAGTAAATAATAATAAATAACCACTTTGAGTGGACAATAAATAAATAATCATTTTTAGTGGACAAGAAGTGAGTAAGAACGTTAACTACATTATTAACTAAACCCTAGGTATTGTGAACAGTAATAACCTGAGAATTGCGGTCCAAATTGTCAACGACTTCGTTGCAGCTATTGTCAGAAGCTGATTACGAGTAAGTTTTTCCAATGTTCAACCTATTATTATAATAAATGAAAACTCGTTTATATATGTTTCCGGGATTTAATTATGAAACCTCCCGACCACCCTTTTCTACCACGATATTATTACAACGGGCCCGTATGAGACGAGTGTAAACTCCGTTGTCGAAGGCCTCTCTCTTGTTACCTATATTTCTTCAAATTCGTAAGTTATGAAGGTACATGCCGTATCTCGTTGGTTAGCATACTAAACATGCTGATACATAAATTAAACCTAAAAAAATAATCAGCCCCCTTGTTTGGAATCAGTACAAACTGCTCCGTAACACTTATATCTCCTTCGAAAGTTTGGGTAAGTTAGGTTTGTATGTTCTTATTTTTAATTTTAGGCACGATTTTGGGTTCTCATCAACAAAAGACGACTTCTTAATTTACTCTTGATGAGGTTCATGTTCGAAAAAGATTGTTCGCGTGAATATGTAGCACCGAAAAGGAAAAGAACACCAAACGCTAGTTTTTGCAACTGATCATATGAGTCAGGAATACGGTTCTAGGTGTTAAAAATCGTCATGTCCAGGTTTTGCAAAGCAGACTATTCGTACTATGAACTAGGTTCACATTTGCTTTCATCAAATATTTCCAAATCAGCACAAAGACGTTCAAATTTAGAGCTCCATAATTCTTTGTTTTTTTAATCCGGCAATTCCATTTCAAAGCTGTACAATGTCAACATCGAAGAGAGACAAATTTATTCTATTACAGTAATATTGCGAGGATGTTTAACAAATACTAATGTCACTTTACTATTTCTGAATTCCTGAAACGGTTATTGGGAAAGTGTTGGTGTGAATGAGGTTTTCGGGCATCTATCGTTCGCTGATGTGAACAGGCCTTTTCGTGCGTTGTGGCAAGGGATTTGATAGATTTTCCTATAATAGCGATGAAATCAGTATTAAAATTGATCGATTCTAGTTGTTGATCGATTTCAATGGTCTCGGCTAAAAGCTTGATTGATAAGTCTGCGTTTAGAATTAAATCGAAAACATCAATGGTCCCGCTTTTCTATACAACCTCATAATTAAGTAAGAAATTTTCAATGTCATTCAGGTAAAAATGCACGCACCTACTCCGACATATGCCCAAACGTACTCGCAGTCAGAAGATTCTATGTATCTAGGTGCAAAGACAGAAAAACATGAAATTCTTGCAATTTTCTTGGCTTCTCGCCTATTAATTGATAAATATCGGAGGATCGAGTATAATTTTCATATTGTACAGATAATGAATGAATGAATGAATCATATTGTAGAAATACAATTTTATGAAAGAAAAAGTTGCCCGCCGCATTCTATCGACCGTCGGTATGAAAGTTGGATCGTCTATCAATAATATGTCAGAATACCTGATAGAAACAATTTCAAAAATATATGACAAAATAGTTTCTTCCAAAATAAATCATAAAACTTGTTTAATTTTCTAGTTTAATATGAGTTTGAATAAATTACCAAATTAGCGAATGACCGGCTTACATTGCGGGGTTAAGGCTAGTCAGCATTTTCAAAAAGTACAAAATACCAAAAGTATTCACTGAAAATTTTAGACAAGTCGGGGCATTATTTATGAAGATATACAAATTTGAGCGCAGCCACTCCGAGTGGGTAAAAGTAGGTAGGTAGCGGTAATTGCGTGCTAGATGCAAACTTTAAACGCATTTTTCTCGAAAGCACGTTTTCAAAGTCGGTGATCACTGTAACGCCGGAACGGCTTGATCGATTGCCTTGAAATTTGTATCACTTATTCTGTACATAATTGTCTCGTACTTAAACGAAGGATTTTTTATCTGCAGTGAATATTTTTTATTTTATAGCCAAACATATGAGTGAAATATGCCGGGCAAAAATATGCCGTGGAACATATGCCATTTTGTAAAAATCAAAATTCTCAATAGCCCTTCGTTCAAAGACCACCCAATAGGATTTACTAATAATCCCCTTTAATGTTTTTGGTTTCAGATGATCCGGTGATGAGCAGCAGTGATCACCGCAAAACGCTTTTTTTTATCCCTCGCAGACTGACTTTGCATCTCGCCTATTTATCACTATTTTGCCATGAAAATATGTGTTATTTACATGGACAAATATTTATCAATAAGTAATAAAACCTGTTTTTTAAAAGAAATGTCGAAAAAAGCGTCTTTTTGGCGATACACGCAGCCACAACCCCTTAACGAAATGTAATGGGTACGAACCTTTTCGAATTTCAAAAGCTGAAAAATGTGTAGCTAACTCTTGCACAATAATTTGTACAATTTCATCGAAACTTGTGACGCACAAAAAAACGTTCCACAAAACACCGGACTTGAAGTGAGAAAAAAACTCACATGACTTGATGACGCAAGAATAAAATAATGGAAAAGTATTAAATTGATTTGTTTGTGTGGCCGATACGTGTAATACTGACGGGATTGTCCCACAATCGACGTGCATTTTTGGGCCCGCACGAAATTTTATGATCTATCCTTCTTGCAATGTAACTTCATGTGCACCGGTGTCTTACCACAAGGTTACGCATACGCAGATATCACAATTTCGTGGAATTAGTCGTTCGATGCCCGGATACCCCTCTTATCACCCTTAACGTTTTCGCTAATAATTTGATTGTATTTATTTCGCGGAATCGTTGGCTCACTGCTCAGGTGTCCCTTTTATGTTCCCCTGAACCCTGGACGTTGTTAACAACGGAGAGTGAAGCAGGATCGACCGTCAGTAATGAGTGCTAAAAACTTGTTTGAGTGCGGGTTTGCCTTTCGACGCCGGCAGGCAACCGATCTGATTGACATTTGGACTATATTTTTGTTTTTCTCCATCTCGAATGAAAAAATAAAAAAATTTCAATCACGCATTCTGCTTTTTTTAGTTGTCGACGACAGGTTTGTTTATAATTTGTTGTTTTCATTTTCATACTTTCCAACTTTTTGTATGTAAATTCCAATCATAAAAATGTGAATTGAAGAAACCGGCGTTTTTATTGTTTAACCCTTTGACTGGTGAGTTTTAATAAAGATTTTATTTGGAAAAAAGGCAGGTTTTTGAAACCCGTGCAGATTTTGTTTGCCCGTATGTGGTACGGGAAAATCGGGCAAAAGGTTAAATAAACATAAACACATCCAAAATATGTGAAAATAATTTTTAAAATTTTGACAAATGTCGTTGTCACGATAATTTGTTATTAATATCTTCCGTAGTGATGAATCATTATTTCCGATTTGGTAATTTCAAGAACGTTTATTTCCGTAGTCACGAATAAACAAAGCTTTTAATCTTGAAATAAAAGAAAATAGAATTTTATCCAGCCAACGCCACTCATTGTTGTTTTGAAATACCGTATTTCAAAGGGCCGCGCTGTCAACCTTTTCCACATATATAGTGCCTGTTATTGTGAATTGCGACAAGCTTACCGAAATGGCTTGGAATTGCAAAAAAACAAATGATTAATGTCACCACGTCCCTCAGCATACGTCGTCGATCTACTGGGGTGTAATATTCTGCAAGGAAAGCGAAAGTGGTTCCCTTCTATCACTCTAGTTGTACTCAGGAAGTATGCTGACAACTGTTATCGAGCGGCATTGGCATCGTTGAAAAGGCCGAAAGTCTTCGAAAGTTCTTTCAAACTTTTGGAAATTTATGACACATATCTTTTCATTTGTTCGGGAAAATTTATAATGCATTATCGGATAAAAAATTTTTCGAACCAAAGGTTCTAAAACAAACACAATGGAATGTTTTCGATACGAAAAGTGCAGAAACAGAAAACAAAGATATAGACGGAGTATTATTTGTATAAATATCCTTTACTTAATTTCGCAGGTGTTACACGAGTATCCTTGAATTTCATAATAATTGGCTTGCTATTATATAATATTTTTCCTGGTGGCTTATGAAGAATCGACGTGGTTGAACCTTTTATATTTTATTATGAAGGATTTGCATCATACCTTCTGCAAAGAGATGAGTTTTATTCGTGGCTTAACACCTACAACAGATGCGTTTATTACGCGACTCTTCCGAGATTCTTCTTGTATATGCGTACTTCAGTTAAGTAGCTCTTATCAGCGTTTGATTATCGTCCCACACTAAAAATGTATGTCCGAATATCATGATCAACGCGTTTCTTGTTTCGCTTTCGCGAAGATCTTTACGCTCGACGTGCTCGACCTTGACTGAACAGCGCGTGCACATCTCGTCCCAATTAGTTTTGAGGTAAAAGGTCTCTGTCACTTTACATATATATGTATATATGTACATGGAGAGCGAGAGAGCTTTTATACAGATATATATAGTATCTATACAGACGCGCGCGCGTGTGTGCGCCTGCGTGCGTGTGTACCTCATCGACCGACAATATATCTGACAAATCGTACGTTAGCTACATAAATTGGACGTAACCGACGCAACTTAAAATACAATTATTCTGTTATAGATTTGCAGCAAGACCATGGTGAAAGGGTCATATAAGGGATGCAATTACACCTTCTCAGCAGAATTTATAATTGCACTCCAATTGCAATGAATTTATAGTGGTTTACGTGTAAATGATTGAAAAGGGTCAATCGAGTTCAACAGAGGTTCGCTATTCGAAGTACAAAATGGCAGATGCCTATCTAACATCGAGTTCTGTAATCCTCATATAGGCGCGCGCTCGCATGCACGCATACAAGCGTGCACGGGCACAAATAAACACATCACTCCCCTCCTCCACGCATACACATTTAACTCCCTATGGCTACGATAATGTAGCTATCCTCACCGTCTATATCGAATCCACATTTTATTTACCGCGTCGTTTTTCGTGTACTGAAAGATTATAAGTAACAGTGAAACTTTTCAACTTGTCATGAGGTATCCAAATGACTATGTGCATAGTCCAGCGGCTACATGATTATTGTATGCAACATGATCACAATATTAGGAACCCCGTTGACTGTTTCAATCAATACACGGTAATTGTTTTTGCGGTATGAAATTTGTGGCCATAACAATCACGGCACGCATTTTACATTTTAGACTCTTGATGTTCTAAGAATCGATGAACATTTACAGGAACACCTCTAATAACGTAACTCGAGGAAATCCTTCTCTCGAATGGTAGTAATTCAAAGGGAAGGGGATTCGCAAAAGGGGTGAGGGTAAATCGATGAGAGAACAGTGACAGGGTATAACATATGTATCACCCTTGCAATGAAAGAGCAAAAGACGGTATGTATTTTGATTATTTCCTCGTCTGAACGATTATCGACTCTAAATAATGGGAGGGCAAGCGAACGAACCTAATTCGAGACCATTACGTCCCACATATCACGACTTCGAGTCTCTTCCTCGTCCATTTACTCCGTCCGTCCCAACTCGCGCATCGTCTTAATAGTCGTTGTTACGAAATCTTAGATAAAAAGTGACGACGACATGTCGAATAATTGGCACAAGTATCATTTGTACGACCGTATACTAAAAAAATCGTTACTGTTCACTGGACTGTGGCCAAAAGCAGATCCGAGCGTTTCGTATCGTCTTTTGCCTTTAGTTCACAGCTTAGCCACACTACTCATGGGCCTCGCCCTTCTCAACTTTTGTCGGCATAACTTCGCTAACCTCAGTCTCTTCTTGAAGGGCCTCGGCGTAGCTGTAAGTTTCGCTACCGTGATTCAGAAGGTAATCGACGAATGTACGACACTAAACATCCATTCATATAATAAAAGACCCAAACTCACATATCATAATACGATCATTCGAGAGAACGAGATAGGGATCTAAGCTATGGATTCCTATCTCGTTTAATAAAATATTATCCAATGCACGCTCATTTTGTGCAGACGATTTGCTTCACCTTTTATCGTAAACGTCTGGCAAAACTTCACGCCAGTCTCGCCACTACCTTCGGTCAAGATCTACACGACACCAAGCTACGACCGATTCTACTGTCGCCATTGCAATCGTTCTATAAGCCTACGTTAACTCTGTCCATTGTGACATATCTGGTAATCATAATGCATTGGATCGCACCGATTATCGTGATCATCATACATCTGTCTCGACGCGTCTATGCCATCAAATACTCTCTGCCTTTTCCGGCGTTTTATCCGTGGCGAATCAACGCGGATAGTTGGCTTTATCCGGCTCACTACATATTCGAGATCTACGCCGGAATATGTCTGTGTTCATTTACTTCGTCGATCGATTCTCTCTTTGGTTACTACATCTTCCAGATATCGGGACAACTGCGGACTCTGTCTTATCGAGTGTGTACCGTAAGCTCGAAGGAGAATTATCGCAAAGTAATACGCGAATGCGTTGTTAGGCATCAAACGTTGACGGAGTGTCAACGACATTTGGAACGGATCTATGGGCCTATTGTTCTATGGATGTTAGTGACTGGCGCGATGGCCATATGTGCCCTCATTTATCAAGCTTCCCAGGTGATTGGTTATTTTTAATCCCACATTAATCTCGTATATACGCACGATTGTATTGATTGTAGCGATCGTTGTGCCGGGAGACACTCCGATGTCACATCCGAATCATTTTCACCATTTCTCTTTTTTCTTTTATTCGAATAAACGTTCGAATTGCATTAGGTACGTTTGGGAAAAGCTATTATCGCCGCAATTTACATTGTTATGAAATCGATGCAAACGTTAGCTTACGGATGGTTCGGAACATTTCTGAACACCGAGGTGATTTGATACGATTTTAGAATTCGGTGGACAGCACGACGAGGGCGAACGAAAATAAAAATTACCGAGAGCTTACGTATGTCTGTTCATCATACTTTGAATGCATTTGAAATTTTGTATTCTTCTTTTTCACGATAGAGCGATGCATTTCGTGAAGCCGTTTATGCGAGCGACTGGCCAGGTTCCGGTGAAAAAGGTTTTATGACCGACGTTCTTATTATGATAACGTACAAGCCAATGGTCTTAAAGGCATGCAGTCTATCAACTATATCCGTAGATATGTTCGTTGCTGTGAGTTTCACGAACGAGAGCAATGATCACTTGTCGAATGAAAAGATTGTTCGAAATAATTGTTTATCGTTTAATTATAATCGCGGAATGTTGCGTTAATAATTTAATCTAATTAAGTTATCCGTTGATGATGCCTATGCATAGTGCAGATAAGTTCAGATTATGGTTTGATTCGTACAGTTTATTTTTATTCTTATACGCAACCCATTGGGTTAGAACATTAATAGAAATATTAAATTATTTGAATGCTTTTTCCTTCGATTGACGGTGACTCGATGGCACACCTACCCCTTACGCAATATAAATTCATACACTTATCATTCTTTTTTCTTCAGGTCTTAAATACCGCTCTATCGTACTTCTTCATGTTACGAACTTTAGAAGAGAATGGTGGAACTTGAATCCTTTTAGCATTGTACGAGAAGCATGTAAGGTTTATTGTTAATCTTGTAATATCTTCTCGTTTATTGGCTTAGAAACGCGATATTAAATATTTAATGAATAATCTGGCAATAAAATTCATTTCTGAATTTAGTACATCTGATAAACTGTTTACATGCACATGAAATATACATAGTAGAAAACTGAAGAACTCTTGTTTTTGGTACCTTTTTCATACACAAATTTATGAGTAATTATTGGTTTGGTGGAACCCCTATCGATGACCTAGGGGATAATCCGTCTCATGTACAATTTCATCCATATTATTCTTTGCTCCTTTTAGAGCAATTTTGTCCTATTCAGGTTGTTGAAAGAAAAACACAGAGTTTGAGATAATGCGATATGAAAAGAATATTTATTGTATTGGTTAGGATAGTTTGGATAATTGGAGATGATACAGAGTTTTGAATGAGCACCGTTACTTTTCTCAACGGTCTCATCAGAGCAACTGACTTGCGTCCTCGATCTCGCTCCTTCTCTCTCACACACACACAGCCATTCTCGGTCGCTGATAGCTTGCGACACTGAAGACACCCGAAGCCACCCGAAGACGCTGGAGCGACTACGGAACTGTGACGACGACGAAGCACACTCAAACGCGTATCAAACATTTTCAATACTTCCACCCTTTGTACGCGTTTTATTCATTCTCATTCCCATACTTTCTCTTAACATACTGAATCGTTCCTTTGGCAGAGCTTTTATGAAAATGTCTGCCTTTTGTTCCTCCGTTCTCACGTATTCGACTTTGAATTCTTTTGATTCGACTTTTTTTCTTATATAATGATAACGAATTTCAATATGCTTAGTGCGTTTGTGGAATTCTGGATCCCTGATTAACTTTATTGCGCTCTGATTATCAACAAATATCACTGTTGCACTCACGCATGGAAATTCGATATCTGGTAACAATTTTCTTAACCAAATAGCTTCTCGTGAAGCCGCTGAAGCTGCAACGTACTCAGACTCTGTGGTACTAAGTGTTACTAATTTTTGGCGTTGACTAGACCACGTTACGGGACCGCGTGCAAGCTCAAATAAGTATTCGGTCGTAGATCTGCGCGTCTCAACGTCCCCAGCATAATCGGTATCGAAATGGCCGACGAGACCTTGCACGCTTCCACCGCCACGGAACTCAATACCATATTCAACCGTGCCTGACAAATACGCTAGTATTCTTTTGACCGCTCGCCAGTGCTCACTGCTGTGGTTACTCAGGAACTTGCTCACTGAATTCACTGCATACGCTATATCGGAACGTGATACAGTAGCGAGAAACATTAATGACCCGACGGTTTCTTTGAATGGCACTTTTATTTGCTCTTTTTCGCCCCCGGTCACAGGACACAGAGTTACATTGGGATCAGACGGCACGCTCAAAGACTTTGCCTCACTCATACAAAATTTCTTGATTATTCGCTTTGCATACGTACTCTGGTGTACAAACACCACTCTCTCATCCCGATTTCTCTCGATTTGCATACCGACAAACAAATTAGTGTCGCCTATCGTAATTTTAAACGACTTGCCCAGATAATTTAGCACAATATTAAGCGCATCACTTGACTCGGCCGCGATCGATCCGTCGTCCACGAACAATGCTAAATACACGATCGATTTATCAACCTCGCCCACGAATATGCACTTATCTGCATCAGTTTCACGAAAATCGAATTTTCTTAAGAAACTGCTAAACTCGCGATTCCAGCAGCGCGGCGACTGCTTAAGCCCGTACGAGGACTTCTCGAGCTTACACACCATATTTCAACCCGCACTGTTCTTCACACTAAGACCTTCGGGGACTTCCATGAAAATATCTTCTTCCAATTTGCCATACAGGAAATCCGTCTAGACATCAAATTGACTCAGTTCGAGATCCATTTTCGCGACGATGGCCAGCAGGACTCTCAGTGAATCATACCGGACAACAGGAGCAAACGTTTCGGTGAAATCGACACCTTTCTTTTGCATGAAACCCCTGCAACATAGTCGGGCTTTGAAACGATAGTCATTTCCTTCGCTGTCTTTTAATACTCGAAAAACCCACCTGGACTCTATGACCTTCATTGACGACGTTCTCTTAACCAACGACCAGGTATTATTTACTTCATGAGCTTCGAGTTCCTTCTCGATAGCTTCGATCCATTTTGGAGCCTCGTTGCTATTCATCGCCTCTTCAAACGTTGTTGGGGCGTCGTACTCAACCACATTTGTTTCGTAGCGTGCTGGTCTTCTTAATGATCTTCGATCTCTCAAGTTTCGCGCGTCCTCGAATTGTTGATGATGCTCAGCCACTTCTGGTTCCCTGTTCTCCTCACTTTCATTAGCTAGAAGGAAAATATCCTCGCCATCTGCTTCTTCATTTTATTCGTCACGTTCGTTCTGCTCGTTCATTTCATTCCTTTCCACTTTTAGTAGAATTAACTCATCATACGAACCAGTGTTTGCGGGGATAGTCACATTTTACTTTCTTCGTTTCCGGATCGTATACACGATAATTTGAAGAATTGTTCTCGTATCATACGAGAACATTTGCTTTGCCCTCGCATCGAGCTTCGTTATTTGTTGCTTTGGAATGTTTAGATACGCCGCGGCGCCAAAAATGCGTAAATGCTTCAAGTTTGGTTTTACATCCATCCATTGTTCGTACGGAGTCGCTCCGCTTCTCGAACTCGAAGATCCTGCTCGGTTCATTAAATAAACCGCTGTATTACATGCCTCCGCCCACAAATTACTGGGAAGTGTGCTAGCATGTAACATCGTTCTCGCACTTCCAACGGTCTCCTTTGGAGACCGTTGGAAGTCTTTGGAGAACCGTTTGTTTTCATCACTGGCGTTAGACTTTTCACTCTTTTTTACATTGCTTTTCTTCGTCGCTGAAAACGCTCTAGGGATTTCATCATCCGCTGACATTCGATCCTCTTCTCGGATTAATCGATCCTCGAGATTAGCGAGTGTTTGCATATCCGCCGACATTGTGTCCCATGCCGTTCGGAATGCCGCGTATTTCGACATTAAACTACTTAGCACTTTCGCCATTACGGTTGTTTCCGACACTTGGTCGCCGATATCGGCTAACTGAGTCGCCATGTTTCGCACTTTGGCCACATCTTGCATCATGGAATCTCCCGGAGACATCCTGTATTCACATAATTTTTGGACATTAGCGTTAATTTGCTCGATGCCGATTATTGTTCATATAATCTCGATAGATTAGTCCACATTTCTTTAGACGTTGAACACACTAACAACGGTCGTAACTGGTCTGGTTCCATCGCCGATGAGATTAAAAACATCGCGCGCGCGTCATCCGCCAACCACGTTTCTCGCGCTTCAGCTTGATCGGGCTCTGTCGGCATCGAACGTGACCCATCAACCACTCCGTATATCTTATGCGCCATAAATAAAGTACGCATCTGAAACTTCCAACTTTGAAAATCTTGTCCATTGAATTTTGTCACGTTTCGAGTTGAGATCGCTTCCGACCTTTTCGATTTTCAAATTCACTCGCGACCACGAGTATACCACACGAATACGAAAACTCAAGATGGCCGACCGCACGCCGACCTCATGTTCTTTTCACTCGTTTCACTTAACTTATTTTTCACGGTTCCATGCAGCGACGAAGACTGGGCCCATAACCTATTGAGGTTGTTGAAAGAAAAACACAGAGTTTGAGATAATGCGATATGAAAAGAATATTTATTGTATTGGTTAGGATAGTTTTGATAATTGGAGATGATACAGAATTTTGAATGAGCACCGTTACTCAATACGTCCCATGTATAATGGGTCGGAGCAATAAATTCTGCATATTCACACGCACACGCGTACACCTTTCGAAAATAATCACGAGTAATTTGTAGATATTAGTGTACGTTATTGATATCCCGGGAAAAAAGAAACATATCTGTAAATATATGAACGTATATGAACTGCCATGTATATGTCATATGTAGAGAAATCTGATCATATATGAGTTGATATGATCGTATATAGAGGAATATCATTCCTTATTGAGGGATATTGTCATGTATGAATAAATATAATGATATATGATTATTTACGTTCATATATTTCTATATTTATTCATACTTTGAATAAATTGACGTTCAATATCATATATTGTTAGCAAAAATTAAAATGATGTATTTCAAAACATATCTTACAACTTATTTTCACATCTTTGGGTATAATTCTACTAAATTTTAACTTTTAGTTTCTAGTTTTTAGTCTTTAGAAAATTATACAGTTTTAGGAATTAAAAAAAGACAAATTTAAGTTTCAGCCCTTAAATAAAGAAAAAATCAAAATAAAATACTTCAAATCGTGTTTTTTTATATAATCAGTTTGTTTTCATAATTTTTATGGTTCTACTTATAAGCTCGAGTTTTTAAAACCAAACTTTTTGGACTATAAAAGTCAAATCAATTATTTATGGAAATATACTGCATATGCTGTGACGAGGCGTTACACTCCTCGCAATCGCGTGAAAGCGAAATATTCGGCGGAATATTAGAGTGAGATAGAGTAGAGAGAGTCGCGTCATCTCGCACCCGTGGTGAAGCGAAGTCGTGCCTAGAGCGTACACTCCCGGAGAAAATTCGTTAGTTACAGAGACACGAGGTCGCGAGAGGTAAACATTGTCGGCCGTACGCGAGAGAGTTGACGCCCGGTGAACGAGAGAGAGAGATGGATGGCCGTGCTGGCGATTGAGAGACGATCGTCGCTAGGACCCCCTCCTCCCACCGATAGGGCCAAGACGAAGCCGGCCAGCGTGATCGACGAGTTGAGGAGAGAGTGCGAATTCCACCACGGTAGCGATAAGACTAATTTGAACAGTGAGAACTCGACCACGAGCCCGAGAGGAACGATATAGAATAAGAGTAACGATAGAGAGTAAGAGTAGTGTGCAGAAGAGAGAGTGAGAGAGCGTGCCGCCGAGCGGAGAGTGTGAGAGAATCGAGCGAGAGAGGAACGCCACGAGGAACGCTGTGCGACGAGGACGACGGATCTCGGCGAATCGAAAAGGTAGGCGCACGCTGGTGCATCATTTTCTTCGCTGATACGAGCTTAGCGTATAGTCGAACGCGTAGTAGTAGAGTGTGTCCATCTCGCAACGTATCTCGTTGCACCTACGTAGCTGTCTCTACCGGCGTCACCGGAGGACAGTGGTGTCTCACTCTGACACATAGAATTACGAATGATTCCTTAATGCGCGTGCTCGTCGCGCGGCTAATTTTCTATTCGGCTGTTTCGAACCGTACTTGGCGGTAATTGTTAGAGACAAGTCGAGAATTGTTAATGTAAGGCGACGTTTTAAGTTTTGGTTGAGGTCCAACCCGTGGACCGGAATAAATAAATAAGTTGTTTGTTATTTTGTTACGAAAGAATACTCACACGTTAATTTCATATATCTCGTTTGATATTAAATGTAATCGATGCTCGCCCTCCGAACCCTAACATTCCCCTGAATCGCTAGCTAAGCAAGAGGAGGAAACGAAAGTTCCCGGTGTACTGATAGATCTTCTCGTCTTTCGCGAAATTTAGACGGGAAGAGCTCGTCACAATGCATAGTTCAAAAATTTAGATTTGAGCTATTAAAAAAGGAAGAAAATCAAAATAAAATATTTGAAATCGTGTTTTTAATCATTCAATAATTGTTCCCATAATTTTTGGGATTTGTCTTATGTGCTAGAGTTTTTTAAATCAAACTTCTTTGACTCTTCACGTAAAATCAATTATTTGTGAAAATAAACCGCTTATGCATAGTCAAAATGTAAAATATTTCTTAAACTTAACAAATATTTCAACATAACACTTTCAAGATAACAAGGCTATCTTTTTCACATCTTCGAGTATAATCACAGTAAGTTTCCATTTTTTGTTTTTGGTCTTTAGTTTCCAAGAATATTATCTATTAAGAAGCAGAATAATCTGATTTGACATAAAAAAAATACGTTTACTGTATAACAGTAAACTCCCGTTTATCCGACATGATTGGGCGGCGGCCGGTTCGGATAACGAAAATTTTAGATAAACCGAAGTCCCCTGTTGTCTCGCGTGAAACACCCCGAATTGCGTCAATACCGCGAAATATGATCGTAAAACGTGCGTACGTAGAATGCTATTTATATGGTTGTGAATAAGCCTGCATGTTTTTGACTGAAAAATCTGTGTTGACGTGTTAAAAAGGCGCTAAAGTATGATTGAAAACTCGAAGTTTTTAAATGCTGAATAACAAAGCTCGTTTATTTTCCGTTCTTACAGAAAAAATCTGCCTTATTTGGCAGCAGGAAAAAAACAGGAGTTTCAATTTTATTACCTACTCTTTTGAATGAAAAAATTAACTACAGAATTATGAAACAAAACTAGAAATTACTCAAAGGAACGAAAAGTTTGTCGAGAGGAACTTTCCAGTAAAACAAGAAAACACTTTTAACTTATGGACGTTGAAGTTCTAAGGTGCTTCATTAGAATTTATTTTTTGGTAAAAAAGTCTGTGTTACGGACCGACCCACATCACATCTTCGCCAGTCACCAAATTCCGTAAAGGCGCTTCAACTCGCTGGTGACCTCTTCGCGATCATCAAATTCCTCAGAGGCGTTTCAACCTCTGAGTCGAATTCAAGCAAGCGCCAAATTCCACAGAGGCGCTTCAACTCGCGACACAACTCGGTCACCTCGCACAAGCTGCACCATCAGCATTTCCCAACATTAATTCCCAAAACCCCGACTAATCTATTGGGGAATCAACCCAATTTCCCAATAACCGACATTCCGTCACTACCCCCACGAGACTCCCATAACACCTTAGCCTTAGGGTATCGAGGGCTCCGGCAGACCGATGATTCTTCAGTCTTAACTGACAGCTTCGTCCTAACAGACGCATCAATCGGCCTACCAGCAACTCTTTCCTTAGCGGCAAGTCTGCTCGCGCACTTAGAGTCTCGCGAGTGTGATAGTGAGTGTCGGGGCCCTTGAATAAAACCAGAAGCACCGGTTAAGAACTCTATACGATTAAGCAAACCTTAGCGGCGCTTATCGTCACTCGATATAATCTCGTTACGCGATAATTACCTTAGCGGCATTACGCGACGGAATATACCGAGGGTAACTTTCAAATCCCAAAATAACGATTATAAATATTACGCATACGCTATAGAGTCGGCCCGAGAACTACATATCGTCTGACATGCCGACTCAGCACGGCGCGAGGCGCTAGCCCCGCGACATACAACTGTGCGCGTAACAAACACACGGAGCCACCGCAAGCATATCATAAGTGTATCACTGGCACAAAATAAAGATACAACGCCTAACACCTGGCGAGTCGAGACCAAGATCGGCAAGGCCGTTATTCTTTCACATCCCGACCCTCCAGGCTCAACAGCAACATCAGCAAATCACAGACGACTACAATCACAAGGTGAGGTGCGTCACGCCGCTTAAAATAGGACAGGGATCCATGCGCCGAGGCCTGACATACTCGAGCGCGATCATTATAAGTAATAATCAAAATAATATATAAATAATTAAGCCCGGAAACCCGGTCTTAACATCTGTAATGTTTTTTTGTTTTTTGGCTTGAGAAACTTTTGTTGCGGCAATATTTCTCCAACGTTGGAAACAAACGATTTCGGGATAAGTCGCCTCCTCCTGTTGGCTAATGTACTCCAGGGCGGTTTTATATCGCTTCGTAACCGACTATGTGAGGAATCTTTTTCTTTGCTTCATCATCAGAGACATCTTCTTCTGACGCTTTCTGATTGGTCGCAATTTGGACGATTTCTTCCTCAGTCCAATGAAAAACGTCGTCTTTCATCCACTCTTCGACGTCTCCGAAGTTCGCGACTTCGCAACCCGGTAGCTTCTCCAGTAAATTCACCAAATTTACGTCATTTTCATTTGTTTCTGGCACGTCAGCTTGAGTTTCGGTGTTGCCTCCTTCTTCCCACCACTGATGAGTTGCCTTATGATCTAAGAGTTTTTTCCAAGACCTAACGAGAGAAATTGGAGGAATTAGATTCCAAGCTTCGCAATCCAATTAATGACACTTAACACGTCGATTTTTTTAAGAGCTTGCACACAATCTTCTTCAGCATCAATCGCACCGATTAAGTATTGCAGCAGCTTGCGTCTGTAATGTTTTTTCATCGCCTCAAGAACACCTTGGTCCATCGGTGGGCGTAAAGAGGTGACGTTTGGTGGGAGAAACTCAACTTTGATATCCCTATCTTGTAGATCCTTTGGGTGAGAAGGAGCGTTGCCCACAAGAAGTAGCGCTTTTCGAGGAAGTCCATTTTCCGCCATGTATTTTTCTACAGCTGGAACAAACTCTGCCTGGAACCACTCTTTGAAGATAGCACCGTTTATCCATGCCTTAGACTGATTCGTGTACCACAATGGCAATGGTTTATTAGCTGGTTGCCGTTTAAATGCTCTTGGTTTTTTGGATTTGCCAATTAAAGTTAGGCGCAGTTTATGATTGCCAGTGGCATTACTGCATGCAAGGACAGTAACTCTTTCTTTGTTTTTTTTATATCCGGATGCTATTTTTTCTTGTTTAGAGGCGAGGGTTTTTGTTGGCAACATTTTGTAATTCAACCGAGTTTCATCACAGTTGTAAAGTTGATCGCCCGTATAACCTCCTGCGTCGATGATTGTGTGCAGTCTCTTCTTAAAATCAGCGATAGCGGCTTAATTCCCGGATAATGATTCGCCGCTGATGGCAATTTGACGAATGCCATGCCGCTTCTTGAACCGATCCAGCCAGCCATCACTTCCGAGGAATTCTCGCTCCTTTCCTTCAATCAGCGCATAAAAAGTCATCGCTTTTTGACGAAGTAGAGGACCGAAAACTGGCATACCCTTGGCTCTTATTTGTTCGTGCCACAAAAATAAGGCTTCTTCTAATTGAGGATGTGCACCTTTTCTCATTGTTTTTCGAGATTTCACTGCGCTGCCTGACGCTTGGAGGGAACACAATTTTTCAATTTTTGACCGATTTTTCTTTCAATCAGCAATCGTACTCCTATCCCGAGCCGCGTAATTTACGTGGTTGCTAGAGTATGTACATATATGAAGAGGTGTCACGAGCAAATAAGTAATGGTATTCGGTGGGTGGGAGTGGGGTAGGTGCATACGTTAGGTTGTTCAATACCTATTAGACGGTAGTTTTTTACGTACATACATATTTTTAAAGTGGTGAACAATGAACAAAAAATCGTACAAATTTGTTCGGAGAAAGCGGATTTCGGATAAACGCGATTCGGATAAACGGGAGTTTACTGTATTACTTTTCATCGTTTGATCTAGGGTCCATTCCATTATTACCGGCTGTAGTCTTAGCCGCATTTTTTTTATGGAACAACTTAATTTCCGTTAGGTTTTGTCGTAGTGATGAAGTTATTTTTGCTGGAGTTTCTGAAGTCCAACCTTCTCGACCATGCGCATACGATCGATCAAATGCTGTGATAGCCTCTCGTGCTGTTTGGTGCAAGCAAATAACATCCTCTTGTTGTCGCTCTCGACCATGCACTCTTGGTGTTTGACCAGTGATGGTAGATTGTAAAAGATATTCCAATTTAATAACACCTGGAAGGAGTTTTCGCGCTAGTCCCGTCGCTGAATGAGAGCCATTCACTGCCGAGCTGTACACGTTTTTACGACAATATATACCGTTGTTTGGGTGAACCATCTATATAAAAATAGAAATAATTAATTATTAGTATAAATAAAAGAGATCGCAGTCTATAAGAATGTAGTGCATACCTTTTTATCATCGTAATCGGCACCGTACAACTGGATGTCATCATCAGCAGGAGGGAAAGCTTCCTTTTTTTCTTTTGATTTCGGTTCTATTTCTGTCCCAGGATTATTCAATGGAATCTTCTGTAGATACAAAATAATGATCATTGCTATCATACAAATTAGATTTCATATTAGAAATAAAATACTAGTTATTTATATGATTTAACACCATATGATCAATGAAATAGTTCTGACCTTTAATAAAAATAAAAGTTCGTAATGCTCTGACCTTTAATAAAAATAAAAGTTCGTAATGTTAAAATAATACGTTACATTTTTTTATAAATAAAAAAATTACATAATAAGTTTACTCAGTTCTCAAGTGTGTCTGCAAGAATTTTCAATTTTTATTATCAATATTTACTTAATAAAAATAATCGATTTTATATTTATTACATTAAATTTAATGGTAATGAATACGAGTACTACTGACCCCAAATGTTTTTTGGACTATCACGTCTCTCAGAAAAAACTTCTGAACTCAGATCAAATGATTTCACGCATCGCACGGAATCAGATTTCAATAGATTTTTCTGCAAATTCAAATAATAAACATCTATAATGTAATCACATTGACTAATTAAACATTTTATAACAACTATTACTACTACTCCTTAAAAAAATACGAAAAGAAATAATTATTTTATTAGAACTCCCGTCAAGCTTGATACAATAACTCATGGATGATACTAACTTTGGATGATAGTTTTGGACTACTCTCTTCATCAGACGATACTTCCAAATCTGATCCATTTAGTTTCTTCTTACCCAGGAAAGCTTTTTTACCTTTTTCCTAAACAATGAAATATATAATGATAAGATCAAAATAAAATGTTATATTACGTATTATCTCGAAAGTTCATACCTTGAACTAATTATTTTAATCTTCAATCATTCCGAATTACTCAAATTGCTGTTAAAGTTTAAAAATGTTATTTAGTCATGTTACAATATTAATTATGGCAAAAAAATTGACTTTCAATAAAATATACTTAAACGAAAAAAAATTATTTTTTATAATGTTGAAATATAAGTAATTTCAATCATACCGAAATACTCAAATGGTTTATTTAAAAAAAGTTTGTTCTCTTTGCACATAATTCAGACGGCACCGGTCTATTCTGAATAGAGCAGAATTTGTCCAGCGACCGCTGGAAAAATTCTGCACTATGATGTCTCGTTTAGATAATGCTTTTCTTCACCGGTTAAGCGCAGCACATTTTTAACCGGCGAAGAAAAGCATTATGAAGTAAATGAGACATCGTAGAGCAGAATTTATCCAGATCCATGCTAAAATATTATTTATGGCAAACAAAATTAACATTTAATAGAATATACTTAAACGAAAAAAATTTAATTTTTATAATATTGAAATGTACTATATTTCAATATCAATAATATTGGTAATAGGATTAATAATTTATCTTTGAAACGAAACATATACCGGCTCTTTTGCAGCGACTGTATGTCGCTTTTTTTGGGCAATTGCGTTCTTGTTTCAAAATCTGACGGTGAAAAGCTTCGTGGCCGGACATGTTTTCTTTTACCGCATTTATTCAAATCATGACCCTCTTTTACTTCGAGTTTTCGTTTCTTAGCGGACTCTTCGATTTCTTTCATTTTTTTCTTCAAAGTTTCTTCATTGTCTGAAATTTTGTTTACATACACTACACACTCGCTTTTATGATATATTTTCAAAATTGTCATGCATTTTCACAGAGTAAAATATAAATGTTAAATGTTTATTGCATTTTACCTAAAATAACAATTTTCATTTATTCTTACCTGAAGACGGTCGAGTTGTTCCTTGATAGCTTTTTTTTGATAGATGAAGGTTGTGATATCACCGATCCCGACGGTTTCTTCATCGCAAATGATATCATGTTTTTCCAAGATAATTAGGGATTTATCTTCGTCACACTCGATTAAATACATTTGATAAACAAGATTAAGTACCACTTTTCGGATTGAACAAGTACCGACAAACCGGCGTATACAACACACGCGACACTGTTTTAGGTTAGGACCAGTGACCAGTTAGGACTGGTCATGACTCGTGACTGGCGCCGGCAAGAAAATAATTTAGCTTTGGATAAGATGGCGGGCGGCGTGTATGTCGGGGGTTCATCGATGTATTAGAATATCGATATAATATCGATGTGATTGGTTGTTTATATTACGTGAGGTTATATACATCTTAGATTAACGGTATAAAATTTAAAGTTATAGAATGTAAATAATTTATAAAAAAATCTATTCATAATTGAGAAAAGTTTTTACAAACAAGATGTCCGAAATTCGGGAAATTATAATGATGGTAATCCTGTTAAAAAACCATATAAACTTTGGATGGAAGATCAGAACTTGACGGTAAGTGGGCTTTTAATAATCGTTGTAGCCTAATAATTTTATTTCATTTTACATTAAAACAGATTATTCAATCACTAAATTATTTTTTATTTTCATAAAATACTTCTCTTATTAATTACAAAAGAGGTTATTTAGATGTGTGGTGATCTCTTATATTGTGATATTTGTGATATTTTGTTGCTAGTTAGAACCCCTAAGGTGTATAAATACCCTGACGAAAAAAATTTTGAGTTTTTTCTCTCTGCATATATAATTCAGAATGCACCGGTGCATGAAGTAAGTGAGACATCGTAGAGCAGAATTCATCCAGCGATGCATTCTGAATTATGTGCGGAGAGAAAAAACTGAAAAATTCTTTTATCATGGTATTGATACACCTTAGAAGTTCTAACTAGAACCAAAATCTCTCCATTCAATATATTCAATGATATACAAATTATACTTGTGAGCATTCTACAAATTTTTTAAATCAATTTTTTAAATCGATATTTTGACACTGACTGGGTCCCCTTGATAGAAATCTAATGTATCAAAAAAATATGCCTTGAAACCACTTTTTGGATGAATATATTGATTTCTTTTTAGTTATCTCTAAATAAAAATTGGAAACTAACCTGACCTGTCCAAAAGACATTTTTTTTATAAAGCCTTGGTATAATTTTCTTTATGTAAATAACAAACAAAATGTAATATCCATCAGCATTATTTTGTTTGAAACTGGTAGATAATTTGGTTCAAGTATGTTGAAATTAATCACGTAAAATTGATGTGATAACGTATAAAATAGATGCTTAGCTGAAATTCTTTTTTTTTATTGTGATTTATTTTCTCTCAAATTTGACTATTATTCTATTGCCATATGGTTTCATGGCCACATTTAGTTATCAAAATATTATTTGTATTTTTTCCTAGATACCTTTAAGAACAATTTCAAGATACGAGCCGAATACATCTTACAATTGCACAGCAAATTTTAACGACGCTGGTCCATCAACTTCTAACGGAAGAACAAGAGATCCAAATATTGACAGCGATGAGGACGATAATAAGGATTTTTATGACGATCAAGACGACGATAATCATGAAGAAGGCGCTGTTATTGATGATAATTGTTAGATCTTTTAAAGTAGAGCTAGCTGGAAAAGCGATTAAATAAGTTGATTCACTTAGGATAACACAAGGAGACTATTATTCTTTATTTAATCACAGACATATATATATTTGTTGTTGTATGCGCTCTGATCGTTCATGGGAGACTACCGTCCCTCCAAGCCCGTTAGCAACGCGCAACGTATATTCACAGACGCGCCCGAGTTCTCCCGACTCCGACTTCGGTAGAACACGAGGCGCGCTACACAGCCATTTGTCCCGCTGCCTGTACAGGCCGCTACAAAGGTTCTCAGCTATACAGTCAGCGCGAGAAATAACTTTGCCTTAACACTACCGCCGTTTGAGCGCTGACTTACACACTCCAACATACCCAAACTTTCGCGTAACAACCGAAAACGATCTCTCGGTAGAGCCTTCGTAAAGATATCCGCTCGCTGACACTCAGATGAAACATACTCAACTCTCACATCCCGATCCGCAACTTTCTCACGAATGAAATGATAATGAACTTCGATGTGTTTGGTACGTTTATGACACACGGGATTTTTAACCAATTGAATCGCGCTTCGATTGTCCACATACAATACAGTTTCGTCCGCGCAACACGAATACACGGCGCTCAACAGAGCTCTCAGCCACACAGCTTCGCGCGTAGCCGTTGATGCCGCTACGTACTCGGATTCTGTGGTACTTAATGTTACCAGCTTTTGCCTTTTCGACGACCAAGATACAGCCCCGTTCGGCAGAAAGAAGACATACCCGGTCGTCGATCTTCTAGTTTCAATATCCCCCGCATAATCAGCGTCAGAGAAACCCATGAGCCCCGACTCGCTACCGCCGCTTACATACTTTATCCCGAAGTTAACCGTACCGCCCAGATAAGCGAGAATGCGTTTAACCGCTCGCCAATGCTCAGCATTGTATTTACTTAGAAATTTTCCAACCGAGTTTACCGCGTACGCAATATCGGGACGCGTCACGGATGAGATAAACACGAGAGACCCGACCGCTTCTCTGTAGGGCACCTTCGAAGCTTCGTCGTCATCCTCCGCCGGAGACAAAACCGCGTGAGGATCCACAGGCACGCAAAGTGACTTAGCGTCCGCCATACCGAACTTTTCCACGATTTTCTTAATATACCCGCTTTGATGAATAAAGAGACATTTCTCTTCACGGTCGCGAATTATTTGCATTCCGACAAATACGCTTCCATCACCAACCGTAATCCGAAACCCATCATTCAGACGCTCGACAATTTGATTAACCGTCTCTAGAGAGTTCGCGGCCACAAGACCATCATCTACGAACAACGCGAGATACGCCTTTTCCCCATTGTACCGGCCGACAAAGACGCACTTATCAGCTTCGGACTCCACGAATTCGAATATACTTAGAAACCCCTTGAACTTTTGGTTCCAGCACCTCGGAGCTTGCTTAAGCCCATACAATGATTTCACGAGCTTGAAAACAACACCTTTATTCTCTTCGATCTTAAGTCCCTCGGGTGGCTCCATGTAGACATCTTCTTCTAAATCCCCGTAGAGAAATGCCGTCTGCACATCGAACTGCAGCATTTCGAGATCGTCTCGCGCCACAATCGCCAGGAAAACTCTCAAAGAGTCATATCGAACTACCGGCGCAAATGTTTCGTTGAAGTCCACTCCATATTGCTGCAGGAACCCCCGAACAACTAACCTTGCCTTGAACCTTTCCTCCTTCCCTTCAGGATCCGACTTCACGCGGAAGACCCAACGTGAGTCGATAACTTTGACGTCTTTTCTCCTTAGCACGGGAATCCACGTCCCATTTTCCTCATGAGACTTAAGCTCACTCTCGATAGCGTCAGCCCACTGTGCGGCTTCGCTTCCACCTATGGCTTTTTCATACGTGGATGGTACCAAGTATTCCACAACATCCGCATCGAACCGAAGCGGACGCCTCATTTTCGTACGATCCCTTAGTGTGCGAGGAGTCTCTTGCGTCAACATCCCTGGCGCAGTTTTCCCTGCATCCTCGAACTCTTCCTCTTCACTCTCGACATTTTCTGGTTGTCGAGATCCGCCAGCCTCTTCTTGTTCGGCTTTCCCGGGTAGGAGAACCTCCCCTTCGACAATGACACTCTCATCTTGAGAGTCGTCAGCACCTCCCAGACGTTCATGAAACGTTACGTCTCTTGATACACTGACCTTGTGTGAAATCGGATCGTAGAGAAGATAATTCGACGAATCACCTTGGTATCCGACCATGATTAACTTTCGAGACCTTGCGTCGAACTTTTTGGTAAACTGTTTCGGGATATGCTGATAGGCTTCCGAACCAAAAATCCTCAGATGCGTTATGTCCGGCACCTTGCCAACCCACTGTTCATACGGCGTCACGCCGTCAGATGACCATGCCGTTCTGTTAAGCACATAAACAGCATTATTAACAGCCTCGGCCCATAAAGACTTCGGGAGATCCTTTGCCAGCAACATTGTGCGCGCGCTCTCAACAATCGTCCTGTTGTCCCTTTCGGCCTTTCCATTCTGCTGCGGAGTATAGGGCGCTGTATTTTCTTTCTTAATACCGCGAGATGACAGGTAGACGTTCATGCGCTCGTTGCAAAACTCAAGCCCGTTGTCAGAGCGCAGAACGCGCATCGGCCGACCGAACTTGTTCGCCACCAGCTTCTCATATTTTTAAAAATTTTCAAACACATCGGCTTTGTGTCTTAGAAAGTAAACATACCGATAGCCACTCGCGTCATCCTTGAATGTTACGAAATATCTCGCACCACCCGGTGACTCCGTTGACATTGGGCCACACACGTCCGTGTGCACCATTTCCCCTGGCGTTTTCGAAACACCTCCTTTTTTTTCTTTAAATGGCAGCCGATGCGCCTTTCCGAGATGACACGATTCACAGAAGTAGTCGCCTTTGCTGTCTCGAGAGACACCGGGCATGAGACCCCTCTTCGCCATCTGACGAATGGCGCGCATGCTGACATGACCGAGTCGCTCATGCCACAAGCTGAGATTTGTTACAGCCACATTTGCTTCACCGACACTCCCGGGTTTTACGACTTTGAAAAACATTCGATAAATATCGTTTTTTTGTTTTGCACCGGTCGCCACCGCGACACCGTTCCGTTCGATATATACTCTGTCTCTTTGAAACCGAACTTCGAGCTCCTTCTTTGTACACATGCCGATCGAAAATAATTGTTTCTTTAACCCCGGCACATAGACGACATTGTGAATTCGCGCATCGCACCAAACACCGCACTCCAGTTTCTTAATGTTTACAGTACCCCTACCAGCCACTTCACATTGCACATTGTCGCCAAGCGACACCGTTCCTTTCTCCTCACTAAAGTTCACGAGCCAATCACGTCTACAGGGTGAACTTCATTAATTATAACGGAATTTATTCTGAGGTAGATGGAACCATTACAAACAAAAAATGCAAATATACATTAGGGATATTTTCAATAGTTTACGAGATATATTTTTTATCTATATATTTTTATCTATATATAATTTTTATCTATATATTTTTATCTATATATAATTTTTATCTTTCATAGAGATGACAGTCTTGGCGCGGGGCGGCGAGGGAGCGGGGCGGCGAGCGCGGGTAGCCAATGATTGATACATTGCGCTGGCTCTACGGCTAGGGCGGAGAGCGGGCGGCTCCAACGCTTCTCGGCGCGCTGAGATTAGCCCAACTTAAAAAATCTATATCTCGTAAACTATTGAAAATATCCCTAATGTATATTTGCATTTTTTGTTTGTAATGGTCCCATCTACCTCAGAATAAATTCCGTTATAGTTAATCCAGTTCACCCTGTATATGTGAAGTGCCTCGAGGCACCGCTGTCCGCCAACCAGACTTCGCCTAGGCTAGCCGCCATTACCCCACGTGACGCTCCGTTCCCGGTACACGCCGTCGAGCACCCACTTGCGCCTGTCTTATCACGAGCGGCCACTTTATTTCGCATAGGTCCACCCTCGGCAGTCGCTACGGTTCCCCCGCTACTACACGAGACATCACGCGCACTTTCTGCCACGAACGCGCAATCGCGAGACGACGACCCTTCCCCTTTCTTTTTTCTATCGTTTCGACATTCCCGCGCAAAATGGCCGGTCTCATGACACTTGAAGCACTCGACTTCTTTCTTCGTCCTTTTTTGCTTCTTTCTATCGCGAGATCCACGCTCGTGACTTTTTCCTTTTGTTGCCACCAAGGCACTCGACGTCTCCTCTTCCTCTGTACTCAGCCTGCCATCTTCACGAACAAGTCTCGTCTGGAGATTATCCAGCGTCTGTAGGTCAGGATGCACGCTGTCCCACGCGATGCGAAGCGTATCATATTTCGTTGTCAGACTCGACAACAATTTTGCCATAACCATCGATTCGTCAACCGGCGCATCGATATCTTTTAACTGTCCGGCAATATTAAGCACACGCGACACATATTGTACCGCCAAATCGCTCTCACTCATTTGAAGAGCGAGAAACCGTTGCAGCAAGCCCATGTGGTTCGACACTGTCTTTTCTTCGTGCATGAGACACAACTTTTCCCACGTTAACTTTGCACTTGTGCACGAGAGAACGCACACTTGCTGAGATTCCGCCAGCGACGAGAGAATTATAAATTTCGCCGTCGCATCGTTTTTGTCAAAACTCTTGACCTCCGCGGCATTTGCCGCCGCTCCCACCGGCCGAGTTGTCGAGCCATCGACGACGTCCGAGACATCGTTCATTAAAAATAATGACAAAACTTGCGCCTTCCATCCTTGAAAGTTCGTCCCGTCAAAACTCTTAACGTTCTTGGCTGAGATGCCCACCGACATCGCGGATACCAATTAGTATTTCACACGCGCACGATACACGCCAATATGGCCGACCTCGTGTTCCCGCGCGATCCCGGCACTCGACACAGCACACGCACTGCTTTCCTCTTATTTTTACTTATTTACTGCACAGAATATAGCGATCTGGGCCCATAACCTGTTAGATCTTTTAAAGTAGAGCTAGCTGGAAAAGCGATTAAATAAGTTGATTCACTTAGGATAACACAAGGAGACTATTATTCTTTATTTAATCACAGACATATATATATTTGTTGTATGCGCTCTGATCGTTCATGGGATACTACCGTCCCTCCAAGCCCGTTAGCAACGCGCAACGTATATTCACGGACGCGCCCGAGTTCTCCCGACTCCGACTTCGGCAGAACACGAGGCGCGCTACACAGCCATTTGTCCCGCTGCCTGTACAGGCCGCTACAAAGGTTCTCAGCTATACAGTCAGCGCGAGAAATAACTTTGCCTTAACAATAATGACAATGATGATGAAGATATTGTCAATGATGATAATAATGGTGGTAATGCAGATGAGTTACATTCCGACGATGAGTCTGACAATAATCAACCAAGAAACGACGCGAATGGACTTCAAATGTTACTCTCTAAACATAGCTCTATCACTTTACACCAAAGTATTGCAGCTGACTTAGAATTATATATTAAACATAATTGGACCAAAGCTGCTTTAAAAGATATTCTTCATCTTTTGCATAAAGTACTCCCTGATGACAACTGTTTACCAAGAACAGTTTAGAAACTGTTTCAATATGTAAATGACACCGTGCCATCGTTCACTGCTATCAAACATTATTACTGTCGAAAATGTTTATCCTATAACGGTAGCAAATCCAGAATTGACAAATGTTCTTTTTGTAATGAAACCATGCAACAGAGTTCGTTTTTCTTCGAAATAGATATTTTAGACCAAATAAAAAATATGTTTGAGAAACGAAACTTGGCTGATAAATTACAATTCGTATCATATCGAGAGAAACAAAAAATCACTGATATTACAGATGGTAGCGAATACTTACGAGTGAACTCGCAAAATGACAGGCAAAAATACGATTAGACTTTACTACTTAATACCGATAATATTTCGTTAGTTAAGAGTTCAAAAACCCATTGTTGGCCATTGATGTTCACCATAGCAGAACTACCGGAACGATTAAGAGAATCATATCTCACTGTCATCGGCCTTTGGTATGATAGAGATTTGAAACCAAATATGGATGTTTATCTTGATCCGTTTTGTTCAAAGTTGATCAAATGTTATGAAGAAGGGATTAAATGGAATCGTCCAATAACTAAATAAGAAATGATTACAAAAATAATCGCTCCTATAATAATTGCTGATGCTCCAGCAAGAGCCAGTATTTAAAATATTGTGAATTTTAACGGTAAATATGGTTGCAATATTTGCGAGTTAAAAAAGCAGTCGTGTCAAGAAATTGCAGGAAAAAAAAAATCTCTACGTATCCTTTTGTAGTACAAGAGCTAATAAAGTTAAGGACCGGAAAAAGAATGAAAAAACGAGCTCAAAAAGTATGCTTTTTGAACGTAAAAAATATTAAAGGTGTAAAAGGCGTTATTACAAAATTGCCTATGCTTGATCGAGCAACATGTTTGGTACCAGAATATATGCATTCTGTATTGCTTGGAGTAGGACGACAGTTTTGCAGTTTATGGATTGAACAAAAGCAAAAACCCCGGAGCATAAAGAACCACTTAGAAAAAATAGATGGGTTTTTAAAAAATATTAAACCACCTTATTTTTTGAATCGAATGCCGCGTGCATTATCTGAATCAAGATTTTTCAAAGCATCGGAGTATTATAATTTTTTTTTTTATTCGCTTCCGGCATTGATGGATTATCTACTAACTGACTATTACCACCATTGGTTACTCTTCATTAAAGGGATATTTATTTGATTAAAAGCTGAAATAAAGGAAGATGAAATCATTGAAGCGCAAAATTTGCTCAATTTATTTGTCATACAAATTAGCCGATTGTATAGTGACCGTCAACTTACATATAATGTGTATCAACTCTTGCACCTAGGACTTATTGTAAAACGTTGGGGTCCTCTCTGGGCAATTTCAGCATTTCCGTTCGAGAATTTTAATGGTTATCTGACAAATTGTATTTATGGTTCCAAACACTTGGGTCAAGAAATAATTAATAATGTACGGATTGCTCAAGCAGTGTAATTACTAAAAAGTTCAGAACTTGGCAACCGTGCGAATCAATCATTGAATGAAGATAAAAATCAATTGATTGGTAGATCTAGTGATTTCCAAATTGATGCTACTATAATAGATTTACTAACATCTCATCTCATAGATCCAAGTTACCTAACAATATATAATCGAGCTATTATAAATAACAATTCATACACGTCAACTGCGTATAAATCAATAAAAACAAATAGTTATACCGTACAGGTTTATTTAAAGAACAATGCTGTTCCAATGTATGGATCTATTGAATTCTTTTTCTATGTAGAAAATGTAATACATTTCGTACTTAATGTTGTTAGTGTAGACCATACGAAAATGTTTTATCACAATGACACAAAATCAACAGTGAATCGCATTATTCCATTTAAAGAAAGTAATAATTATAAGATAATGAATATTAAATATGTTAAATCTATATGCCATGTAATAAAAGTTGGTAAATATGTATGTACTCAGCCAAATAAATTGCGCAAAGTTTTGTAAAAATATATTTTTTTCTATGCAAATAAGTTGAAATTGGCTTACTTATCTTTTTTGACATAATGCTAATAGTAAGGATATACTTAACACCTCGTTATGCGCATGAATCCTTCTTTTCTACAGGTCTAATTATTATAAAAATGAGTACGCCAGAGTATACGAGTATATAATTTTTATGTCACAAATCATGAATTCACGGTTAAGTTAACAAAATTCAATATAGGGCTGACAAACATTCAAAAAAGCTTTAGGGATAGCTAAAGTGAATGTTCATATATATATGAACATATTAATTCATATGCAT
Organism: Netelia virgata; assembly: GCA_951802705.1. Classification (NCBI taxonomy): domain Eukaryota; kingdom Metazoa; phylum Arthropoda; class Insecta; order Hymenoptera; family Ichneumonidae; genus Netelia; species Netelia virgata. Next base: position 17,698,046 of record OX637867.1, read on the forward strand.
GAACATATTCTCTTATACGTCCATATATGAAGTACATATGGTCATATATGAATATAATCGAATATATAAGCGCATCTTTAATTTTATTTATAGGCATATATGCTCCATATATGTTGATATATGAAATATGATGCAAATGGTCATCGCATTTACATAAATCATTTATGTTCAGGTATGAATATATATTATGCGTACATAAATCTATAAAGAATCAATATATATATATATGTATATATAAATTTGAAATTCATAAATAAACATATATGTTCCATGTATGCTCACATATATGGACCAAATATATGATGCTTATGAAAGAGGGAAAACTGCATTCAAAGTCGTTTATGTTCATGTATGGACATATATAATTCATATATGAATATACATAATCAATTTTTGGCATCTTTTTAGTCATACATGAGCATGTATGTTCTATATATGAGCATGTATGAGCATATATAAAACATATATGCACATATATGAAACATATATGAGCATATATTAGCATGCATAGTCATATATGTTTCTTTTTTCCCGGGAATGCGGCGGTTTAATTTACAGTAATTTATGATCGTTAGTCGCTGAGACTGTAGAGAGAGAAAATGTGGAAGAATTAAAGGCCGTATCAATCCACAGGCTCAACAACCTCTTAGTGACCCCACAACAAATTCCGTGCATGCAATCAATGCCCATAAACAATCGCGAGTTTATCGTCGCTCTCGTAGCTCAGTTCATTTTGATCTTCTGCCAGACGTTCCGTACTCTCATCTATGGCGGAACTGTACATAGTAGAATCACGTCATTAACACATAAAAATTAAATAAACACAGTAAATGTTGTATTTCAAAACCACATTTGACATTTTGTCGAAACAAATTCTGAATTTTACCTGCTTGCACGTACAGGATAGGCTCCCTCAACTTCGTTACCCCCAGATAAATCTTTTGTAAAAATATCGTCTTCCGAATCATCAACTGTAGCTCCTTCTTTAGTGCCAACAACGTCTCCCACGTTGCTATCAACATCAGTTGTAATAGGATCACCACTAGATCTATCACTAATAGAATTGGAATAAAACTCAGCATAACTAAAATGCCACAATAGATTGATCTATGATTTATTGTGTATTATTATATATAATATATGTATATTGCACACGCACATTAAATTTATTATATATATTTGAAAATTGTAATTTAATAAAAACATTTTTGAAAATATTCCCTATATTGTCAGGTATCCTAATCATACTTTATAATATAAAACAATTTTCTGAAAATTTAATATACACATGTTATACCAAGTTTTTATTTTATGTCTTTTCAACGCTGCCTGATTCTTCTTTTATAGCATTGATATTGCTTCAATTTAATATTTTTTTACAAACCAGAGTGTGATTGGGTTTTAAACAATGGTTTTCGCCACTATGCACTGAAAGTGCTCAAGGAATTTAAAAGGTCTATACAGACTAGCTAGGTGCAATAGAATCTAAATTTGAACTAAATTATTCTTTATTTCAAAAAATACTTTAAATACATCAGTAATTTCTGTTATCATTCTCTTACCTCACATCCAAGCGAGGAACCTTAACCGGTCTCGCGTGTGTGCTGCGTGTGCGTGTACACCGCACCTTGCTGCCTATCTTATTGTTAGTTGTGTGCTTCTCCCGGCAACCAGTCTTGTGCGAACCTTCACAACGAATTGACAACGAATAAAAATAGTGAAGACGATGAAGAAAGCATCAAAAGTGAAAGGGCAATATGCTCTAGTTGTATATGAAGAGACTGAAAAAAATCGCAAAAAATCCGGTGAGAAACAACCAAAAACTTTTTACGACATTTTGGACCTTTCGGCGATACCGAAACATCATTGCGTCATCGGAGACAAAGCACGTGTAACGTGGGTTGACAAAAAGACAAATAAAAGTTCATGCCATTATGTCGTCGTGAAACATATTTCTGGTAAGTAAAAAATGCTGATCCCAAACATAATCTAGGTCGCTAAGTGTGAAATTAAGCGATGCACACCAGTAAAAGTAACGTTTTGTAATGTAACGTTCTGTAAATGTAACGATCGTTGTAAATATATGTGCATGTATTTTTTACAGATAATCGCGATGAATTGTTAAAAATGTCCATTGACGCCACCTCAGGGGAGATAGGTGATGATAATGTGAAGATATTCACAGAGGAAATCCTCGTTAAACAAAAACAGATTTTTGCGGAAAAAAACAGCATTGGTGGCAAAACAAAGTGCCTGTAATAATCTCAACTATGAAATAGCCCATGCCCCGGGCATATATGGTATAAATAAAATACCAGAACCAAAGCACTCGGCGGTAGTTCCGCCATCCTCTACAGACAATTCAATATCCATTGAAACAGATCGAGAAGTTGTCAGCATAGATCGAGAAAGATTCTGGGCGAGGATGAAGGACCTCGTTGCCATCGGTAAGTTCAATCAGGTTCTCATATTTACAATTTCAAAAAGTACTTTTTACATGTGGCTGATGAAATGCGGTGAATGAAATTTTCATATTAACATCCCAATACTTATCATTTAAAAAAATCTATGTACTCTATTGATTGTATGTTAAATAATAGCGCATATAACATAGGTAGAATGTATTGTAATAATTATTATAATTTTTTTTTACGATAATCTTGAATTCAATTTTGTAGCGCTGCATACATGTTCGTTCGATTATATGTACGAGACGGTGGTTAGTGTAAAGAGATTGTACAGCGTCTTTATTCTTATTTTATTTTATCTATTTTATGTTCATTTGCTCTAATCGACTTCTCTTGCATATAGTGTAATGAATGTGTGTTTAGAGTTGTAAAATCAAATGTTAGATTATTTCGAAAAATGTGATAGTAATTATTATAGTATATTTCGCCGATTTTATTTGCAATATTAGGTAATCGAAAAACCATAGAATTTGTTTATACGATTTTAAAATATCAATTAAAAGTCTCGAGAATTATCTGTTCTCAATCACTTTCAACTCATTTCAGTACTCACACAACATTTGGAACGTAGTCAAAATTTATTGTACTCTTTTTTCTCACTTCTAGCTACGCCGGAAAACATCAGTTTTTTGGATTCGATCGTGGAAGCGGTCAAAGAATCGTCTATATCTACTGAAGCTGGCGCTCTGGCAATGGTTAAGAAAACGCCTTACGAGGTATACACAAACTCTCGTTTTAAAAAACATTTGAATTAAAGCTGCTACCGATCTTTTTCATATCGCTTATTTTGTATTTCAGGTTGAGGATTTATACACGAAGCCTGACAAGGACAACGTAATTTTATTGTCTTAAACGATGGAATATCAATATATACATTTACATGTATACAGGGTGAATCGGATAAAGTATATCAGAATTTATTCTGAGGTAGATGGGACCATTGCAAACAAAAGTTGCAAATATACATTAGGGATATTTTCAATAGTTTACGAGATATAAATTTTTAAAGTTGGGCTAATCAGAGCGCGCCGAGACGCGTTGGAGCCGCCAGCTCTCCGCCCTAGCCGTAGAGACAGCGCAATGTATCAATCATTGGCTGCCCGCGCTCGCCGCCCCGCTCCCTCATCACCCCGCGCCAAGACTGTCGTCTCTATGGTCAACAAACTCGTGAATTAGTGCAGGATATCTAAACTTAAAAATGGCGGAGAAAAAGCACAAAGAAATGTTGGGGGGGGGGAAGATCCTCACGACGATCGACTCTCGATCGCCCCCCCCCCCCGATAGGACCACCGGCGAGCGAGAGTGACGATCAGAGCAATTAGTGTGATCTCGACCACGGGCCGAAATTGTAGCAAAGTAAAAGCGGATAGTTAGAGAAAGCGAGTTATAGAGAGTGCGAGAGAGAGAGCGAGTGAGAGCGGAGCGAGCGTAAGAGAGAAGCGAGAGAGAACGACCAAAGAACGCTGAGCGACGGGAGCGGAGGATATCAGCGGATAAAAAGGTAGGCGCACGCAGGTGCAATACTTTCTTGGCAGGTACGAGCACGCGTACCGTCGAACACGTGGGCGTGGGTCGTGCCTATCTCGTAACGCGCCCCGTAGTACGTGTGATTGTCACGCAAATAATTATTGTACCGTAGGATTGTAAAAAAGGGAATTGAGGAGTAAGGTCCAACCCGTGGACCGTAATAATAGAGAATTGTTAATATTCTAGAAAACGTCTACTCACACGTGAATTTCGGATATTTGATAATTGTTATAATCGATGCTCGCCCTTCGAACCCTACCATTTCCCTGAGTATTGAGTGAGAAACCGAACGAACGGATAATAATTCCCTTGGTGCTACGGAGTTGGTACAAGCACCTGACGCCCAATTAGAAATTGGATAAAGAAGTGGATGGTAAAGATGAGATTGTTCGGGGCGTCATTACAGATTTGGATTGGTAGCTCTTCTCGGCTTTCGCGAAATTTAGCCGAAAAGAGCTCGTCACAATATTAATTATGGCCTTTAAGTAAGTCATACATATGATTTATATGTGTGCGCGCGCGCGTATATATTGTGACGTTGCACAATTTTGTTCCTCCTTCGCTGCACCAGCTCGCCCCAAAGGCAGCCGTTCCACCAACCTGAACAATAAAATACCGTAAGTACCTTCCCTTCTCTTATATAATTATTGTAAACGGTACAAACACTTACACGACGCCCCGAAGAACCTCGCCGCCAAGAAGAGCCACAGCCATCCCCAGGAAACGACCGTCATCCCCAGACGAAAATTAAAAAGGAGACACTCACCGAAGTCCACTCGCACTCGCACTCGCACCACAACAACAGCAGCTGTCAAAATTCACACAACGACGCTCAGCTGTCGCAAACTATCGGCCGATAATGCACGCCGCATTATCGGCGCAAACAGCGCCCGGCGAATTATGGGGTCGACAATGTCGATACGACCGACACCTTCTCAACCCCACGGAGACGAGACCAGGCCCTGCTGGTTCATCAAACGACCACAGGCCTATCATGGTGCTGACTCTCCCTGTCTTCCACCTTCTACACGGAAGGCAGGCAGTGTCTGAGAGACCATGAGACTACGAACTCCGAAAGATATTTTGTACCGGAATCAGCATTATTCATATTAAAGATATAGTCATTTTTATCTTCAATATCGTGTGTCCTCAACACTCATCTTTATCCTGCCGTCCTTGTAACCTAAGTAGATTCCACTGCACCAATGTGTGACTATAAGATTGAAGTAAAACTCGTAGCGAATTATGAACAGTCATAACGGACACCGTTAACCGTGCCGCTACATCTGGTGACCCCGACGTGATCATAGACCGTGCGCGACCACGTTTTGGCAAATTTGCCACGTACTTCATACCGCTCGAAAACGTGAATTTATTTAAAAACGTGTGATCTCCGTCCATGTCAAATAAACATCTTTAATATTATCACTTCAGCCGTGGGATTGTGACGCAGAAAATTTCCTTTGACGACATCGTGAATCGACAACGAGTACGAAGTTTCTTCATGACATCCGTGCCTTTTACCCGCCCACATCTCGCAAATTTTCGTGCAATCTCCGCTTTTTCTTGCACGAAAAAACCACACGAGCACTCCGTCGATCCACGAAAGACAAATCTTGTGACTTTGTTAGTTTTAACTTTATAATGACCGAATCGGTTAATGCCGAAATTCTCATGTCTCGTATTGCAATACTTCCACCATTTTGGAAACATGAGCCAAAAGTATGGTTTTACCAGGTGGAAGCCGCTTTTGCCATTGCTGGAATTACAACGGACCTCACCAAGTTTTAATACGTGATAGCTAATCTCGATCCTATTATTGTTCCACACAAAAAATATAATTCTCGACACCTTCGCCGAGTCCACTGATAGCAAGCTCCGCAAGCTTGTAAAAGGAGAGATTTTGGGAGACCAAAAACCATCGCATTTTCTACAGACATTGCGCAGCCTCGCAGGCGTTCATGGCAATGACACCATCCTCCGCGCACTTTTAATGGAGCAACTACCTCAGCAAGTTAGCGCAATTCTCTTGGCCTCCTACGAGGACGATCTGCAAAGGCTTGCCCTATTGGCCGATAGGATCATGGAAACCCAAAATCTCGCACAGGTCAGCGCAGTCCGTTCCGACTCGAATGCCCCAAGCTCGGATGTTCTCCAACACATCGAAGCTCTATCAGCAAAGGTTGATAAGATAGCAAGAAGTCACAACGAGCAGCTTAACGAGCGTCGCAGTCGACCCAGATCGAAATTGTCTCGGCAGCATAATAACAGAGGCAATGTCTCTAATAATTCTAGCTCATTTGGCTATTATCATGATCGATTCGGAACAAAGGCGTATCAGTGTCGTCAACCATGTTCGTGGGTAACTCATCATAATAATAACAGAGGGTCGGGAAACTTGTAACTTCGTCGTGTGTCAACACGGTACACGACGGTTGTAAAAACCTACAAAAACATTACCGTCTCATCGTGCGTGATCAAAATTCGGGACGACAATTTCTGATCGATACCGGCGCGGAAGTGTCTATTATTCCACGTACAAATATGTCAAATGTCGTAAATACACCGTCGACATATAAATTGTACGCGGCCAATAATACGGTGATTGACACCTATGGACAAAAATAATTGTGCCTAAATTTTAAATTTAGGCACATTTAGGCATGGTCTCCTATGAAACTTTTAATATTATATCGACTGTTTCAGAAAACACGCCTTTTAGAAATATACTCGAGAAATTTCCGTCCATCACCAAACCATTCGCCTTTAAAGGAGCTCCTGGACATGACGTCCAACATCATATCACCACTTCTGGACCACCTATTGCTGACCGTGCACGACGACTAAGCGGCGAGAAACTCATGGCTGCAAGGAAGGATTTTGAGCACATGCTAGCACAAGGGTTATGCTCTCCCTCGAGCAGTCAATGGGCGAGTCTTTTACACCTCGTCCGCAAGAAGTCTGGCGAGTGGAGATCGTGCGGCGATTATCGGCGACTTAATGCCGTTACCCAGCCGGACAAATATCCAATTCCGTATCTCCGTGACTTTTCTCATCGACTTCGCGGATGCAAAGTATTCTTGACAATTGACTTGACCCGGGCATACAACCAAGTTCCAGTGGCTCCAGAAGATAGACCCAAAACCGCGGTTATTACCCCTTTTGGGTTATTTGAATTTTCCGTCATGACGTTTGGACTATGCAACACCGCACAATCCTTTCAACGCTTTATGGACAGTCACGCGAAAACTCGATTTCGTTTTTTGTTATATTGACAACCTCCTTGTCGCGTCTAAAGACCACGACGAACATTCACGCCATTTAACCATTCTCTTCGAGCGACTTCAAGAATGCGGACTATCTATTAACGTCGCAAAGTGCTTAATCGGGCAAAAATCAGTTCGTTATCTTGGGTGCGAGATCGACGAGTTCGGTACTCGTCCTCTCCCCGATCACGTCGCGGCAATTCTCGAGTACAAGAAACCCGAAAACGTTTCGTAACTTCGCCGTTTCCTCGGAATTATCAACTTCTATCGCAGATTCATTCGTAACGCCTCACAACCACAAATGTTACTTAACGGATACGTATCAGGCGCAACTATGAAGGATAAACGACCTATAAAATGGAATCCGGAAGCTGAGAAGGCTTTTTCGGAGTGCAAAGCACAGTTCGGTAACGCTTCCTTCCTCGCTCATCCACTCGAGCAGGCTCCGCTCGCGTTACAGACGGATGCTTCTGACCTTGCAATCGGCGCTGTTCTCGAACAATTCTGCAATGGTCGATGGGAACCGCTTGGCTTTTACTCGAAAAAGCTTTCTCCGATGCAGCAAAAATATAGTACGTATGATCGCGAACGACAAGCTATTTTGTCTAGCCTCAAGTTCTTCCGGCATTATATCGAAGGACGTCCCCTGGTCATCCGAACTGATCACAAACCGATCACCTATGCCTTCAGTCAACGGAGTGAAAAAGCATCCCCAAGGCAACTACGACAACTCGACTATATTGGTCAATTTTCAACCAATCTTATCCACGTGAATGGTGCCAATAACATCGTCGCCGACGCCCTTTCAAGGATCGAATCCATCGACATGCCGATAATATTCTCTACAGACGATCTCGTCGCGGCCCAAGAAACAGACGACGAACTTACACATTTTCTTCAGGCAAATACCGCCCTCGACCTACGCCCTTTACGTGTCGATGACACCGAAAAGATAATTTTCTGCGATGTTTCGCATAGCATGATTCGTCCGTATATTCCGCCGACACTGAGAAAACGAGTTTTCGACGCAATACACGGACTTTCACATCCTAGTGGCAGAGTCACTAAAGAAATCATTCGAAGAAAATTCATCTGGCCCTCAATGAGGAAAGATGTCACCACTTGGGCTCGGACCTGTCTATCCTGCCAAAGGAGTAAAGTCACGCGATACAATCTGCATGTTCCTGAACACATCCCGGTGCCAGAAGATCGTTTTTCGCACGTGCGGATCGATATCGTGGGACCGTTACCTCCTTCGAAAGGGTACCGATATTGCCTGACCGTCATCGACCGTTTCACAAGATGGCCTGAGGCTATTCCAATCAACGACATCACCGCCGAAAATATCGTACTGGCTTTCTTTTCCTGTTGGATTTCACGCTATGGAGCGCCCGTTTTTATCACCACCGACCGCGGTTCACAATTCGAATCCGCAATTTTTAAAGCTGTTGTTAAAATTATAGGTTCACAACGAATTCGAACTACCTCTTTCCATCCCGCTTCGAACGGAATGGTAGAAAGATGGCATCGTTCACTTAAAGCGGCCATTATGTGCTACGAAACCTCCGAATGGGTAGAATCTCTTCCAATCGTCGGCCTACGATTGAGAACGAGTCTTAAGGAAGACATTAAAACTACCTCGGCAGAGCTCGTCTTCAGTACCACTCTACGTCTACCAGATGAATTCCTCGTCGACTACGAAGATAATACTGACCAACAAATATACGTCCAACGATTGCGCACCTTCATGCGGGAAATTCGACCGGTTCCAAGAGCACACCACAATAAAACAAAGCCATTCACTCACAAAACATTGTTCGACTGCACTCACGCCTTTGTTAAAAACGACACGAAGAAATCTCTAGAACAACCGTTCAAAGGACCATACAAAATTCTACAACGAATTTCAGACGTGGTTTTTAAACTTTTAATTAACGATAAACCTGTCACGATGTCCACGGACAGACTTAAACTAGCTTTTTCCGAAAACGAACCGGAACGACCTAACGACGAAGCAATTATTCGACAAGGATCATCAAATACGCCTCAGCGACAAGGACCAGTGAGTCCGCTACTCCATGCAGCTTCGTCGGCTTCTAGTCGACCTGCCTTGTCTTTGTCACCACAGCCATTTTCCTACGCCCAAATTCTGGCCCGCCCATCGAGTCAAGCAACAAGGAAAATTATCGCTATTCCGGCAGCTCCTCCATGTCTGACACCTCGTCCGGATGCACCACCTCGCACCTACCCGCCGAAACCTAAGAAGAGCCATGTAAATGGGTAACCTTGTTACTTGGAGGGGAGTAGTATGGCGTCGACAATGTCGATACGACCGACACCTTCTCCACCTCACGGAGACGAGACCAGGCCCTGCTGGTTCATCAAACGACCACAGGCCTATCATGGCGCTGACTCTCCCTGTCTTGCAGTGTCTGAGAGACCACGAGACTACGAACTCCGAAAGATATTTTGTACCGGTATCAGCATTATTCTTATTAAAGATATAGTTATTTTTATCTTCAATATCGTGTGTCCTCAACACTCATCTTTATTCTGTCGTCCTTGTAACCTAAGTAGATTCCCCTGCACCAATATGTGACTATAAGATTGAAGTAAACTCGTAGCAAATTACGAGCAGTCATAACGGACACCGTTAACCGTGCCGCTACAGAATATCGATAGTCCTTCCCGCCCGTCCTACTTACCCGAAAAATTACCATATGCCCGACACATTACCCTAAATTATCGACCCTCATGTAATTACTCCCATTTCCCTATAGATCGTCCTAGCGTCGTCACTAGCCGAAGTCAACAGCATCGACCGTCCCGGCCGATAGATCCGCCAATAATCGATCAAGCATTTCCCGTGTCTCATCAAATCAGAGACACGGGAACATTCGAGAAGCTTCGCGAACGCCAGCGAAAAATTTCCGCGTTTCCGGCACGCCAGGTGCCGGCACTTTACAGCGAGCTACGAGAGCGACAAGAGCGTAGAGATTTTTGATAGGCGATAGAGTTAGAGAAAGTTTTTTGAGTAGAGTGAGAAAGTAAGAGTAGAGAGTGCGGCGTGTGTGAGAGAGTGAGAAGCGAGGAGCGAAAGGAGTAAATTAACGAGAATAAAAAGAAGAATCGAAGAATTACGACGACACGGCAATCCAACAAGGACGAGAGAGAGATTTGATTTGATCGATTTGATCGATTTATTATGCCCTAGCAATGCTCTGGGGCAATTTTGCAAAAAGATGTACTGTACATTGTGACGGGGGTTTTCCCGACGTAAGGAAAAGTCGCCGTCCCACGGCCGTTCGCGTCGTTTGCCCTCGCTCTGTCACCCGTTAGACATATGCGTTCCCGTAGTTTTGTAGCTGAAGATGATACGACCGTTAGTTGGAGTTGAGAGGAGAGATTAGGAGGATAAAAGGTCGTGGCGCTCGACCCTGACGTGGAGGATAGCGCTCACCGTATCGAGCTACCCGTCAGGTAAAAGCGGCCAGCGAGTACGCGCGAGAAATTGATGCAGGTCCGGCTGCAAGACCGGCGCCCCGCCGTGTGGTGCATCGCGTATGAGGACGAGCGGAGTTTTAAGATTACGGGCGAGGGCGGGAACCCCTCGTGCCGCCGACGTAGGTGCTCTCCTATACGCGATGACCAAGGGGAAACGATTGTCGGCATACTCGCGAGATCCCGTGCAACGTCGATAATCGCGCTATCTTGGCAGGTAAGTGTTTCGCTGAGCGAGAGGGCAGTAGCTCTCGGTGTCCGATTCCAGATTTGAGGAAATGAGGATTTGATTGGCTGTTAGACAGTCGTTATCGTGTCGCGCTCGCGAGCAGATGTCTCGCGAAGGATCGTAGAGAGAGCGGGCTGTCTCTGTCTCACCGACGCTGGTGCGTAGGTTTCGCTCTCTCTCTCTCTACGTACGCGATCCCGTGTGGTTGGGCGCTCGCTCTCTAGAGTGAGAAGCCCGAGTTCGCGTACGCGCCATGGGGAGTTCCGTGTATACCCGGCTCCCTACGGATATTTTAGTTTCAGTGTGTTCTCGCCATATAAAAATTAACTTATTGATTTCGGACGGGAGAGTTTGATCTCGTGATTTTTTGTCGAATGTGTGTCGGTCTCAGGCGTTATCGCGGGTACACTTTTCGCGACGCTGTGAGTGGTGCGGTGTTGCGAAAATCCGTGTTCTCGCTCTCCAAGTGAGGCTTCGCCTCGTGGAGGATGGACGATATTTTTTGGCCATCCCGGGGTGACTTACCCCGACCCTCTCTACCACACTCAGCAACCTGAGCGGCCGAGCGTTTCCGGTTCCGCCGATCTCGCGGAAGCACCCAGGTGAACCGGATCGTCACTTCCGGGGATACAAAAGTGACACCGACCACGACGGTTGAGTCGCGATCGGTGAAGTAAGGTGAGTCGTTCCCGCTTTCCTTAACCCGATCCATGGGGATAGAGAGGTCGGGCGGTTCCCTCCCGACCTCCAGGTGAGGTCGGTTGTCGATACCGGCGACACAAAAATCGACTGGCGCCCTGCCGGCACAGTGCGGGTGCAATTTTCCGCGAGAGAGGCAACCGAAGGTGACGATGGCGGAAGCACTCCGGCGATTCGTCACAACATATTACAAGTCGTACATCGTCGTACATATTCGAAAACAGAGAAACTTATATCTACATACATATACTTACATATTCGTATATATATATATACATACACATATATATACCTATATACTTGGATTAAGGGTAACGCTACCTTACTGTTCTAACTTACAACTCTAACTTACTGCTAATTACGCTAGTGATTATGATGCAGATATGATGCGGACAAAAACAAATGCCTATTGTTGCGCCTCGGTGTGTAGCAAATGCTCTAATAAACGGGTTTTGAAAATAGATAATGACGAGGCCTGCTTGATATCACCCGGTAGTGAGTGCCAGAAGAGGGCAGCTGTCACTTGGAAGGAGCGGTGAAAAGTGGCGGTACGATGATTGGGGATGTAAAAAGTGGCCTGATCCGCGCGCCTTTCAGACCTACGCACGTCCTGCATTTCTCTTGGCAGTAGTTCATTTAGATAGGGCGGCAATCTCAAGAATAGTGAGTTGTATGCCATGACTCCCATGAAATAGTGCCGCCGACACTTGACGGACAGCCATCGCAGCCTTTGTCTGAACGGTGTCACTCTTTCATCTCGTCGCGAATCAAATATGAATCTCAGGCAACAGTTCATAAGTTGCGTGAGCTTATCGTCTAGGGAGTCAGTCAGATCCTAATACACGAGGCAACAATAGTCCAAGTGCGGAAAGACAAGCGATTGAACAAGTTTTATTCTGACGTCGGTGCCTAGAGATCTCCTGTGGAATTTGAGCCTGTGAAGGGTCCCATGTATCTTTTGAGAGATGTTAGCTACATGTTTTTCCAGGAAAGATCATTAGAAAGCACGACACCGAGGTTTCGCGCCTCAGTTACGTACGGCAAAGTGGCCGAACCCAGGGAGATAGGTGGGAGCATAGGTGCACGGCTGCCTATTATCAGAACCTTCGACTTCTCGACGTTTAGCATCAAACCGTTTAGATTTGCAAACTGAGCAATCGCTCCGACGTCGTGCGCTACTTTCCCGATCGCACCGCTAAGTTCAGACGGCGGCGATTGAAGATAGATTTGGGTGTCATCTGCAAACACCATGTGCCTACAGTGCCGCAGGTTTGCAGCAATGTCGTTGACGTACATTAAGAACAGGAGCGGCCCAAGGACTGACCCTTGAGGTACTCCGGCCGATACGAAAATCCGATCCGAACACCGTCCACTAGCATCTGTGACCACCTGCGATCGCCCAGACAGATACGAGAAAAACCATTTTATCACTGACTCAGAGAAACCAAATAGCTTGAGTTTTCGGAGGAGATTAAGGTGTGGCACCGTGTCGAACGCTGCCAGAGAGAGAGAGAGAGAGAACGCGAGAGGATTGGAAAAACGTAAGTGTTTGCATCGTTGAAATTTTGGCACCAATTCTTTTTCTTTTTTTTTTGTCTTTTTGCATTCCGGCCTTTGCTAAAAACTGTATTCGAGCCCCCCCCCCCCATTCTTGTTCCCGGTATAACGTCCCGATAAAAGATTTATTGCGTCCGTGAATTATCACGGAGAGATTATTATTATAGAATTCGTGTGTGGAACGGCTGTGTAAAAATTTCGAAATTATTCCCCGGAATCGTAGTTAGAACCCGAGTTTATTCGAGACGAGTAAGATTTTTTTTTTGTCAGCGCATTACCTTAGACGGCCTTCGACCGTCCTCGTTCCCTATTATTCGCCGACACCCGTGTGTTTACATTTTTTTACTTTGAAGTACCTAACTATCTCGGCTAAAATTCCGAGATCGGGAAATATTATTTCGTACCACTTGAGATTGGCCAGTGGTAATTAATAAGAGGCCGTAGAGTCGCAGGATCCCCACCCTGAGCTACCCCCAAATCCCCTCCCCTTTTCAGTATCCCGATCATAAGCCTACCCACCCCAAAAGCGTGATAATTTTTTTTTGTTATTTTTTTTTGTAAAAATAACTGGCGCCCATACCGATAAGAATATTTTTGTATACGTTTTTTTTTTAGATATTGCCCCCGAGATCGTCCGCCGAAACTATAAGTATTTCTTGTTATAATTAATTATGTTAACTAATGATAGATCAAGAAAATAATTGTTACTTGGTTGTTATAATTCGTGTCTCCCATAGTGATTAAATTTTGTTTATATTCCCCCACTCTTCCCCCAGTTATCTCCCCCCCCCCCCCATTGGCGTGACAATATATATGGGCATACATGCATACATACATACATACATACATACATACATGCATAATATATATATATCGTCAGCTTTTGTTAGTGCAAGAAATCACCAACTGACATAAACCAACCTTTAAGAAAAGCAGTTAATACGTTTACTAGAATATTCCAACTGTAATTATCGACTTTAAGTAAATCATATGTATGACTTAATTAATGTCGATAATTACAGTTGGAATATTCTAGTAAAAGTATTAACTGATTTTCTTAAAGGTTGGTTTATGTCAGTTGGTGATTTCTTGCACTAACAAAAGCTGACGATATATATATTATGCATGTATGTACGTATGTATGCATGTATGCCCATATCTATATACGCGCGCGCGCACACACTTGCGCATACATATGTAAATTATCTCGCTCATCTCATTTATTAAAATAAATTTATATTTCTGACAAATATACAGGGTGAACTGGATTAACTATAACAGAATTTATTCTGAGGTAGATGGGACCATTACAAACAAAAAATGCAAATATACATTAGGGATATTTTCAATAGTTTACGAGATATAATTTTTTAAAGTTGGGCTAATCAGAGCGCGCCGAGAAGCGTTAGATCCGCCCGCTCTCCGCCCTAGCCGTAGAGCCAGCGCAATGTATCAATCATTGGCTACCCGCGCTGGCCACCCCGCTCCCTCGTCAACCCGTGCCGTACCGCGTCAAGACTTTCGTCTCTACGGTCAACAAACTCGTGAATTAGTACAGGATATCTAAACTTAAAAATGGCGGAGAAAAAGCACAAGGAAATTTTGTTGGTTTATTGGTTTGGTCGTATCATAAATAAATTACTAAAAATCTGTCGCAATCAATAATGTATTAAAAGAAGAATCATGCTGGACGTACGTCCTCGGCCAAATAATTACAACGGAATCTTATTACGAGAGAAATAATAAAGGCATTAAAACGAATTTTTAAGAATTTTATTTTGTGTTTTTTTTTAGTATTAACCAGCAATATCAATGTACCATATTTATAACAATTCAACATTAATTGCCGAATGTGAAAGCTTTTAATTCACACTGCAAAGTGCATAGAACAAAATAAAAAACCTGGTTTTAATATCTTTATTAATTTCTTTGTAATAAAATCTTAAAGAATTGAAGAAAGAATTTTAAAAAATTGTAATGATTAAATACTCTTCTATAGAAAATACATAAAATGTATAAAATCTGATACATACGATGTACTAGTTCGCGATCCATTCGCGCTTTCCTTCTGAAAAATTTGTGACCAATAAAATTGCGACCTTTCCGTAAAAGCTGCAAGTTGATGATTGGTATATATTTCTCATAATGTTGAATCGAGATTTATAGCTTCGTGACACAACACTTATTATTAGATGCTACGAATTTATTTCGTGGTATGGATACGCTATCGTTTCCACACCACCTTGAGGTAGATAGCTTGGCGCGTTTTTTATAGTGGTTTCCCCAGTAGGCCTAATCCACTCTCAACATTTACTTTAGAAACTGTTCGAAGTGTCTTCCTTGTGCTTGTAAGCAGAATTCGGCTCTTCGTGTTATTTGTCGCGTCGCACGGTGCGCCATGTCCGGCGTGATGGTACGGAAGGACGCCAAAATTGCGTCGCGTGCTTCATTTTCAGTACCTTCACGCCTGTGCTCAACTAAAGTTTTAATGTGTCCCCAAACAAAATAGTCTAGCACATTCAAATCTGGCGACCGTGCCGGCTAAATGATTGGGCCACCTCGACCCATCCATCTGTCCGGAAAACGTGTGTCTAAAATTTCCCGCACTCCACGTGTAAAATGTGCGGGAGCCCCGTCATGTTCTCGCGCGCGGAGAGGAACGTCCTCTAAAAGTACGGGTTTTCTACGAATTCCGCGTACCTCTCTCCGTTCAAACGTGCCGGCAGAAAATATGGACCGATCTGAAAAATACATACGTTACGAGGAGAATGTACGGAAGATTCTTAATTTGTAAGAATACTTACCACTCTGTCCGTAATTACTCCTGCCCACACATTTATCGACCAAGGATACTGAAATGCGGTTTCGCGAATGGCATGAGGATTTTCCTCTTGCCATATCACAAAATTGTGGGAATTGAATACCCCGTTCGGGGTAAATGTCGCCTCGTCTGTCCACAGAATCGTATCCGTAAATGCGGGGTTTCGCCCATATTATGCGAGAAAGCCTGCGCACGTTTTAATAACGGTTATATGCTAAAAACGCCATGGTTATCGAATAAGAAGTGAAATTAAAAAAAATAAAAATACGGCAAATAACGCGGAATGCGGAATGCGCACATTCCGCAAATAATGTTGAACTGTTATAAATATGGTACATTGATATTGCTGGTTAATACTAAAAAACCACAAACTAAAATTTTTACAAATTCGTTTTAATGCCTTTATTATTTCTCTCGTAATAAGATTCCGTTGTAATTAATTGGCCGTGGACGTACGTCCAGCATGATTCTTCTTTTAATACATTATTGATTGCGACAGATTTTTAGTAATTTATTTATGATACGACCAAACCAATAAACCAACAAAATTTCCTTGTGCTTTTTCTCCACCATTTTTAAGTTTAGATATCCTGTACTAATTCACGAGTTTGTTGACCATAGAGACGAAAGTCTTGACGCGGTACGGCACGGAGTGACGAGGGAGCGGGGTGGGGAGCCCGGGTAGCCAATGATTGATACATTGCGCTGGCTCTACGGCTAGGGCGGAGAGCGGGCGGCTCCAACGCTTCTCGGCGCGCTGAGATTAGCCCAACTTAAAAAATCTATATCTCGTAAACTATTTAAAATATCCCTAATGTATATTTGCATCTTTTGTTTGTAATGGTTCCATCTACCTCAGAATAAATTCTGCTATACCTTATACCACTCGCCCTGTATACACTACCGGCAAAAAGATTCCGGACAAAAGTTGAAAAGACTGCCGGAACGGTATTTTATGCCGTTTCGCCGGTAGTTGGCCTAGGCCAATTTAAGGGGTCACGTACAATTAGAATTTTCAAAAAATCGAGTTTTTTTACATTTTCTAAAAGTAGCACATTTGAAAAGTATTCTGTGAAAATTTTAGACGAATCCGACTGTTGGGTATGGAGATATGTAACTTTGAACGGAAATTTTTCTTCTGCATGTAAATCGTACTGAAAACTTTGAATGCGTTTTTCTCGAAACTATGTTTTCGAACACGGTGATCACTGTACCTCGGAAACGGCTTTACCGATCGACTTGAAATTTTGCTCACTTTTTCTAGACATAATTGTCCTCCGGTAGAACGAAGGATTTTTCTATGCGATTATTTTTTTTTTTTTATAGCTGAAAATGTGAGCAAAATTTGGGTCGAAAACACAACTTTGACTTCCAACATCCACCATTTTGTGAAAAATCATAAAATTTTCAAATCCTTCGATCAACCGGAGCATTATGTCATTAACTAATGATCCCTACTTTTATTTTGATTTCGGACGATCCGGTGACGAGCTGCACTGATCACCGCGGAGGACCTTTTTTTTGGGACCCCTACGTTACGTGCGGTTATGGAAAAATTTCTGCATATTTTGCAATGAAAAAATTGTATTATTTACTTAAAATATATGTCTTTTGTATGGAAAAAGATTTACGATTAATTATTTAAATGTGTCCCCAAAAAAAATTCGCAAAAAACCCCTTTTTTCGAAGTCCTAACTGTACGTGACCCCTCAACCAACGTCATTTTAAAGAGGAGGGACTTACCTTCATTTTGGCTTTTTAAAAATATATTTACGATTTTTTTTACAATTAGCACCCAGTTTAGAAAACGACCATTTTTTGTCGTTTTTTTGTTCTTTTATGAGTGGCCCCCGTTTGTGGTAAATTTTGTTTAACGTATTTCTTTCACAGACATCATGAAAGGAGACGTCTAAGCTTCAATTTCACTTTTTAGAAAATTTTCTAGGATTTTTTTCCAAACATATTTCGTTTTTTGAGAAAAAATAGATAATTTGGAAATTGCTCCGAAGTACGAAGATGATGAGGTTTACAACAAAACTTCAAGATGGTAAAAAGTTGTATTACTTCTTGTTGAGTTCACGAGAATTTTTTCATATTTTGTTTCTTTCTTTCAAAAAGCTTTTCCATAACAATTAATGTATATTTCAAAAATAATTAAATTATAGTTAAATATCAAAATTAAATTTAGTTTCTCCAGACAATTATTACATACCCTAGATTCCCAACTCCATCCAAACGGGTATCGCTTGTACCCGAGTGCGAAAAAGCACAGTGCAGCGCCGCTTCTGTTCTCCAGCCGTCCTTTTCTTGCTCGGTCACGCTCTCCATAGCCTTCTCGCTCCATATACCAGAACACCGTCAACTGTGCTTTTCGCGGGCTAGGCACCGAGTATGTAGACGGTACTCGTCCGATCTGCTTTCTTTTCTCCCATAATTTTATTTTCAATTAGGCCCGTTCACTGAATTTATTGTTTATTGTCATGAAATAATGCTCATTCACCCTCATTCTGCTTACTGTTTTTGTCTCCTCAATTGCAAACAAATTAAGCGATAAATTTGTATACCTCATAAACTAATAGTTTGTAAGAGCCCGTGCAAATTTCATTGCATTTGTCGTACGGGCATTATTTTAAATCTCCGTACGAGAATTACAATCACAGATACCGGCTGTTCAAATTGTTTTATTTTATTAGGTATAAAAAATTATGTGTCAAATTTCTTGTACGGTATAGGTGACGAGCTCAAAAAGGTCGATAAAAACAGAATGACGATGAATGAAAATCGGAAAGAATAAAAAATAAATTGTGTACTTGAGTTTCTTGTTTGTCATACGACCTCCTTGCCACGTTTCACTCCGTTTTCACTTACTCACCACACTCTCACTAGTATCCTCTATGCACCATCACTGATATCCATTGGTATATTTGTCCACGTATCAGAGGCGTTGAGCGACTAACCTCGAATCACGTCACTTTCCTCTCACAAATCTCCTGTTTCAATGATCTAACAAACACGGCTCAATAAATCAAAGAAAAAACGTTAAAACTCGCGGCGAATTAAAAATAATATACGTTACGGCTACCTCAAAATACATTCGCGTGCCCGGCGAGCTGAGCGACTAACCTTGTCCGACGTCACGCAGCTCTCGAGCGGTGCGACGATCTATATATATATTGTGATGTCGCGAGTTATTTATTTACTTATTTGGTATGATTGGAGCTGCCGACTCGGCTACGGAACGCGGTAGTTGAGAGGAAAAACGCGGTAGACACTTAATCGGGAAACACAAGACTTTATTTTCAGTGGTTCAACAGACAGCGTAACGTGGCTGCTCAGATGATCGGAAACTACTAACTGACTAGCCTAGGAGGAGGGTGGTTCTTATAACATTAACCCGTGGGAAAGTCGTAGTGTGGTGGGGAAAGAATTTGGGAGTCAGAACGTTCTGGAAACGGAAACGTCTGGGGAGACAATGGGGGCTGCAGGTGTTTCGAATTTGAGGCAGGTCAGGCCATAAAGATAGGTGCTTTATGGCTGGACTGTGGAAAATGGAAAAAGGAGGTTTTGGGCCTTTACCTGAAAACAACGACTAGCTGCGTTCTGACGGAGAGATGTCCCAGCGATAGCGAGGGTGTAGCTGTAGGAAGTCACGTAGGCAGGAAAGGAATGCGAGAGGCGCATGGGAAAGAAGAAAAAAAGGGTGGCTGGGGGTAGACCATCGTCAGAATATGTTTACATTTTTAAAGTCCTATGTTCTCGACATATTACATTCGCGTCGTGGATACGTCACAAAGAGTAGTAGTAAATCGTCGAGAGCAAACCCCACAAATATATGATAAAACAAAATTATAATATTATGCAAAAAAAATGTTATGGAACATAATAAAATTCAACTATAATATGATGCTAATGAAAACATATTAACAAACGTAAAAATGACAAATCAGAATAGTTCGCAGAAAAAGAAATCTTTTCGTACAAAATAAATAAAATAAGAATATTGCCTGTAGAAAATAATCAAATAAGATTATTATTTGATTATTGATATATACTAAGGATCAACACGCAGTTTGTCTTAGGAACATTATTCTGCATTCCCGTGCTGGCAAAGTGACAACAAAAATATAATTTCATCAGTCAATATTTTGCCGTTTTTGAAGCAAAAATTTATTAAATTCATGACGTGAAAAAAAAATGCAGATATAGATTCGAACCACCATTCTCCACGTGGTAGACGACGAGTATACTGTTACGTCGCAGCATGTGCGACGCACATCTCCTGTCGATAAATTAGATTATTATCTTGCCTACCTCCAAAGCGATGCAGCCTGCCGGTAAAATTCAAATATCATGTACATCTTTTTCTCTTATGATCATTTTATTATTCCATTTATAAACTATATTTAAGAAACAACAGTTATTCCCGCTTCAGACACTAAACTATGATTTCCCAGAACTTTTCTAGATTATTTTTTTTCAAACATTCGAATCAACAAACTCAATCTATTTACGTGGACATTCATGCAATGCAACAAGAAACGTTCCTTACCTTCCCAAACATTCTTTCAATGAACAAACATCCTTCTTATATACGCCCTTCCAAGAATCAACTTTTAACTAATAACTATAGTATTTACTCTTAAGTGTAGAGTATACTTTAACGTACAAATATCCAGCCTGATTATCTCTTTCTTATTTATATTTAATTTCAACGAACGCCTTGTGTAATACCACCGCTAGAAAACCTAGTTATAATCAAACTCTGTACCATTCTCCGAAATATAATTTGAAACTGTATTTTCTTTCTCACGAATGCCGTCCACAAAGCAATGATCTCACGTCACCCCCGTGTGACCAAGATAACCCCCTCCATAGAAAATCGAACAATCTCGCTCGGAATTAGACCAATCAAATCAACCCAATTTGTGTAACTCCTCCCGAACCGAGGTGAAATGGTTAACCCTTTTAGAGAGGAAAGAGAGAACATCATCAACCTCGAATCAAACAGTATCTCAAGGGAGTAAGATCCCAGTCTCATTACAAAATTATTCTAAGTACAAATTTCTGAGTTGTAATTTCAAAATTCAAATAAAGTATTAGTTTTTGTTAAGTGTAATTGCGTTGTTGATGTTGCAATTAATATTTTTCCCAACAAACTCACTCTCACGGATCAACATCGAGAAGTTTGGGAAAACAATCATCAAACTAAAAGTCTTCGAAGAGAAATCAACCTCGGCGATTAATCCAAAATCGTTGAGTTGGTATATTGAGCACAAGTAAGTCTCAGGCAGCGAGCTCACGTTGAGCCGAATAGCGCAAACCAATTCAAAAATCCCGCGCACATCGAATTATCAACGGAGCTACTCTGTGTCTCTACCTTGGGACGTAACAATACAACGCCTTAGCCCACTAAGCCACCGTCGTTCATTCGAATTAGGTGCAGTGGGAAACGTAGATAAGGCACTCGCTATCCGATGTGGAGCGTTCGTTTTATCTATGCTCGCTGACACCGAAAAACTCAGCGGCAACGAGAAAATGCTATCTTCGATTTGGCGAGCACCGAGCGACCGATCGGGTTGAAATTTGGAGGATATCTAGAGAATTATGGTACAAATACGCTAAGACTCGTTTTTTTATTTCGAAAAAATAAGTCATTTCGTTACTGAAAAAAAACGATAGCTGTCATACTCGCACGATATTTCTTATCATGTTGAAGCCAACATTGCATGCACAATGAAAAAACTATGCATCGCGGGGCTGGCGTCGGTAACTCCCATAGCCCGCGCGGCGGACGGAGGAGACGCGAGAGTCGAACACAGAGATGCCTCACATACACGTTCGACTCTGCCCTGCATGTAGCTCTTATGCGACGCATGTATATATATATATATATATTGTCACGCCGTTGGGGAAGAAATAACTGGGGGAAACGTGGGGGACTAAAAAAAATCAAATTAATATGGGAGACACGAATTCACAAAAGTAACCATTATTTTATTTATTCATTCTACACAATTATATATCACAAAGAAAAATTAATACTGATTTTCGGCGGACGATCTCGGAGGCGATCTTAATAAAAAAAATCGATACACACAAAATTGATGGAGATGGGCGCCAGTTATTTTTATAAAAAAAATAACAAAATAAATTGTATCACAATGGGGGGGGGGGGGGGGTATAAACAATTATTTTGGGAGACTAGGGGAGAAGGGATATTGGGGTAGCTCAGGGTGGGTTCTCCGACGCGATGGCCTCTTAGTAATTACCACTGGCCAATTTCAGATAGGCGAAATAATATTTCGCCAAGTCCGGAAACTTGGACGAGATGGTTGGGGACGCTATACAAAAAAAAACGTAAACATGGGTGTCGCGAACAATGACTAGCGAGGATGGTCGAAGGCCGTCGTCGAATCTCGTACTCTAACTTTGTAATTTTTCTTGAATTTACACAACCGCTCCACTTGATAATTAAAATTATGACTATTCCTCCGTGAAAATTCACGGAGATAATTAATGCTTAGGGAGACTCTAAACCGGAAATGATAACGGGGGGAGGAACTCGAATACAAATTTTCGCAAAGGGCCGAAATACAAAATTGAAAGAAAATCGGTGCCAAAATTTCTATGGTGCAAACACTTACGTTTCCTTTTCGTCTCGTGTTCTCTATCGCTCTCTCTCTCTCTCTCTCTCTCTCTCTCTCTCTCTCTCTCTCTCTTTCGTTCGGTGGGTGTTTCGCCAGGTCGTCGTATTTCCAATTCTGTCCTTTGCTCTCCTCTCCAATGCTCTTTCTCGCCTCGCTTTCCTCTCCAATGCTCTTTCTCGCCTCGCTTTTCTCTCTCTCACACTCACTCTCTAACTCCAAAATCTTTCTCTAATTTCTGTTTTTAAGTTCTATCGCCTGTCAAACTCTTCACTACGTCGTCTCTCTATCACCACTAGTCGCAAAAGTGTCCGGCACATGGCGTGCCGGAACTTGCAAATTTTCGCGTTCGCGAATTTTTCTCCCGTGCCTCTGATTGGATGAGACACGGGAGATCCTTGATCGATTATTGGGCGCCTGGGTCACGGGTCGATAGGTGAAGGGACACTCGGGTCGATATTTCTGGGGACAATGCTGGGGGAGACTCTATCGGGAACTAGGCGTAACGGGAAATTGATCGATATCGTAGGGTAAGGTGCCGGGTAAGTAGGACGGGTGGGAAGGCTATCGATGTCGCCGGACGCTGCTGCCATCTCCTCGGTCGTTACGTCTCCTTCGCCGATTGATGGCTCGGGGCCAGCTGATGAGATGTGGCGATGACATGTGCCGGTGGTTTATTTGGAGAGTGCGGGTTAAAATTTTGTTTTAACAACATTGATGTGGAGGTCTCGTGATGGTGTGAGTGCGGTATTCTTGATGGCGAGGGCGACTTCAAGTGCTCTATTCGGTGAGTGTTCTTTTAATTGTTTATTTCTTCTTTCCTTTTTCTTTCTTTTTTCCGATTGATTTTTAGGTTGTGTCGTGGGTGATGTCCGGGTGACGATGACGATGGTTATCCTGGGGATGCTGTGGCTCTTCTCGGTGGTGATTATCTTCGGGGCCACGCGTAAGTGCTTGCACTATTTACAAAAATAATATAAGGGAGGGGAATAATAATACTTACTTATAAATTTATGTTTTAGATTGGTGGAACGGCTGCCTTTGGGACGATCTGGTGCAGCGGGGGAGGGAGGTTAAAATTGTGCAACGTCACAATATATATGCTGTCGCCAAAAGTATATGGCTCGCCCGATCGGGATATAGGCAGCTTCTTAGGGCGAGAAAGATAAAACATATTATGCTTGAATTTGTCTTTACACAACAATCGGTCTAAATGGCATTGCTCTTATCGTTGGTCATGTCGTGCTGTATTGTGGTGTTAATTACAGAATAATCGTAAATTAGCATAGTTTCGTCAGGCAATATTTTGTCGTTCATATAATTTCATGCAAAAAGAACGAATTATGACGATTTACGTTTGTGTGGAAAGCGGGCTGGCATCGGTATTTGAAGAGGCACGTGTCCCAGTCGGCTTCGGAGGGGGCCGGACTCCGCAGTATAAGTAGTATACATATAGTGCGAATGGGATCTCGATATTCTGGCATAGGAGGCGTGAGACAAATACGTCAGCGCTCCACGCGGAATTTCGTCACACTATTTTCTCGCTGTGCCGATATTACTCTCGGTGTTTATTTCATAAAAAGCAGATCCTCAATTTTGCAGCCAATTTTGCATCAAATTAAACGACACAAAGTTCAAAATGTGTGTTTTTAATGCTACGTTGCCTGAGAGTCTGAACGTTTCGCTAGAATCGGTGCAACATAAAGAATTGTCTCATTTCTTCATTGATAAACTGAATCTGCAAATTTTGTTTCAAAATTTCGGAACAAAATCAGTCTCATGTACAAGATGACGTTATTCTCTATGTACTCGCCAAATTTTAATCTGATCGGTTACTCAGTGCTCATACAAACGAGGATGCCGTTTTCGCAGCGCTCGTCGGCTGTTACACTGACTCTTAACGTGGGTACCAGAACCATCGCAACCGAGGTTTCAACGTATCGAGCCGTTGCCGATTCTCCTCCTAATCTATGGTTACCTACATATGACGTGGCGCGCTCCG
Organism: Netelia virgata; assembly: GCA_951802705.1. Taxonomy (NCBI): domain Eukaryota; kingdom Metazoa; phylum Arthropoda; class Insecta; order Hymenoptera; family Ichneumonidae; genus Netelia; species Netelia virgata. Next base: position 17,722,760 of record OX637867.1, read on the forward strand.
CGGTGGTCTTTGCACGGCAATTCAAAAGAGATATTATTCAAACATAGTATTAGGCCATTATAATTCTGTATTTATAAACAAATTTATGTTTCACGGCTATATATATATCTATTATGATTAATTTTAAATAGTTTCTAAAAAGTTGTCCGGTTGCCTATTCGTATTGGTTTTCACCCGTGTACAACGAACCCAACCAACTTGACGAGCGGTTGCAAATTTAGATCCGTATACTTGAGTTTCCAACGGTTCAATATTTCAATCGTGCAATGATTGAATATACGATTGATGAATATTGAGAACGTATATTAGAACTCATCGGACAACCGGACAATGTCAACATTCCTCCTGTACTGTTTGTATCTCAATTGTATACAAACAATGATATTTGTTGGCATTATTTTTTGACGTATTACTTAACAATCATCAAAAGAAAGGTCTTACGTCCTCATTTTTGTCACCGCGACAAAGAATTTAGGATACATAAAATACCGTACTGCTACATACCTGAAGACGCTACTTTGTCGACGAGAATGAGCTCGTTTATTCTTTACATTGCGTTCATTGACCATTTTGTCAATTCCACTATTCACTCACTTATAGTATGTTATAGTATTTGCACTATATACACCTTATACCCTATTTGTCAAATAATAATTACTTTTCTACTTCAGTAACACGGAATCACGATATACACTTTATTGTATTGTCGTGCCGTCAAGCCGAATAATAACGCGGTCTTGTTTGGTTTCTATATCTCTCCGTCCGACTACGTGGTGCATCTCATGTATATCCCAGAGATAGTAGATAACTCTCAAGCTTTTCTCGTGCCGGCGATGTGGATTGATAGAAATAGTCAATCCTATGGTCGATCACAATAGAAAGGGGTCTCTCATTGGCTTTCGCTAGCTAACAGCTACGGCCGTTAACGGCCGCTTCGCAAATTGCGCGCAATGAGCGCTGAACGATGCGCGTTATCCAATAAGAGCCCTCCTTTGGATCTGCGACGCATAGAAAGCCATTACATAATAACAGTGCAGAAAGGCTTCCCCCATGCACGTATAAATATATGGATGGTGCCTTTGTCCGCGAGGGGGAAGCCTCAAGGATGAGGGGAATGAAAGCCTGCTGTATACAGGGTGGTCCACGCAACGTGAGCACCTCTTTTACGACCAAAATACGTGTTGTACGGAAAAATGTTAGATACCAAAGTTACATGGTTTATAAGGCTACATCATGTGGCGCATTTATTTTTCTTCTAGATGGAGGCGCTTCGAAGATTTCAAGGTCAACTTTGTTTTTTTAAAAGGAATGCTATATTTTGTATAGCGTAATATAGTAGAGTATCGAATTCTGAGTAAAAAAGTATAGATCTTTATTAGCCCTAAAGTTAATAGCTAACGAGTAAATTTACTTTATTACTTTAAAATTTCCTTTGCGTAATATCAATTCGAACACTTACTTTAATTGCCATAATCCACGAGTCACTGACTGTACTCAAAGTAATAAAGTAAAATTGCGGACTCTCTCGTCTTCCCTCTCCTTGTAGTGCGCCCTCGCCTTGCAATAATGGCGCTCGTCCTTTTTGAGGTGCTCGGGGCGGTATGAAGTTTCTCGTGCTCTCAGTGATGGTGTATGTGGGTGGTGATAAGTGACTTCTCCTCTCAGCGCCTTGGATGTAATAAATGTTGAAATTTGGAAGATTTTATTCGCGCGTCTCAACTTTTCTGAAAATGTGTCGTCTCTTTATTCTTCCTCACTGGCTCTGGTCTTGTACTGTTAATCGGTGACCTCTTTCCACCCTCTTCGTCCGTCGTCCTCTCCTCTCGCCCCGTCTCGTCTCACCCGTCAGCTGATTCAACGATGTAACCAGCCGGGCATCCTCCTTCCCCACCCAATCCGTGACAGTTAATAATATTCTGCTCGTTTTTCAGATCAACGGACGCCCGTCGATCCGCGTGAATTTAATACCTGCAGCAGTTCTCCTTCAGAACATCATCGTCGTATGAGATTCTTACTCTTATTCAGAGCTCTAGTCTCTTTCTAGGCTCAACTCTTCTTCAGAGTTCCCATTCAGTACGTGACCAGCTGTTAACTGATGTCTGATGTTGATTTTTCGGCCCTTTATACCGTTTTTTGTGTGTCCTGATAGGTGGATTTACTTTTCTGCTGCACCAATCAGCTGATCGACGTGGATCCACGTGCCGTGTGCACAAATTTGTGTCGTTTCGGTCCTTTTTCCCACTGGCGGGATATTATGATTGCGGGAGATGAGACAATTTTGTCTCAATATATATATATACTGTAACGGCTTTCCGTCACCTTCCGAATCCCTTCCTGATTCGTTCGCAGCAACTTCCAGTGCTCCGGCGTGGGGAAGTAGGGCCTACCGACATCGCGAAGGCCAACCGGGAACGGGCGGGCGCCAGATACGGTAACGTATCACCGACCGAAGTCGGCTTTATTTAAATTTGCCGCCGCGGTGGTCCCTCACGAGTCCCCGCTCCTCCCCCGGAAGACGGATGCAAAGAGCCTCGGTCTCAAAATCAGGCTAGCCCAGCCCGACGTCGGGTCGACAAGGCAGAGGGGGTGGACGTGGAGGATCGGGACGGCTGAGTTGGCCTAATAACTAATAACAACACGAAACGATCGACCAAGTTACAAAGTATGTAGCCGATGTCCGAGCCGGACTAACCTACTCCCGAATTCCGGCTCGACAACGTGTTAAACAGTGACATAATACAATATAGCCCCTTAAGGGTAGTCGGAGAGTACTAGAACACGAGTATGTAGCCGAGGTACGAGCCGGACTAACCTACTCCCGAACTCCGGCTCGACAACGAATCAAATAATCAAATAACAAAGTATAGCCCCTTAAGGACAGGGTAAGGTTAATTCGTGTGAAAAAGGCACATTTTTATGATTTTTTTTTGACGAAACGGTTAAAATCTATTTATTTCAACCAATGGTACATTAAAGTGTGACATTCGAAGAATATTGTGTCCAATTTTCACGAAGAAATATTTAAAAATACGGCGATGGCAGCAATTTTTGTCAAGCGTCTCGGAAAAAAGTTGAATTGCGGTGCCCATCATAACTCCGTGCTGGATCATCTGAAATAAACAAATTAACGTTATATCGTTAGATAAGGACTTTCTCCAGGTAACGCTGGGAGAGTTTTTCGAAATTTAAATTTTTTAAGTTTTGGGAACACTTTAAAGGGAAAAACGCGATTTTGAGCGAAAAAATCGGTTAATTTGTTGTTATAAAATGAAAAATATAAACAAATTTGAAAAAACTCTCCAGCGTTACCTCGTAAATTATGTACAGAAATACAGTGCAAAATTTCAAGAGGATCGGTGCAGTAGTTTTGAAGTTATGATGGGCACCAACTTTGAAAATGTGAGTTGTGGGAAAAACGCTTCAAAGTTTTGAACACTAAAAAATTTGAGACGAAACGTTCGTAAGTGAGTTTTATCGGCTTACCTCACACTGAATCATCGATGCCAGGTCCATAAAGGATGTTGCTGTGATCCAGGATGTCTAAAGCATCTTTTTACTCTTGTCTACGACGAATCCTGCCTTCTTTCGTCTGTTTTTCGGCTTCCTGATCTGTTCGGCCTATACGCATAGAGTCAGATGATTCCGCCCACTCATGAGCGTTTGGTCCACTACTGATTCCCATTTCTTGCATGAAGGTTAGTAAAGCAAAAGAACCTTCATTGAAGACACAGGCTGCCACATAAGCTGCAATCTGAACGATGACAGAGGTTCCACCCACGTGCTTCCGAGCACGTGTACGTCTGCTCGATAGACCGTTTGCTGCTATACTAAATTATATACTCTGCACTGACTGAAAATATAATTCAGGTCTAATCACGTTTGGACTTGTTTTCCAATTTCTATACAGAAAGATGACGGTTAAGGGAAGGTATTATATAAAGAGCGAAACAGCTGCCAGGCAACAATAGCGCGCTCCGGTCAGGTAGGCAGAAAATTCAGACAGGTATAAAAATACTCATAACGTCGTCAAATTTGCTCCGATCGACTTGAAATTTAGACACAATATTCTTGAGATATTATGCTTTGAGTTAAAATTTTTAAAAAAATCGAAATTTTTTTTTTTAAACCCTACCCTGCCTTTAAGGGTAGTCACGAATCAATATAACACAAGTATGTAGCCGATGTACGAGCCGGACTAACCTACTCCCGAACTCCGGCTCGACGACGAATCAAATAATCACATTACAAAATATAGCCCCTTAAGGGTAGTCACGAATTAATATAACACAAGTATGTAGCCGATATAATAGGCACAGGCAAAGTAGCCTCTTAATTACCTACACGAGAAACGCAAAGTGACGATATAATACTAAGACGCGACGAGAAAAAGAATACATTAATTTTCAGAAATATTACGGTCTCGATAGAACGACATAAACGGACGCGATGAGGCGAGACAACGAAACGTAAACACTACACGTGACCGCCGTATGGGACGACGGCACGGGATACTCTATCCCGGCGGCCCGGCGTGTACGATACCTCTCGTATATCGCACGGCGCACACAAACCATCACGAGAACAACTTCCATTACACATTGTTATTTATAAATGAATTCGACCACACAAATACCAAATTTAGGAAGAGAGCAGACGAAACCCCGGCAGTTAAATAAGATAAATTAATATTCGGCTCTCTAGCCGGCAAAACGCGAGACTGTCGCAAAAGTATATTCACCGGAATGCGGGACTACCGCAAGTAACAATAATTATTCAATAAACTGCCAAAGACCTCTTTGACGCTCTCCATCAACCGAGAATATGTAAGGGACTGGACTCACATGTTTCTGCCGCCGGAACGTAGCACACGATACAAACAAATTACGTTAGACTAACTTCGCGATGTTTGAACTAAACTTTTTTTTCTTCGGTCGTCCGTGGAACTCTGATGATCCATTGTCCGGTCGGCGTGAGTGGCCCTACGCGTACTTCCCCTACTTTCCATAATTGCGCCGTGTTGTCGCGAAGTATCGGAAATTGGCAACGTTGTCAATTTTCTCCTAAGATGTTCCTCTCTGGTCCTCCTGCGCACCATGCTCCTCGCTGGCCATCGAGTGACACGAGCCAAAAGAGGGGTGGGTTTGACGAGAGCCGTGCACAGCTCGCCATGGAGCCAAGTGCTTCCGAACCCTTTGTCGTTCCCACCTCTCCGCAGGCCTTCCTCCTGGAGCCCGGGACGGGCCACGGGGTCGGGGGAAGCTCACCTCGCCGGACAGGCTTCCCTTGTCGCGGCGGTGGTCTCACGCGAATTGCCACCAGGCACTGAAATTACAATACCACGTCCCTAGTCTTCTGTCCCGTACTCCTTATCTTGAGGCACCGTGATTAGCGGACTGCGACGAGCCATGAACTTTCAAGGAACGCTGAAAGAGAAAATGTAGCCGAAAAGCAGAGGTATCGCGATAAACAACGGATGCATCCATCCATCGACGCTCAGAGTCGTAAATCCGACCCCCTGCAGGCTACACATCCCGGTGTAACGAAAAACTCGTCATAATATATATATATATATATATATTGTCACGCCGTTGGTGAGGGAATAACTGGGGGAAATGTGGGGGACAAAAAAATGTAATTTCATAGGGCAACACTAATTCACAAAAATAACAATTATTTTATTTACCTAAGAGTTACAAAAGTAATCCTAACTTATGGTTTCGCAATAACGTCTATGTAACGGCGGACGATCTCGGGGGCAATGTCTCAAATATATAATACGCAAAAAGGAATCAGGTACATGGGCGCCAGTTATTTTTATAACTAAAAAAAAATAAAAAAATAAAAAAAAAAATACTTTTATTACAAAGGAGGGGGTGCAAACAATTATTTGGAGGAGACTAGGGGAGGATGAATATTGGGGGGGTATCTCAGGGTGGGGGTCCTACGACTCTACGGCCTCTTAATTATTACCACTGGCCGGAATTTTGATTTGTGAAATAATATTTCGCCAAGTGCGAAACTGAACGAGATAGCCGGGGACTCTACACAAAAAAAAACGTAAATACGGGTCGCGCGAACTCTAACTGGCGATGACGGTCGAAGGCCGTCGGGAAAATTCTCGAATATAACGCGCCTTAGGATTATACAGCCGTTCCACTTCGCGATTCGTATGATTATTCCTCCGTGAAAATTCACGGAGGTAATTAATTCTTAGGGAGACTCTACACCGGGAACAAGAATGGGGGGGGAGGACTCGAATACAAATTTTTCGTAACGGATAAGGAGGATACAAAGTGAAAAAAAAACTCGGTGCCAAAACTTCTAGGGTGCAAACACTTACGTCTTCTCCGTTGCTCTCGCGTTCTCTCTCTCTCTCTCTCTCTTGTTCCTTGGTTTGCCGGGTCGTCGTTTTCTTCTCTTCCAAAATTCGTTCTCGTATCCTCGATTCTCTTTCTCGCACTCACTTCGCTCTCACTACTCTCCAGCACTCTCGCAATTCTTTATCTCTAACTATTCTCACACTCTAACTCTTATCTCTACGCTCTAATTATTTTAACGTCTATCCTCTGATACAGCTCGTCGCAAAGTGTCCGGCACATGGCGTGCCGGAACTTGCGAGTTTTCCGGGTGTTCTTAAATTTCTCCCGTGCCTCTGATTTGACGAGACACGGGAGATCCTTGATCCATGATTGGCCGCGCGGGTCACGGGTCAATCGATGAGGCGACACTCGGGTCGATATTTCTGGGGACAATGTTGGGGGCAGGCTCTATCGGGAACTAGGCGTAACGAGGATTTATCGATATGGTAGGGTAAGGTGTCGGGTAAGTAGGACGGGTGGGAAGGCTATCGGTGTCGCCGGACGCTGCTGCCATCTCCTTAGTTATTGCGTCACCGTCGCCGATTGATGGCTCGGGGACAGCTGATGAGATGTGGCCGGTGACATGTGCGGTAGTTTATTTGGAGAGTGCGGGCTAAAATTTTGTTGTAACAACATTGATGTGGCGGTCTCGTGATGGTGTGAGTGCGGTATCCTCGATGGCGAGGACGACTTCGGGTGATCTCCCAGTGAATGCTGGTAAGTTTTCTTCCACTGGTTTATGTTTTACTTTTCCTTTTTTTATTACAGTTGTTATTTTCTTGTAGGTTATTGCTGTGGAGTTGGGTTTGTCCTGGGGATGCTGATGAGTTCTTCTGGGCGTCGGTAATATTCTTCGGGGCGTCGCGTAAGTGTCTGCACGATTTACAATAATAATATACGGGAAGGGAATAATAATACTTACTGATAACTTATGTTTTAGATCGGTGGAACGGCTGCCTTTGGGACGAGCTGGTGCAGCAGGGGAGGATAAAATTGTGCAACGTCACAATATATATATACATATATATATATACATATATATTGTGACGAGATTGTGCAACGTCACAATATATATATACATATATATTGTGACGTTGCACAATCTCCACCTCCTCGTTGCGCCAGCTCGCCCCAAAGGCAGCCGTTCCACCGACCTGAGACATAAAACAACCAGTAAGTATTGCTATCCCCTTCCCTTATATTATTATTGTAAACAGTGCAAGCACTTACGCGGCGCCCCGGAGAAGTCCAGCGTCGTCCCCACGAGCTCATCACCATCCCGGACAGCCACAGCAGACCTGAAACATAGCACCGGATTAAAACAACGACGATATCATGGAGATAAACGGAGGAATAAAAAAAAACATACTCACTGTCGCCACAGTCCACTACATACTAATAACCTAAAAAGAGAAGATAAAAGAACATCAAACGGAAAGAAAACCTAGACAAATAGAAATAAAACTTACCACAATTCACCCGAACAATCTCTCGAAGACGCCCACACCCATCAGCTCATCAAACTCACCACAATAAAACTACGAGGACCCGCACTTATCATGAACAAACAAACAACACCATACCGGCACCTGTCAAAACTCGCACGACGCGAACAGTCTCACGAGTCATCGATTATCGAGTATCATATTGACCGGAGAGATGGCAGCAGTGCCCGGCGAATATCGATTACTCTACCCGTCAGTCCTATATCCCCGAAGCGTTACCCTGAATTATCGACCGTCCAATAATTATTCACATTTCCCAATAGATCGTCCTAGCGTCGTCCCTACGAGAAATTCCCTAGCCATCAATCTTCCTATACCCATCGATCGCCCAGTCAAGAATTAGATACTTTCCATATTTCGTCAAATCAGAGACACGGAAACATTCGAAAAAAATTCGCGAATACGGAAAAGTCTGCGAGTTCCGGCACAACACGTGCCCGGCCCTTTGCGATGAGCTACTGGAGAGAACAGATGAGGATTAGAGAAGTGACATGCATACAGAACCTATAGAAAAGATTTAGAGAACAGTTAGAGAGTGTGAGAGTGAGTGGAACGCGAGGCGCGAGAGAGTATATTGGAGAGAAAAGAAAAGGATAGAATCGAACATTGTGAATAACGACGACCCGGCTAGCTAACAAGAAACCGAATAGCGACCGCGAGAAAACGACGAGGAGAGAGTGAAAGGACATCGAAGGAAAAAGTAAGGGTTTGCACTTGTGAAAATTTTGGCACCGATTTTTTCTTTTTTCTTTTTATACTCCGCCCTTTTTCGAAAAATTGTATTCGATTTCCTCCCCCTCCCCTTCTTGTTCCCGGTTTAACTTCCCGATAAAATATTTATTGCATCCGTGAAGTAGCACGGAGTTATTATTATAGAATTCGTGTGTGGAACGGTTGTGTAGCTTTAAGAATATTCGCTCTTTATATTATTTAACCCTTTGAGGGGCACATTTTTCTATTGAACAAATTCCCAAAATCATAGGTGTTCTTGAGTTTTTTGGGGTCGCTGATTATAATTCTGGCGTAAAAATTAAAAAGTTCCAGATGACGGTTCCAATATGGCGACCACAATTAGTATAAAATTATACATCGGTCTCATTGAGTGTTGTAAATACTAAAAATTCGTGGATATATTCTTCTCCCTTTCAGCATGACCCAGAACTAACGACGTGGACGTGGGCAAAATCTAGTTCCTTTTTTTTATTTATTTTTATTTTTTATTTTTGTTTTTTTTTGTATTTTCATGTTTTTTGTATTTTTTTATTTTTATGTTTTTTTTTAATTTTTTATAATTTTGATTGATTTTTGTTTCTTGTTTTCATTTTTTAGATTTTTATTCATTTTAATATTTTCTCGTTTCGGGTGAGAGTTTAGCTTATTTCTTTTCATGGTACTTGATAAAGCAATTTCTTTTTCCCCCAATGCACAATGAAACCTTGCATGTCATACAATAATGTTTCGTCCGATTTTTAATTGTTTTTGTACTGCAGTAGCAGCATCTTCTGCGACTCTGAACACCAGGAAAATGTGGTGCCTGTGATGTTCTGACCGCATCACTTTCTATTTCGTAGTATAGGGTAGTATAGGGTATTTCGTAGACGATCTTCCTCTGTTTATTCGATTAAATACCTCAATCAGCTAGAATCAGATAGAAGGAGTACATCGTATTCACAAACGATAGCGTTTCCTTACCACGCAATTATTTTGTGGCATCTAATAATAAGTGTTGTGTCACGAAGCTATAAACCTCGATTCAAATTTTCATTATGAGAAATATGTAACAATAATCAACTTGCAGCTTTTACGGAAAGGCCGCAATTTTATTGGTTACAGATTTTTCAGAACGAAAACGCGAATCGATCGAGGGTACATCGTATTCATCAGATTTTAGAGAATTATGAGAACGTGAAATACTTAGCCGCTACAAACGTAATTTTCCACCACACTTTATGTATTTTCTATAGGAGAGTATTTAAGTATTAACAATTTTTTAAATTCTTTAAAATTGTATTACAAAGAAATTAATAAAGATATTAAAACGAGATTTTTTTATTTTGTTCTATGCACTTTGCAGTGTGAATTAAAAAGTTTCACATTCCGACATAATGTTTAACTGTTATAAATATGGTACATTGATATTGCTGGTTAATACTAAAAAGACACAAAATAATATTTAAGAAAAATCGTTTTAATGCCTTTATTAGTTCTCTCGTAATAAGATTCCGCTGTAATTGTTTAGTCGTGGTCGAGCGTCCAGCGTGATTCTTCTTTTAATACATTATGGGTTGCGACAGATTTTTCGTAATTTATTTATGATACCACCAAACCAATAAACCAACAAAATTTCCTTGTGCTTTTTCTCCGCCATTTTTAAGTTTAGATCCTGGAGGAATTTATCCTGTACTAATTCGCGAGTTTGTTGACCATAGAGACGAAAGTCTTGGAGCGGTACGGCGCGGGGTGATGCAGGAGTGGGGCGGCGAGCGCGTGCAGCCAATGATTGATATATTGCTGTGTCTCTACGGCTAGGGCAGAGAGCGAGCGGCTCCAACGCTTCTCGGCGCGCTCTGATTAGACCAACTTTACAAATTTATATCTCGTAAACTATTAAAAATATCCCTAATGTATATTTGCAACTTTTGTTTGTAATGGTCCCATCTACCTTAGAATAAATTTTGCTATACCTTATGCAACTCACCCTGTATGTATGTTCTTTTCGCCATATATATGACTCCGATAGTTGAGCCAACTTTGGGTCATGTGTACAAGAGTACTCACAGTTCGATATTTCGCCGCTCAGATGTCGCTCCGCCGGACCAGCTCTCCAGGTTTCAACTTTTGTTGAGCGTTGTTGATCTCCCTACAGATATCTGTCCATAGTGAAGCCGGTGAAGCCTTAGTAAAAATTGGAAGACTGCAGTTCAAGGGGTTGCCTAGCAATAGGGGTTCAAATTTCTACCGTGTTGAACGTCATGACTAAATTCGCAGGTCTGTATCTTCCCGAGAAATACACCAATTTAAAAAAGTCAGCAGTGATTTTGAAAGCATCTTTTGCGTACTTTAAGAATATGTTATTTATTTTTGATAACCTGATAATTTCATCAACAACGTTTAAGATTAATGTTAAAAGCCACTTTTTCTCAAAGATTGACCGCTTCGATTTTAATAAATTGTTTTTTATAAAATAGTAGAATTCTTTCTGAGCCATAGTTTTCGAGATACAACTCGATTTCTCACCGAGCGGACGCTCGGCACAGCGTCGCCCTGTGAGTCGCCCGGATACGTCGATATTTATGGTGGAACAAAACAAGATTTCTGTTTATTTCAGCTGATAAGCTGCAATGCTTATTCTTATATAAAGCATTTCAATAATGATTACCAAATTTTTAAATTGGCACGATAGGTTTTTAAAACAATTCTTCGAAATTCAATTAATAAGTAATAACAAAGACGGAACAGTTCATTTATTTAATACTTTATATCACAGATTTTCACAAGTCATCTAATTTACTTGAAAACTATTAGTTGAAGCTTTTAAAGGCCGCTGATTACTCTGATAAGATCATAAAGTAACCCTTGAACGGCCGGTGGGTCACAATCATTCCACCTTGTCTGAAAAGTCGTAACTTCCATAAAAATTAATGTATCGACATCATTGAGGTTTCATTATGAAGAAGAAGGATGGATCTAATCATACAAAATTCGGAAAAAGCAAGGGCAAAAGCCCCTTTAGTTGACACCCCATCAACAAGTACAAAAGTTGCAAAAAAAAGAAAAACAAAATGAGCATAATTTTCTCTATCAGGCATCGTTCGGAAAATAAAAAATAATTTGTTTCTGATTTAGAAAGGTAATAGTTGAGATGTAGAATAGGAAAACAAAATTATTTTGTTGTGGACATAATAGCTGTTTAAAAAACGTCTGATTTTTATCGAAATTTTTAGTTAAAAATAATTATAACTTATGAATATGGTGCCGAATCAAAATTCTATACTACATCTTAGATAATATTATAAAGAATATCTATTGTAAAAGTTAACAAAATCAAGTACACCTTGAGATATCTTGTACACTAGTTTGAAAAAAGTAGTTTTGAAAAGAATGCTAAAGAAAAAACACTAATGCGTCAGCGTCTTAAAACCAAATATTTTTGTAAATTACCTTCAATCTGCTATTCCTGGATCGTACATGAGGTCGTCCATTGTTGCCGCGATGTCCTCCGACTCCTTTTGAGCAGCTCTTTTCAATATCTTGGCCTCGTTAGTCTCCTGTTGGCTATAGATATTCGTTAAGAATCCAAGTTCTTGATAAATCGCATCGGGTCTAAGCCAATTACAAGGTTTAATAATTGCATCATTTGTAATACACTCCTATATCCATCATTAAATAATGTAATATCAGATGCAATCTTAACAATTTTTGCGCCACTGTCATGCACTTTTGGAGTCACAGACCAAATGACGTTCGTTGTTATTTTGATGTGAGTGTATCCTTCTATAGCGTTTTAACAAATCGGTATCGGTTAATCTATCGTATACTGGTTAAATTACTTTTTGGACAACTATATGAATAGAATTTTAATGCTTATAGGAATCCAAAGTTTAGGTCGTGCCGATGCGACCGCTACCTGAGTTTCGGGCCGACTGTGTGCCGCTCTCACTTCTAATTGCTATACTTTCGGAAATAATTTGAATTTTGAGATGGTTAAACGTTTAAAATATTCGTAAAAGTATAAACTATGTAGCCAGCAAAAAAATCGATTTTGTTTAACTCTCAAGGTGGTGTAACCCCTTAAGAGTTATGTTTACGCAAATTCGTGCTGGTACTTCTATTCAACGGTTATTGTATATGTTTACTAACATTATACCAATAATATGCGAATATTTGTGTGACCTACAAATTCGCGATTTCTTTGAATCTCGCGCATTATTTAAACAACCACACGTACGAAATGATTATTTTTTGCGTTCATGTTGCCTGAAAAGTGCGTTCTAATATACTATACTATAATTTTATGGTTCTTCGAACATTTGGTTGAAATAGAGAACAGAAACAACAACTTTATGCTGGTGTCCGAATATTATCGTGAGCGACTGTACATGGGCATACTACTACGCCCAATAAAATTACGGTGAGAGATTTTTCGTTCAATACTCTTGTATAAGGCTTCTATAGAAATTGATAATTATAACAAAAAACCACGCAAGCATTTACAAATGCTTGCGTGTAATAACACAAGTCTATTCTTATAACGATTTTTCTTAAGTAACTCATAGAAGGAACCGAAATAATGCTTACACCATTGAATTTAGTGCGACGTGGTATATGTTGCAGTTCTGCGGCTGATTCCATAGATAAGCGTGGAGAGATAAAAAAAAAGAATAATTTCGCGACGTGCACCGACGCATCTTTCAGATAGGACTTTCTGTCGACAGATAAGCAGTGCAAATTTGTTAATCTACGTCAGCATATACTCGAGGCCAAACGGTCGTTCGCCTCGTACGTCGTTAATTGTACGTACATACAGACTCGTACACTTGCGTATCCACATAATATAGTGAGGGTGTAAAATAAAATGCGATACAGCTGAAATATTGGCGGAGTACAACGCCCCATATCCCATGGGCAAACATGTAATGAAGGATAGTGTAAGAGCCAGGCTCCAGGTCATTTACCCAACGTTGCTGATACTTTGAAAAGCGATATAAAGATACGTGTTCGAGCGCGAATAAGATTCTTTATTTCGAAGACGTCATGAAGTCTACAGTGTCGGTCAACGTTTTGCTTTCAATAATTTTTATTACTGTTGTGAACGAATTTGCGAATGCCGAGGATGTTCTTACTCCAACCGCGACCAATTCATCGAGCATGGACGAGCGGAAGATTCTAGTTGAGTGTCAGCATTCTGATTACAGGACGTACATCAAATGTCTTAAGCGACAAAAGAGGCATCATTGGCACATCGGGCACGATGGTGATGAAGGTAAGCTCACAAATGAAACGATAGGTTATTGGTCACTGTAAAAAGTAATGAAAATGATGGAAAAGTACCACTTTGCGCTTTTGTTCAAATTTCCATATTATAATGGGTAAGAAGTTGTAATCGATATGTACGTATTTTTCTCATTGTCTAGTACTTTGATAATAGGTCGTGCATTGCGACTAATCCGAAGCGTTGTGCTACGATAGCTGTTTCAAGGTTATTGCTAAAAAATATTAGGGTGAATAGATATTAATAAAAATTTGAGAAGAAACGAATAGTGTATGCAGGATAGTGTCCAGAGTAATATTGCCAAAAAAAGACAGCTTACCAATTTAATTACTGAGAAAGTATGAAAAATATGCGACCCGTTTAAGAAAAATTGAGGTTTGTTGAGACGTATGTATCAAAAGGTGGCAACATCGGAACTATAGGATAGCACAATCAATCGAAGACCTAGAGCGCAAATTAAAAATAAGTTGAAGTTAAATGTCAATACGGGGAACTAACTCATTTATTTATTATGATGTATTTACTTTTCCAAATTAGTGTTTCAAGTATGCATATATCTATATTTGAAACGTATAATATATTTACAAACTAATAGTTAATTTATTAGTTTGAGTCATATACATATGCGCCGTACATCTAGAACGTACAACAGGGTTTTGTCACATAAACATACAGTTTGTCTAGGTTAGTCAATAATTACAGGCAATAGCGGGAGTAGTGGTAACTTTTTTATATAAGTACTAGCAGTATCCGGCATGCGTTGCAATGTCGTTTTTGTGCCATAATTTATTTTGCAAGTAACTAATACAAAATGTTTTTTTTAATAATATTTATTGAAGTGCTTTTGAATACACAATATTTTTTGTTTTTCCGTCTGGGGCATACCCGAATAAATCAGAAGGTTTTCCTACGCGTGAGCAGGCCACATATAGCTGTCCATGTGCGAAGCATAGATTTTTCAAATTTATTCCACATACTTGTATCGATTGCCCCTGTGCTTGGTTGATGGTCATTGCAATTGCAAGTAGAACTGGAAACTGCAAACGTTGAAATTCGAATGGCATATCTTTTGGTATCATTGGGATACGTAGCAACAGTACATCACCGTTAAATTTTTCATTTACAATTGTACTTCGATGATATCGGTCATCGCCTTTTTCTGTAAAAGCCTGGTACCATTGCAAAGTCGCGGTGGATTAATGTTTCGTAGAAGCATGATAGGCACGCCAATTTTCAATATTAAAACATGTGCCGGTATATCTGGCAAAAACAAATTTAAACGATATTACTATGAGATTTTCAAGAACAAGAAATTTTCATTTTTAACAATGTCTGTAAACATCGATTTTCTGCAAACTTTTTGAAAAACACTGTTGCTAATTTAACAAATTTTAAGCCTAGTTTTAGACTGGATAGGATCAATTTTTTTTAATATTCCATTCTCATGTGTTTAGTTATCCGTGTTGAAAAATACCTGAAAATAAATTTGTATACTCAGGAGCTACTGTAAATAATTATCCTAATAATACCTAGTGATTATTAATTATTTTACAGAGTGATTTAAATAAAAATATATATACAAAATAAGGTACTTATTAGGTCAGTATTATTAATAAGTACCTTATGTAAGATACATACATACAAAAAGATAAAAATATACATACTGTGACGTGATTTTTGCCATCAGCCTTGGCATATAGATCCGGTTTCGATAATTATTACTTCCTTCCTTTTCTCCTTAGGTAAATCGTGTTTAATATAATGGTGATCATCCGCTGGTCGTACACTCTCAACTCAATAGTTGGTTTGCTTCCAGTGTGCGGCGTCCATCGCCTTCTTACATATCGTCCTTTTCTTCCTACATATTTCTGACAACCATCACCACCCACAATACCTCTGTTTTTCCAGTGGGGCTACAACTTTTCTTAGGTGGGTTTCGAACCCCTGAGAGTACAGAAAAAGCACATAGAAAAGTTCCATTGGTGCCGGTGGGAATCAAACCCCGGCCCACTGCGTGTGGGCCGCGAACGTTACCACTGTGCCAATGTCTCTCAATTACACTCTCAACTCTTTATAGTCAATACTAATCTCGAGGACACTCAATACTTCCTAAATTAACAAAATAGCTGACAGTGGTTCTACATAAACTACTAACGGCTTTTCCGTACTTTTCTTATTCGTTATTGAGTATACTATAACACGTCGCATCGATTCGATAAGACCATCGAGTAACGCGTACTTCCTTGTTCTCCCGGCTCTTTCGGATCGATCCGTGATCGGGGAAATATCCCTAAAATCGATGAGTGGGGGCTTTGGAGAATGCGGGTTATTATGCACGTTTGACCTGGGATCGAGTGCTCGCTAGCCGGCGCTATTGTCTTGTGCGCGTGTTACGCGCGAAATTCGACTTGCGATGAGCACCGCTCATATGAAAAATAAGATATTGACAGTGCATTAAACAGTGCGCAATTGGCGGCAGCTGTTCATCCAATACCATGTTCTCTACACTAGGCTTTGAAACATGGTAGAGCAGGTATGTTGTATCTAGAAATGGGGCGGCCAACCCCACAACATATACACCTACCCACAGAAATAGTAATGTTTTTGTATTTGTCACGTAAGCGTTCGTTTGTTTATTTAATGATTTTACTAATTCAGAAATATTCGTGGGCGTGCGCACCACTTACCAAAGTTTCATCGCACTCGGACGAATGGTATAGGAACGCATGTGAGACAAATAGACTCTTTCATTGACTTTGTCGAAGAAATATCCACCCGGCGCGGTCCTGGTCCGTCGGCTGCCAGGGCTCTTTTGACGATACTTTGTAAGGTTTAGTTATTCGTTATTGGGCGCGCCAATTTTCCGTTCTGACAAACAACAATTTTCTTTAACAAATGAATCGATACACGAGATTCTTAAGGGGGAGTTCCGTTGAAGGACCAAACAAGTTTCGCAAGATCAATGGAAGACCCAGTGATTGGATAAAGAGAAAGATTTATTCTTACTTGCAATGTTGACAATTTTCGTACAAAAAAGTTCTCCTCTACGCAGTGTTCTCCGCCAATTCTCTCCTCAGACACGGGTAGATAGGACAATTATTGCACACGTTGAAACCAGAACCTTTTCTGTTATTCCACCGAGATAGTTAGCACGATTTAGACAATCTTCTATTCTACTATAATTTTTGACTACCTTGGGACGCGTACGCTCAGACGGCTAGTACGTGATCGAGTATCGATCCGTACGTCTTTCTTTTCCGCCGAGCAGAATCGATGGATCGGGAGGAAGAGGGGAATCGTCGCACTAACGTCGGGACCTCTCGGCCCTTTGTCGCCGAAGATTCCCGAAAAGGCGCAGACAGCCATGAGTTTCCGTAACGCGCGACGTCGTAGACTTGACTTCCTATGGGGCGTCTCGACGACACCCGACAATCTCGGGCTATTATGACGTCGAGAAATCGTCCGGTAACAAGATTTAGTTATTATATAAAAATAAACTTTTATATCAGTCAATAACTAATTCATATACCAATTTTTCTCTCTCTCTCTCTCTCTCTCTCTCTCTCTCTCTCTCGCTCTCTCTCTCTTTCTCTCTCTCTCTCTCTCTCCTGCGAGTGTATGCGATGGCTTGCCTGAAAAGTGGCTGGGTCGAATGATGCAGAGTGCTGGACGATGTGTGTGAGGGTGTGAATGAGGTGCGGAATGTGAATATGCGAGTCAATTTGTTATTATGAGAGTGAATGCGATTTAGTATTAGGCATTACTTGTATTATTGTATTGGCACGGTACTCTTAGGGGTTCTCAGACCCAGATTAGGTACGTAATAAACATCTCTCTCTCTCTCTCTCCACATATATATATATATAAATACGGCTTTCCATTAATTTCGTTTGCCATTAAGGTGGTAAACCGAAGAGGCCGGAAAATAGAGCAAACGTGGGGAGTTGTTTTCCAAGAAACTAAACAACATATCGAAATTCGGTAAAAAGCTTTCTATTATACAAGTATTCAACACTGTTCATAAATTTTACCAGAGCTGTACTAAACAAAATGACGGCTTCTCAGCATTGTCCCAGCTGCGACTTTTTTCATAGCTGTGTGACCGTACCCATAACTGGTACAATTTCAAAGATACATTAATGAACCAAAAAACATTCGATTTAGTCTGATAATAGCTTCGACACTACGGAGAATTTTGTTTTAAATTGATTTTTGCAAAAGTGGCGTGCTGTTGAAAATGTTTTTCGAAAAAAAAACAAATTCGATTTTCCGA
Source organism: Netelia virgata (assembly GCA_951802705.1). Taxonomy (NCBI): domain Eukaryota; kingdom Metazoa; phylum Arthropoda; class Insecta; order Hymenoptera; family Ichneumonidae; genus Netelia; species Netelia virgata. The sequence goes on from OX637867.1 coordinate 17,740,889, forward strand.
AAGTTCTAGAGTGGTTTAGCACCTTACCATTTCAACGGCATTTTCTCCGCCAGATAAAAATGTATCAACAAGTTTGTTGAAATCTATATCTGCTGAAGCTATTTTTATTCTTTTGAGTAGAGATGACACCTTCTAATGGAGTGAAAGTCTTGACAGTTTCGTTCATTAATTTGACACGACTTTATCGTACTACGATGTCTTTTATACTTTTTGTGTTCCTTCATAACATTTTGTAGAATCTTTAACTTAGCCACGAGTTATTTCAGTACTAAAAAGTCATGCACAGCATCATGCGCCTCGTGATCCGTAATTTAGAAGAATTCTGCAGCCAGATGAGTCTGATTGCAATGTCTACTCTCTGAAACATTTGTGGAAAAATCGACAACGTATGAGTAAAGCCTGACATGATATTTTCGAATTGCGCAAACATCCCAACTTTCGCAATAGTGTTTAATAAATGCAGGCTATCGCACTTGCAATTATGCGCTACAAGAACACTCGGCTCGCCTACTGCGAGTAAAAAATCATTCAATTTTCCTAACGCGACGCGTAATGGATGAGTATCGATCCTTTCGTCATAGAGAAATAATTCCCCGTTTATATTGCGCAACCCATGCTGCGGAGGCCGACGATGCGATCGGTCGAGCGGTATCGATATACACGCCGAATGATTGCCACTCGTAACGAGTTCCTATCTGTAAACCTTCTATCATTTTCGTCAAACCGGAAGTTTCAAGATCGAAAAATACGATCGCTCCATCATCTGAATCTGTACCCGAGAGAGCCGAGAGAACATAATGTTGAAGAAGCCCCATTTTTGAATGTTATATTGTGCCGTCTTTGGTTTCGTTTTTGGGCGTAAGCGCTGCCCGGTACTTTTTCAAAATATTTCGCTCGGCCTTGAACTCAGAAGTAACGATAATGTGTTTTTATTCGTTGATTAGCAGTGATTACCATCATTGCCGTATATTTTCACGTAAAGTTGCTTGGAGGCAGCTTCGAAGCGTCTATAATTTTTAGTAAATAAGCGGGACCAGTGTTTTTGTTGGCGACGATTAGAGCAAAACGGTAATCACTGGATGGTCCCAAAGAATAGCACCGCGATTTTGCGTTCTTAGTAGCGTTGAGGTTTTTGTTGGCCTGACTAGACATGCAATCTGCAAATGTTTCGATCTTTTTCGCCAGCTGATCGAATATGTTTCGCAGCAGTTGATGCAAAGATGTGGTATGAAATCAGCTTGATACGGTCATATATTCATAGCTGTTCTTATCTTGGTGATATCCACACCATTTTCCACATTTTTCATAGCGATTGAAAACATGATCGGGAATTTGTTGTAGTATTTCGGCGATCGTTGAACTGTCGCCTCTGTTTTGAGAAACCGCGTACGTGAAACACTAATGGACATAACTGATAGCATCTTTTGTCAGTTTTTATGCTACTTTTGAACATTGTACAGCGCTTTTATAACGTCTCTAGCCGCATGATTTTTATCAGAAAATTTAACAACTGGATGATTGCTGGCTATGCGATCCCTAGAGCTGTCATCATCCCCAACCAAAATTCCCCCTTCGATAAGAGCTCCACTTAATATAGAGCTTTTGGTGCAAACTTTAATAACTATATCAGGCTCCATAGCTTTGGCGCTTCGTTAAAAATGTAGGCATCAATCGTACAAGTCTTTCGCTACTCCGGAATCGGACTTTCGCCATTTCCGATTCTTAGTTCCGTAATCAAGCATTTTTGCACTGTGCGATCCATTCAATGAACCATATCCGTTGAGGGTATCGTAATTCCGTCCTGCGCCACGCTTGCTCTACCCCATGTCGTAGGAAACCATCAACCATACTACGTCGTCGTCGTTAAGTTTAACGTCTTTCCACGAGTCAGATATGAGAGTGCAGGTTGTTCAAACATATGATTATCTTCAATCTGTAAATTCTGTTATCAGGATAAACAGGACGAGAATTGTTTTTTTATTCATATTACATTCATATTTTTTGAAACACGACAGTAAAAATTTTCGTGTTGATATTACAATGGTTATAAGTTTCTACATTGCGTAGAGCAAGCAATGGAAAATGAATATCGTACTTTTTCAATTTCGAGAATATTATGAATATCTATCTGAAAAATGCTGAAGTAAAAAATATTTTCATATTATTAGCACAACGTCCAATGATTTATCTATGCTGTATACAATATATCAGGGTTTTATAAAAATAATAACGTATTGCTGTCAATCGAAATACTAATATTTATCCACAAGTTACAAAATTATTTTATTTATCCGAGCTATTCATATCTTGGAAGTAGATTATACATTTAATAGTGTAATCTAGATAAAAGGAGTTTGTAATTTCTTTTCCATGTTCGTCTTCAACTTTATTTACAAAATCGAAAGTAGTAGTAGTAGTGGTAGGAACTTTATCCCATGGCTGGCCCTTGCGTTTTTAAAAATACTTCTCCCTTCCTTTATAACTTTCCTTATCTCAAAATTTGTACGTTTATTCTTTCTTTCTTGCATTCTTTCTTTCTTCCTTTTATCCTTCTTTCTGTCTTGCTTTCTTTCTTTTTTTCTTTGTTTCTTACATTAGTTCGTACGATTAAGCTCTATTTAATTCATATGATATAGAAGCGAAAGCATAAGAATAACAGAAAAATGTCGATTATCCTTTATATGAGAGCGCGTACAGTCTTGATTACAAATTTTCGTTTTATTACTCAGCGTCAAAACTGCTACATTTCTTGATACATCTGTTAGTTCGAGACCCAGCTAACAATTTATGACTAATGCCATTTGAATGCCATTGTCTCGAACGTACAAAACCATAGCGCTCGTTGCACCGTTTAAAAGTAATGTAGAACTTACAATTGCACAGCACCTCCTTACTGTAGAGTGTGTGGAACTTTCTCAGCACTTTTCGAATTAATAAGTGCATGAAATTGTTTCACTTAACCACATTTTCTGCAGATCGTCCCAATTATCGATTGTCAACTTGCCTTCCAGCCGTACAGCATCCTCGCAACTTCTTTTTGCTACGCTTTCAGACATCCTTTCGAGGGCTCTCGCGTACTGCTTAAATTGGTAGTTGTTCAAGCACGGAATATTGAACGATGCCAGAATACTGTTTAAATGCTCGTATCCCATTCCGCTGTGCAATGTACATAAACATGGAAATTAAACAATTGTATGACATTCCACTACTCATTCTTTGGCATGTATATTAAGTAGAGCAGCCTGAATAGTGGAACTGCCTTGTCCCCATTGGTCTCGGAGCATTCGTGGGAACTTCATTTAATTCTTTAGCAGATAGAAGGGGCCCAATTATCTATAAGACTTTTTCCAAGAACTATATAACATTACCTATCACTAAATTGTTTTTCCTCTTGTTCTTATTTATAATTAAGACGTTGTTTGTACAAAATAAAAAACGTAACTTTTGTCAAAAAAAAGAAAGAAAGATTGAGGCGAGGCCGAACCGACAATGAGTCCAAGGGTATGCTATTGATATGCGTTCTGACAGCTACTACAGGAAGGTATGCAATGCTTCGCTTTTTTGCATATTTTTCTGAAAAAAGTACTACAATATCGTTAGTTTTAGATCCGCGTTAGCTCAGCAGCAAATAGAGAAAACCATCCCCAGCAAAAATTGCCGGGGATGGTTTTTTTTATCTGCGAATACTGAAAACGCGAATAGCGAACCCGTAAATAAAGAGCTTTGACTGTGTACATACATGTTGTGAAATACGTATGTAGCTCTAATTTTAAAAAAAGTCGACATATTCATTCGTTCTAGAGTTATCGTGGAATAAAACCGTACCCAAATAAGAATGGCCAAATTGCCCCCGTATGAATCGTGCTAATTTCAGTCGTGTTTGATGGTCTTCAGTGCCACTTTCAATTTTTCCAATTATTAATTACTAAAGTTCGACTGTTTTAGTGGAAGGAAAAAAAAAAAAAAGTTGAAAATATTTTTGATCTCTAAATGATTTAAGAATTTTTTTTACAAATTTTCCGCCCGTGGGAACGGTGGAAAGTTTTTTAAAAATGTTTTCTTTATTTATTTAAGCCGTATTATAGCTCTGGTACACCTACGAATTTTTTTTCATTGAACCTTTGGATACCGTTCTATGACAAATATTTTTTTCTGCCATACGATTCCAGTATCACCATGTTTGCTCTATATAATCGTGACATTATCACATTATCATATGAAAATATTACAATCAAAGACACTTTATCAGAATCGATATTATAACTCAATGTATTGCTTGCCTGAATGGTCAAAATTCAAGTACTTAGAATTGCAAAAATTCAGAAAACAAAACGAACAAGCCCACGAGTGACAAATATTGCTTGCTGAAAACATACCATTAACCGTTAACGTAAACAAACACTGAAAACACTTGCTTGAACAAAAAACAAGAATCGAAAGACATTAAATAAAAAAGTTTTTGGATCAAGCTTATTTGAAAAAATTATTATAATTCCGCCCATAACCGCCGTTAATTTCACCAGTTTGAAGAGATAACTTTTTCTGAGTACTTATATGAACAATTATTATTGTTCATATTCATAAAACTTTATTTATATTGTAGTGTAGATATTTATTTTTTTTGAAAATTATTTATTAATATTGTAATTATTAATAGTATGGATTAATATTATTTATTTAATATTATTTTTGCAAAATTCATATTTACACATATTTATTATTTTTAACTGCCTCCATTTGAAAGAGTCTAATATCAGATTTTTATTTAATTTAATGTAAGTGTTATTTATTCAAACTTGTATTCATAGTATTTAATGTCGTTTTTTTTGTCCTAATTAGGTTTTTATGTACATATTTTTGCGAACATTGCTCCTAGAGTCTCCATACAATTATAGGATAGAATGCTTTCTTTTACATTTTGGTTACTAGTTGCTTTTCGGCTGCTTTCTTGTTTTTGTTTTTTACCATCTTTTTGTTACTTATTGCTAATGGTGGGGTGAGGTGAGTGGGGATGGGTGTTTATGGGTAATTCATATAAGAGGTGGTTGAATTTCACTGAGGATATTAGTTTTTGCTGATGTATTTTCGTATGGCCTACGGTCTTCCGCAGTGAGTCCTCGTAGATAAGGGCAGGTATGATTTTGGAGTTTATTGAGATTGTCCTGATGCATTTGGCAGAGTCTGTCGATAAAAGGTTTTTCACCCGTCATCAGCCACAGTTCGGATGTTGGGAAAAATAGTGGAAGACCGGCGGCTTGTTTCAGTGTTTTTTTATAGCAAATCTCCATTTTGCGGAGTGATGTTTTGTTATACAGTGGCAGCAAGCAACCAGTGCCATAATCCAGGGATGGCAGAACGCACGCTTTTATTACCCTCCATTTTATATATGCGTCTACCTCGCTGAAACGCCCGATGATTCCTCGTAGGCATTTTATTACGAATTTTGCGATTCTGAGTCTTTTGTCGAAATGTGGGGTTATTTTGAGAGTTCTTGTAACAGTAACTTCGAGGTAGTTTAGTTTTCTTGATGGCTCAATTGTCTCTATGTTTTTTGTTTGTGGGTCTATGATACTGATCTTGCGGTGTTCTGCTTTTCGGTGTTGTCGTCCAAAAATCATTGCTTGAGTTTTTCCTGCGTTACATTTGAGTCCCCATTTGTGGTAATAATCAAATAATTCTTGTGTATTTATTTCCGCAAGGTACTGTGCTCGGCGTCGGGTGTGACCCTTGTTTAGTATCATGATGTCGTCCGCGTACTGCGAGCATAGATCTGCCGTGTGTGGGACATCAGAGATGTAGAGATTAAATATTGTTGGTCCCAGCACAGAGCCTTGAGAGACTCCGTGTTGCTGATGTTTTGTGTCGGAGATTTCATTTAAAAATTTTCCCTGTAATTTTTGATTAGATAGGTATGATTCTACCATTTTGATTATGCCTAAATCTGTATCTTTTTCTATCAATTTATATACCAATGCCTTGTGATTAATGCAGTCAAATGCTTTGGAAAGATCAAGGGAGACAGCGTGACATGTTTTTCTTTCGCTTATTGACTTTTGGATATAATGTATTGTTCTTGTTAGTTGACTATTTGTTCCAAGGCCTGATCGGAATCCGTGTTGAGAATCCGGTAATATTTTAAGGCATGTGCCCATTCTGTTTAGAATTATTCGCTCTAGCCATTTCCCCATTATGTTGAGCAGGGTAATTGGCCTATAGGATGAGGGTTCATTTACAGGTTTACCTGGTTTATGTAGAAATATGCAAGTACCAAGTTTCCATACGTTTGGGTAGTAATTATGGGTAAGACAGGAGTTAAAGATTTCTTCAATTCTCGTGAAACAGCTTGCATGCATGCATTTTAGGTGTTTTGTTCCAAGTTCATCTGGTCCGGGCGCCTTATTGTTTAAAAATTTTTTTAGATTCCTTTTAATTTCTTGGTTGTTGGTCAATCGAAGAGGTTTGGAAGGGGCGCTCATAACGGTTGCTTTTAAGTCTTTGCTTACCAGGCTTTCATGTACAATTGCAGCTTCGGTGAGCATTGAGGCTACTTCTTTTTGCGTCGTTGCACCTTCGCAAAAAGGGACTCTGTTTTCCGGTCTTTTTAGAGATTTTTGGATTCTTCACATTGTTTTTCGATGGTCTGTTTCTTCCTCGATGACGCGAAGCCATTGTCGTTGTTTATGTTCGCGTATTTGCTTAATCACGCGTGTGTTGAGCTCGTGTAAGCGGGTGATCCACGCGAGATCGTGAACGGGTCCGTTGCGTCGCATGGCGTACCGCACTCGATTTCTTTCGCGAATTGTTTGCTGAATTTCGTCCGGTAATAATTCACTCGCTTTATCGATTTCACGAGTCATTCCGCGCACGACAGACTGCAAGTGAGATGTGAGGTTGTCAATGGCTTTTTCAATGTCTTGAATTGTTTGTATCGCCGGCTCTTGTTCGAGCATTGTTCGTTTTTCGTATTCGAGCCATTCTTCGTTCGTTTTGAGTCTTGTTCTGCCTTTTTTTATTTATTTTCAGTGTTATTTTTATTTTCACGAGGATTGGCACATGGTCACTGTCGATATCTTCGATACTTTCGCAGGTTGTTATATTATTGGCAATGTTGGTTAGTGCAAAGTCTAGTATGTTGTTGGAGCGAGCGGTTGACCGAGAGCCGCGCGGGTCCATTGCAATGTCGACAGACCCATTGTTTATTTGTTGATATATCATAGTCCCGCGTTGATCATTTATTCTGTGTCCGAATATTTGGTGTTGCGCATTCCAATCTCCTACTGTTATTGAATTTTGTATATTCAGTATGTTTTGTATGTCATTGTTGATGTGGTGTTCGCCTGGTGCTGCGTAAATGCCGTTAATAGTTATCCGTTGGCCATTTTCAGTATTAAGTAGTATTGAGCATTCGAGGTTGTTGTAAGGTTTGTGTGTACACCAATAAAGGTCATTTCTAATGTACATGAAGGTTCCCCGAACTCCGCGACCCCGCACTTCTTGATTTGTTTTGTTGTCTGATATTTTTAAATATCCTTGGATATTATATTTGTAAATTCCACTAGGCTTAATTTTCACTTCGTTCAATATTATTATGTGTGGGTTATGTTTCGAGACAAGGTTTCTGATTTCATTAATTCTTTTATGAATACCAAGTACGTTGCATTGGAGTATCACGATGAATTTTCAATTTCGTTCCACAAGCGATCGATCACAGTGATTGCTGCATTCGTCACCCCTCCGATTGTGTATTTTATCGTCGACTCATTATCTACTTCGTCGATTAGTCTGTATATTGAGAGAAGAAAACTGGTGTCAACTGAATCGTGACAGATTTCACTTATTGCTTTACTGATGAGTATTTTCATCGGTATTGTTGTTTGGCTTGATTTTGGTGTATAATTCCGGTTCGTAAGTTCATTGTTCCTGAAGTACTCGATTCGTTCTGCTGGATCTATTGGTGGTGTTGAATTTGGTCTGCTTTGGGTGGTCTTGGTTTGTTGTGTTTGATTGGTCGTGTTGGTTTCTTTGTTAGTGTTGGTTTGCTCATTAGCTCTGCTGTTAGGTCGTCTTCTGATTGCTGGAAAGTCGTTAGTCGTTAGGTGTTGACGGTGCGGCTATCGCACGTTGGGTTGTTTTTGTAACGGGGTTTTATTTTTTCCGTTTTTCTGTTGCTTTTTCCATGTTGGCTTTCCTAACTAGGCATGACTTGCTTTTAGCGTCATGTTCAGTGCTTTCACATAGGGTGCATTTTTCGATTTGGTCGATCGTTATGCTTGTAGAAACTTCGTTGTGTTCACAGTTCTTGGCAATGTGTCCAGAGCCGAGGCATTTCATGCACTGCGGCGCTTGGCTCTCTTTTGCATGATATTTCTCGCATTTAATAACACAGACATCGAGCCTTGTCTTCTTGTATAATTCTAGAAGTTTTGTTTCCGGCGGGAAGATGGCCACCGTGAAGGTGCTTTTATTTGAGAAGGGGATGAGTCGAAGGGGTTTAGTTCCCCATTCTTCTTTGACGATAAGTTCCAGCTCTTCTGGCTCGCAGAGCTGTGCCTTGATACCTTTGATCATAACTCGCTTATTTTTTTCAGTCGAATCGTTAAACGTGTGGTGTTCTATTTGTTTATCTCTCAGGAAGTCCTGTAGTTGGGTTTTGGATTGGGTGTTGTTATATCAGATTCTCCAGTTAGCACCGCCGTCGTGTTTTAGTTCAACTTTTGTTGGCGGCAGAGTTTGTACAGTTGAGTTTGTAAGGAAACGCTCTGCTGTAGTATCGTTGATTTGATTACAATCGGTGTTGGTTTGTAGTTGCTATTGTTATTATTGATTACCTTCGACGTTGGTTTACGATTGCCGTTATTATTTTCATTTCGTCTTTCTCGTTGCCCCTTGCCAGTTTCGCCGACCAGCGTGCTAGCCGACTGCGTGACTTTGATACGCTAGTCATGTATTATTTGGCTGGCATTGTGTGGATCATGCTGTGTTTCATTGTTACTGCTAGCTGGGGAACCGGTTATATCCATTTGGTCCAACGGTCCACTTTAATTACCTTGTTTTGGGCTCTCGTGGATGGAGAGTCCTCACTCGAATATGCCTCGATGTTGTTTGTAGATTTCCTTTTTCCAGTTATTGTTGATGTTGAGTGTTGGCTAGATTGGCTTACAGTGCGGTGTTTTACCATCGCTGGATTTCCAGATTGTGGTTTATTTTGAGAAACCTCAGTTTCACTGTTTTCATCGCATTCACTTTTTCCATCGCATCCACTTGCATCATCGGTTTCTTCACCTTCCCCTGCTATCGTATGGTTTTTGAGCCATTCGAATGCATGAATAAACCGCAGGAGTGCGGTTTATTATTAATAGGTGCATTTGCACTTGGGTCAGCCATTGGTTTATTTAATTGCGATTATTTAATTGCGATGCTAACCGTTTCGCAATATGGCGTCGTCGAAGTTCTTATTTAGAAAATCAAGAAAAAACCTGTGTGTGCTTATGTACGCATGTAAGAAGTTATACTTCTTTGGCGTGAATGAAAAAAGAATTTCTTTACGCATTCAAACATATTTGAACTGAGTCAAATGATCGATAAACGACATTAAGGAGGTTTATCTGATTAAGGAATTAACAAACAGATATTAATAAAAAAAATCAGAATATAGTTATCGATATCTAAAAAGTCATCTCTTGAAATTTCAAGACCTGAGAATACCTTGTTCGTGATAAATAAATAAAAACATTTTTCCTAAATTAACATGTCCCTTATGGGTGTCACTGATTTTTCCGTCTATAAACATTAAATTTATAATCATTGACAAACAGTTTTTGACGAAAATTGCAGAATGAATAAAAAAATATCTAAGAAACATTTGTAGAGCTTCATAAAATCGATTCAGTACTCAGGAGATTCATAATAAACTATTTTGTCTCGAATAATGCTGATTTCTGTAAGGCTAAGTTTGACAGTACTCTGATCATGACAACGTAGGGTGCCTTTCATTGCCCGATAGCTCGATGATAAAGCGACAACACGAGTGACAAAATTCTCGCTCTATGATGGTTCTATGACAGCTGTACGAGTTATGTGATCGCAGCGTTGTCAAGCGTACTACGCTAGTCACACGAAGCTTTCTTCTGATTTAATCGGTACCAGATAAACCTCCTTAAATACCATGAATACAGATTTGATTGAATAACACTTAAATTAAATTAAATAAAAAAGGAATATTAGAATTTTTTAATGAAGGCAGTTAAAAACCATATAAATATAACTATATGTAAATATAAATTGTGCAAAAAGTATATTAAATCGGACGATTCCATAAAAATAATACTGACACGAATAAACCTCAAATTTTAAAGCACAATTTTCACAAAAAAAAGATCTACACTGCAATATAAAGACTTATTTTTATAACTTCTTACGTGCGTACACAAGTGCACACTGGTTTGTTTTTCTTTCTTGATTGAAGTATAAATTGAACAATCGGGTTTCGTTTTGGCGGCATGATTAATTTGACATTCGCTGTCATGAATTATTGAATTATTGAATGAATTATTTCACCAAAACCAAAAGCGAAATAAAATACAGTCATTTGTTTTAATTATACAAAGGGTGGCCAAGTTATTATACTCAAATTCGAATTTTGTTAGTGATGTTTGAAAGACTCTATCTCAGTGAAAAATGGTCGTATCAAGATGAAAAAAGCATTTTGAACCTCCAAGATTCTAGTTTTGAATCAGCGTCAATTTGTTGTTTATTTATCACTTTACATCAATGTTTAGTTGAGTTATTTTTGAGATTTTTTTGTAGGAAAACTATTCAAAATTTCGGATTGTAGTTGGAACCAAATGAAAGTATACACATTCAAGAATATGTTTGATTTTTATTATTAAAAAATATCGAAAATATTTCGAGATATCGCATGTTCTTTGAAGCTCCTTAAAAAAATCTTCATTCGCGGTAACCACTGGCGTGTCTTCAAAAATAATCTGAAAAAAAAAACCAAAAAGATTATTAAACTAGATACTATAATCTAGTACTTGTCATAGCCGATTTTGAAAATATCGATTTATGACAAAATGGCGAACATTTGGACATAGATAATGATTTTTGGGTAAAAAATTAGTTATTATTTTGTTTATAAAAAAAAAACTAAGGAACGAAAAAAAAATCCTATGATACGTACGCGAAAATCGTGTATAGCATAAGCACAACAAATTTCAAGGCAATCGGTTCATTGGTTTTCGAGAAATTTTGGGTCCCGATTTGAAAAGCGTGGTTTCGAGAAAAACGGGTTTGAAAATTTGGGAATAAATAAATGATGTAATTTGTCAACTTACATGGAATCATCGATACCAGGCCCATAGTGTAGGTCGTCTACGGTCGACGGAATGCTCATGGCTTCTAAAGTTTGTTGTCGGCGCCCTATTCGACTTTCTTTTGTCTGTTCCTGTGCTTGCAGCGCGGGTTTCGCTATGCGAGTTTCATCTTCTTGCGTAGCGAATAAGTGCGCTCCTGACCCAACCGATATTCCCAACACGTTCATAATTTCGAGTAGTGAGGTCACACCATTATTGAACGTGCATGCTGCCAGAAAAAAAGTTAACACTTTTGGACCCGCTGTTCATTGTTTTTGGAGCTATCTTCCAAATTAATTGATTGAAGCTCTCATTGCAGTTTTGCGTATATCCGCCAACACAGCGTTCTAACAATTTGTCATTGCTGAGGTCTTCGTAAATTGGTTTGATGGCATATTATACCATTTGTGGCAATGCAACACAATCGTGACAGAAATTTTTCAGTTGGTTTTTGGCTTTCACTTGTTGCCACTTGCACCACGATTCGGGACCTTCGGGACAGAAATGATGTTGAGGATTGCTGTTTGTTGTTCTGTAATGGTAGAATGTTGCCCATATCGCTTTTTTCATCTCATCCTTGGAGTCATAGTTTCTGCGAATAGCTAAACTATAGTAAATACTCAGTTTATCTATAAGCTTTGCCGTCAATTTGTTTTTGCCGCCGATTCCAGAGTTGTTTTTCTTGCATCCGCGAAGACGGATTCCCATTCGCTTTTGAACGTGTCCCACGCATTCTTTTTTTACGATTTCAATTTCATCACCATACGGTTTCGCATTTATTATTCCCGTGTACGTCTTAGAATCGCCATCCCCCACGTAATTAGTGTACATAACTCCATGCTTTTCGACAGATCTTGAAAATAATTCAATCATGGCATCTACTTCCATTTTGCCTGACGATCCTTTATGGTTGGCCTGGCAATTTTCATCGTGACGAGATTTCCATTCCTCATATTGCTCGGTATTTTTGTGATTATTCCAATACCGACATTGAGCACAATAAGAAGATTTTACAAGAAAATCAACGACTTTTCCTGTCAACTGACCAATGAGAACAGCAGCTCCATATAATGAGGTAAAACCACGTCTTCGCCATGTGCCATCCCCTGAAACGGTCAGTTTTGTGATATCAGCACTCAGATTTTGTTTTGTTATTTCCTCTTGTTCTTCTTTCACAGCTTGTTTCAGCACCAATTCAATAATACTTGAAGCAGCAGAATGAATGTTTTCCATTACCATACCATACGTCGCTTGGCGAAGCGGAGGCGGTAAATCCATAAGTCCACAAAATTCCATCGCTCCACGCAAACCAATTCCCAATAAACGCATGACAAAAAAAATCGTGCATCTATTTCGTAAACCGTACGGACACGAAGGAATGAAAGTCGGATTGCACGATAAACACGACACTACAATTTTTAAACCAAGTCCTCGAGTGCTTTCTATAGAGAATCGAATATCACTATCACATTTTTTGCATTTCACACACTCCGATAAAGCAGAAAACACCGTAAGAAAATTCAGAATGCGATATCCGATAGTTGGATCTTCTGGTGCGGATCTCTCACGATCGATCTTCAGTTTTTTGGCACTGGAACTAATATTCGCGTCGCAAAGGTTTTCGGCAGAATATCGATTTTTTGGCAGTACTTTTTTGTTGCTGCGATCGTAGCGAAAAGATCCGGATCGATGAGATTCTCGAGAACTGTTATTTCTGGTATTCTTTTTTGTTTCAATATCTATTCGACAACGAAAATTCTGTGTAGCGCACAGTTGCACTAACGGCAAAATACTGACAAAACGTGTCTATTTCTGGCAATGAATAAGAGCCATCTGGAATGTTCGTTATACCTGCATACCCTAAAAACACACTACAATAGAATGACGAAACAAGTTAATACGCTTTGTCCGAAGGGTCGCTTGCCGCTACCTGACTGTCAGGCCAGCACCGACCCGTTCACGTTTTCGGCTGTAACTCACTTATTTATCAAAATATTGCCTTGCCGTTTTCACCTGATATTCTTAAGACCTCAAACTCAAAGAAAATGCAAAAAAAAAGATTTTTTTTAACGTCTAGGTGTATATCTCCCGTTAATGAAAAAGGGTCCTTTTGCCGTTGGTCATCGATATCTCAGCAACCAATGAACGCACAGAATGAGTCGGGAAAAACGGTTTAAATACATTAGTTACATGGGTTCTAAATTCGTTAATATATTTCTTTATTACTAGTAAGTATATTTACCCGGCACCATTTTCAAAAACAACATTTATGCGTTGGCATATTTTTTTTATTATTATTTTGTTTTCTCCGAGGAGGTGCGGAATCCATTTATAGATACCACCAGTCATGCGGGCTGGTGGTGATGCTGGCCTCCTGGCCGGACAGCCCACTTCCGCGGGCCCCCCCCGCCAGACTACCCGCTAAACCGCCACCTCCTATGTCCCCCCCCCCGTCTAGGTACTATAACGAAGATTTTGCGTCTAGCCGGAGGTCCGCGTCCGTCTCGTCGTTCTGTGCGCTGTTTATTTCCGTCTTTCATTTGTTTGTCGCGTCGGGTCCGTCATGTCAGGCAGCCGTCTGCGTTTTTTCGTCCAAGTATCGTCTTTGTGTATGTGGCAACCTGCTGCCACTGCTCCTTTCCCCGGAGCATCACCCCCACGATGTTATCGGGGGTGATGTCGATTCCCGAGGTCACCTCCAGTCTCTGTCGTTCTTCTGTCCAGTGGATGCATTCAAAAAGCGTATGCTCCGCGTCGTCCCGTTCGTGTCCGCAGTAGGTGCAGCCTGGGGTCTGCACTTTGTCCATTTTGTAAAGGTACCGTCTGAAGGAGCCGTGTCCCGTCAATAGTTGGGTGAAGTAAAAGTTCACGTCCCCGAAGTCCCGTTCGGTCCACCGTCTCAGGTCCGATATCAGCCGTTTCGTCCAGTTGCCCGTTTTCCCGTCTGTCCATCGTTGTTGCCACGTTTGTATGTTCCTATCCCTTTACGTCCTTGCAGCGTCCTGTCGTGTCTTGCCCTCCGCTCTATCATGGATCCTCTTGCGCTCGACCGCAAGAAGATGGATGGGGGTTACTCAAAGCCCCCCGTCTTTGTACTGTCGCCATTGCGTGGCAGTATTTTCTCGTCTTTAGGGAGTCCGCCCAGATCTCCGCGCCATAGAGAAGGATCGAGTTGGTCGTTGACATTAAAATTCTCCGTTTTCCCGGCCTCGGTCGGTTCGTATTTGCCATCAGGCGGCTTAAAGATGCTACCCTTTCGGCGGCCTTTTGGGCTGTCTTTTGTATGTGAGGCCAGAAGGTCATCTTTGTATCCAGAATCACCCCCAGGTACTTGACTTCCCCTCTGGCCCCGATCTCGTCTGTTCCCACTTTCATCGGTAGTCTTGTGTCTATGCGTTTCCTTGTAAGAAACACCAGTTCAGTATTTTCCGTTGCTAATTACAGTCCGTGCTCTGTCATCCATCGTCCGACCCGTCGCATTGTCTGGTTGAAAGCATTCCTAACGTCTAGTGTCGCCAGCAGTACGATGGGTCGTGCTGCGTGGCAGTGTCTGTCTGTCATCCGGAAGAAGTCTACCACCCGCTGGATGGCCCCGATAGTCGATCGGCCTCTTCTGAAGCCGAACTGCTCATCTGAAAGGCCTCCTCCCGTCTGCATTGTGTCTGTCAGTCTTAGTCGGAGTAGCTGTTCGTACAGTTTTCCTGTTGTGTCAAGTAAGCTCAACGGCCGGTAGGCCGACGGTGTGTCGAGGTCGTCCTTGCCCTTAGGGATAAGGACCACCCTCGCCGTCTTCCATCGGTCGCTGAATTTCCCTGTCGCTAGGCACGTATTGTATAGGTCGAGATATATGTCCGGCCTCAGGCTAGCCATCGGTCGGACAATCTCGACAGGTACCCCGTCCGGCCCTGGCGCCTTACGAGTCTTCATCCCTTGGCTGCTCGCGTGATCTCCGCCTCGGTGAAGATGGGGCCTTCCGTAGTCTCGTCTTCGTTCGTTGCGTCCGTACGGATGGGATGCGTCGGAGATAGTCCGTCAACGATGCGCCTCGCGGTTTCAGCGTCTTTGAGTTCTGGTGGGATCCGGGCCCCTAGTTTGCCGGTCACAATTTTGTAACCGTTTCCCCAAGGGCCCTGGTCCACCTCCTCTCAGAGCTTCCTCCAGCATCGCCCTTTGCTATCCCGTATGGCGTTTGTCGGCTTTTTCCGTTCTGTCCTGTATGCCGCCTGAAGGGTTTCCCTTTCAGGTCTCCCGCCGGCCCTCGTGGCGCGTCGTCGGTTTTTGAGACAGTTCTTTCGCAGTTCGGCTATCTCGTCCGTCCACCAGTATTGTGCGCGTTGGTTACGTCTTTGTTGCCGTTTCGGCATTGTGCTGTTGCACAGCCGCATCGTCAGTTTGGCCGTCTCGTCTACCAGTCTTTCTGCCCTTTGCCGGCCAGTCAGCGGGGGGGGGGGGGGGGGGGGGGGGGGGGGTCGTTATCGAAGCTGGCGCTGCCGCCAGCTCTTCTGTGCGTTTCTGTACGTCGAGTTTGTTCGTGTTCCACCGCGGAGGGTGCTGGGTCCTCGTTCGTGGCGTCTTTGTTCGCCCTGCCACTTCGAAGGCGATGTACTGGTGGTCACTGGTCGTGTAGTCTTCGATCACCAGCCATCGCCCCACCCGTAGCAGTATTCTGTCTATCGTCAGTGTCACGTCAGGGATGGAGCCGCCAAATCCTGGGCGTCTGTATGTCGGTGTACTTCCTGTATTTACTACCACCAGATCTAACCTTGCGGCCATTTCCAGTAGTAATCGTCCTCGTTTGTTCGTCACTTTCATTCCCCACTCGATCGCCCTCGCATTGAGGTCCCCCACCACCACGATATCCCCGGGCAGACTCCTAATTCCGTCTTCCAGGAGCGCTACCGTTCTCCCGAACTCCGCGACGGCATAGTTCGGGGTCAAGTAGACGCTGACGTAAGTGACAGCGCCAACCTTGGCCCAGACGTAGTCTTCACCAGCGCCGCCGTCGGTCATCCGGGATCGAGCCACACCCCTTACCCAGATAGCCGCTGTCTCTGATGTGTTCATAATCCACGTACGCGTCGGCCTTCTCCTGTACGGTTCGCACAGGATCAGTATGTCTGTGTCGTGTTCGTCGGCTATCTGTGGCAGTAACATCTCCGCTGTTCTGCTTCGCTTCATGTTTCCCTGTATGGTTCTGTCCATCTTCCGGCCTGCTTCCTGCACTCCTCCAGCGCGACCCGGAAAACCGTGCACCTCCCGCTTCCCGCGAGGTGTGTTACGTCCGTATGTCCCGCCTCGGTGCACAGTGGGCAGGCTGGTTTGTTCTTACAGTCCGTCGCGTAGTATCCCATCTTACCACATTTTCTGCAGCTTTTTGTCCGGTCCTTATTCGTACATTTGGCCTTCATGTGTCCATATCCCAGGCACTTGTGGCATTTCGTCACTTTAAGTCGTTGTCTCACCCGGCATCGTATTCATCCTATCGCGATCCGGCTCCGGCCCAGCAGCGCCCTGGCTTCCTACGGTTCGAGGTCGCAGACCGCCATATACTGCTCGGCCCGGTTCGCACCGAATATATGGACGCGGAAGTCCCCGTCTCGTCCCGTTTCTCGTTTTAGTGCCTTTGTCACCTCTTTTGTGGTTGTGGCGCAGTCCAGGTCCATGATCTCCAGTTGTGCCCTGGGTATCATGGCCCTGACACTGCCTGTGTCCCCGACCGCCTCTTGGAGCGCGCGTCGGAAGTCCTCTCGTCCGTCCGTGTTTGTCTGTATGTTGAGGAGACACAGTCCGTCTTTCGTCTTCCTCATGTTCGTCACCTGAACGTGGCTTTTCGTCGAGTCCACTGTCGTCCGTATTTTCTGGAGTATGTCGGAATACGAGGGATCGTTTCTGGGCTTGATCAGCACGGCCGTCTCTCTTGTCTCCCTGTGTTTGGGGGCTGCCCTGCTTAGCAAATTTTTGAAATTTTCCAGCAACTCTTTAACTAAAGTCTTGTAATTCTGACTTTTATTATTTCCCAAAAAGTTTGTGAAACGATTTTAAAACTTAGCCAAGCTGCTCTCCCATTGTCGTTCATTTTTTCCACGAAATTTGCGTCCTCAAATAAATTCCGAATTTGGGGTCCGTCGAAAATTCCCTTTTTGAACTTAGCATCACTTATCGCGGGAAACTGTTCTCCTATAAGTACTGGAAACAATCGCCATCATTGTCCAGAGCTTTGACGTACTTTTTTATGAGATCCGGCTTAATATTTAGTGGTGGTAGCAAATATTTAGAAGAATCGATCAATGGTGTTCGTATGACACCGTACCTGGATCAAATTTTACTCTTTTGGCCATTCTTTCTTACATAGTGATTTTTTCTGTCCCTACTATCCCACAAACATAAAAAGCAGGGATATTGTGTAAACCCTGATTGTTGACCTAAAAGTAGTGTTGCAATTTTTAGATCACCACAAACTTTCTATTGATGTTCTGAATACTTTATTTTATCCAATACAATCTGTACATTTTCGTACGTCTCTTTTAGTTTAGTTGAATGAGCTATGGGAATGGGTGCACATATGTTTCCATCATAAAGCAAGACAGCTTTGAAACTTTCTGTTGATGAATCAATAAATAGTCTCCACTCATCCCCTTTGTATGTGTTCGGTTTTAATTAATCAACTAAACCGTTAACATTCGAACAGTATCTATACCACCGACTTCTCATCGCCGTTCGTGAAAAGTTGCCGAATAGATGATTGACTTGTTTTTGGGGATAATGCTTTATCGCTTGATGAAAGTATGAGAATTCATATAATAATACGAATATAAATATATTTCCGCTTACTTTTATGAATTATAATTTATTTGGGATAAGGATGGGTGTGAGTAAAGCGTAAACAATTTCTTAAAAGATGAATAAGTTATAATTTAGATTTATTAAATTAACGTATAAACTAAAACAATAGGCGATCAGAGTGCACGATACATTTTTTTGTATACATTAATAACGCAGAGAATCAAGAGCTAAATAAGCAATGGAAATCATCTAAAAGACTTGCTCGTACCGTCGGGTGACGTCACGCGCGAGTCGTGCACAGATTGCTTTTTCACCCGAGGTCTTCGTTTCGGCTTGGCCGCACATGAACGTGCTCAGCGTCCATGTATTGGTGTAGCTGCCGAACGCGCGGTCGGGGAACTTCAACGGCGCTTGGGTCTTTCCGAAGATGTCCGAGCGTCGTTATTCGACTTTTCTTGTTCCGTTCAAATGGCAAAAAATCCGTTTGACAGCTTGTCAATGGCTTCCATTGTGGTTACTTAACTACTTACTTACTAAATTTACGGGGTACGCGAGATCCGGTCGCGAGAAACATAAGAGAGCCGACCGCCTCTCGATAAGGAACTTTCCGCAACTCCTCGGTGTCGCAATCGTTTCGAGTTATCGAAAGTTAAGGTATCGATCGCAAGGTATCGAGTTATAGATCGGCCGGTACACTCACAGTTTTTGCTTCGCTCATCTTGAATTTCCTAATAATTCGACTTGTGTATGCTTCTCGATGCAAGCAAATCATCTTATTTTCCCGATCTCGTTCTATCTGCACCCCGACAACAATATGTCCGTCTCCTAGAGTGATTTCAAACGCGTTTTCCAGAGATTCGATTACTAACTTGAGAACTCTGTGAGATTCTGCTGCTATGAGCCCGTCATTCACGAACAACGCCAAATATACCTGGGTACCGTCGACTCGACCACGAAACATACATTTGTCGGCTTTTGTCTCACGAAAATTTAAATTCTGTAGAAACTCGCGAAATTTTTCGTTCCAGCACCGAGGTGCTTGCTTCAATCCGTACAGCGACTTATTCAGTTTGCACACTACGTCGCGTTTTTCGTTTCCCTCGATGGCGAGTCCATGAGGATACTCCATGAGGATGTCCTCCTTCAGCTCCCCGTGAAGAAAGGCCGTTCGTACATCAAATTGTACGAGCTCCAATTCCTTCTCAGCCACCACGCCAGTGGGGCTCGCAAAGAGTCATACCTCACGACAGGTGAAAAAGTTTCGGTATAATCGAGACCTTCCATCTGTAGGAATCCTCGGGCGCCAAGTCGTGCCTTATACCCGATATGTGTCACCCGACGTATCTTGTATCCCTTTAAATACCCACTTCGAATCAATGGCTTTTCGGTTGTTTTCTCTCGGGACGATCGCCCACGTCCCGTTCTTCCCGTGAGCTTCGAGTTATTTTTTGACAGCTTCTACCCACTTTTCAGCCTCCGGACATTCCATTGCTTCTCCGAAAGAGTTTAGTGGGCTGTACTCGGCAAAGTCGACTTCATACCTTATTGGCATCCGAATGCTAGCGCGATCTCGAAGTTGTCTGTCCTGATTGGGCTCTACTCGCACTTCCTCGTTCTGATTGACTGTACGTGCAGGTTCGTTCTTTTGAACCTCTGGTTCGTCAGCTTCTACCTTTTCAAGACCTTCGGCGGGTTCGTTCTCCTCGATGGCTGGGAACGTGTATTCGTACCCCTCTTCATCATCAACAATGGACGATCCACCACTTGACCTCTCGTTGAAAATGACATCTCTAGATACAGTGACTCATTTTGTGCAGAGATAGTATAGACCAGGGTTGTCTAACACGCGGCCCGCCGCATGTATCAGTATACCCTGCACGCAAATGGAGACGCAATGAATTTCAAATGCTCTTTGGTTTAATGGATATTTTTTCCCATGAATATAAATATTGTAACTCATTTGTACATATAAATTATTTAATGGTTGTGTGTTTTTAAATACATGAAACTATCAGAAGTCTAACTGTTGTTCTAAATATTTGATAACAGATTTTATGTTAGTGCGCCAATTTTCCCCCATAAGATTCCTTATTTTAGAACCAGGACAGTAGGCTTCCACACTATGTGGCAACCTAGTCAAGGATCCGCAACATTGGATGCTTTGAAAACAATGTTACTTTGCAGACAATATTGCACGCACTTGCCTTTACTTGACTTCCAGACAGGCCGGCCATCGAATTTCAGATTTGAAGGAATATAGTCGAATTGTGGTAGAATTGTCTTCACGTGTTAATTAGGTATATTTATCTTGGAAAACACGTAAGTGTATGTTAATTAATTCGTTCATATCGTTGTTACGTATCGAGTCTATTACTCAACAATATTTTATTTTCTATATTTCTATAATATTATCGTTGCAGTTTTTTTCATTTTTGTAAGATGACCTCGGCACAAAAGAAACGAGAATTGATTGATGAAAATCGAATTTTTAACGAAAAATGGACAGAAGATTACTTTTTCATTGAGCTGAACAATTCGGCGTTTTGTTTAATTTGCCGCGAAACTGTAAATTTTTTTAAACAATATAGTGTAAAACGACATTATATTCAAACACATGCAGGCTCATATGATTGCTATCGTGATATGTGTCGAAAAGACAAAGTTAACGATTTGAAAACAAATCTCTCGGCCCAAAAAAACTTACTTCAAAGGGCTTTAAATCAACCGACAGCGATAGTGAAAACTAGTTATCTAGTATGCAGCTTAATTGCTAAGAACTTAAAACCATTTTCCGATGGTAAGTTTATCAAAGAATGCATGGAGACCGTGGCAGGAATAATCTGCCCAAATAAGAGAGCGGAATGTTCTAAAGTCAGTTTGTCACATCAAACTGTCGCCGGAAGAGTTGCCGATCGTGGAAACAACATTGAAAAGCAATTGAAAACTAAAGTTCCCGGTTTTAAATTGTATTCTTTGACAATGGATGAAAGTACTGATGCTAGTGACACGGCACAGTTTGCCATTTTCATCACAGGCATCAAAGACGAATATAATATCATTGAAGAAATGGCTGCTTTAATTCCGTTGAAAGGCACAACAACATCGACTGACTTATATGAAGCAACGAAACAAACGTTTTCCCGATTTTCTTTGTCGCTTTCCAATATTTTCGGCATTGTTACTGGCGGCGCTCCAGCTATGACCGGTAAAAGGTAGTCTCCTAAAATTGCTAGAAAATGATGCTGTTGCTATGAAAAACACGCGTTTAACCCTTGTGTTGCCACCTAAAAAAACTCACAGCATCTGCCACCCGGGTACCCCGCCTACGAAATTCTTGGTAAAAGTCCATTGTAACTAAAAGTCATTATATGCATTCGATGAATATTTAATTATTCATATTCTAGGAAGGTATTTCGACCGTAATATAATAATTAAATTATGTGCAGTGACCTTAGGAGTCCTAAAGCAGAAATAAAACGTGCGCAGCTGCCCCGTAAATTGCCCGCACCCTGAGGGCAAGATGGAAAACTCATGCGGGCTTTTAACAATACAAGCTTTTAATATTTTTGTTTGTTTTCCTATTGATTCGTACAATCTATACCTAGGAAGAATTTACTGTAAAAAGAAAAATAATAATATTACTTACCTTGTACAAATAATATCACTTCGAAAAAGCAAAGTTTTCGTAAAAATTTAACGCAGAATAAACAACACTTATGTACTCCGGTCATACATTCAAGGTGACCACGTGTATACAGCGACTCGAGTGTCATGTCACGTCGATCGAAGTTATAGGTATTTTCCATCTTGCCCTCCCTTCCCCTATAGCTCCGTTTTTATCGTTCGTTCGAAGAACAAGACGTGCAGTCACTGTTGAGAGAGTTTGGATAGTTGAATATACGAGTATGTGTGCGTATTATATCCGCTGTTTTTATTTTCTGACTTACTCTAATATTATTTAGTGAAGTGTGCATAGAACTTGTGCATTATATTTGTGGAAAACAGAAGCAGAAAGCAGAACGATGAAGGAATTCTCGAGATCTGAGTATTTGAGGTAACGTAAATATAATAAATACAATATTTATATTATATATTTGATATTATTATAAGTGTAATATTAATATAAAACATGAATTTATTTTTTATTTTTTAGATTTAGTTACGCTGAAAAAGATGAGTACTTGAAGAGATTACTGGGCGAAGAAGATGACAAAAGTGATGACCCTTCGGGCAGTGAAGACGAGGATTGGTTTCCCAACGATAACGCTCCGAATCCTGCCAATAGTGAAGCATCGGATAATGAAGATTACGTTGATGGTGAAGTCGAAATTGATGGCGGAACTCAAGAAGAAGAAGACGATGGCAACAAAAGAACCGCTGAGGAGAAAAGTGATAACGAAGTAGCTTCAGATGTTTCAGTCAACAATAGTACAACTTTTGTGGCAAAAGACAAAATGGTTTGGAACAAAACTCCGCCTCAAAACGAGCAAACTCCTGCTAGAAATATTGTTAGGCAGAGAGCTGGATCGCATAAAAGTACGGAAATGTTATCGATCTCTGGCACATTCCAAAAATTCATCACGTTGGAAATGGTTGACATTATCGTTCGGTGCACAAATAAAAAAACGGAAACCGAGTATCAAGATTACAATAGCAAGCATCCACAGAACGAGCCGCGTGTATGGAAAAAAGTTACGGTAACTGAAACATATAATACTTTTTTGTTAAATCTTGATAGGTGCTGGTGCAAATAACTCAAACATAGACCGCATAGATGAAATGTGGAAGAAAAATTCATATCTGCTATATCGTACAACGATGGGACGAAGGCGACTTCAGACGATTTTACGTTTTATACGTTTTGACGATTACACTACACGCCAGGAACGAGCAGCCAATGATAAAGCAGCACCTATTTCTGATATTTGAAACATGCTGAATGCAAACCTAGCGGCGGTTTATAGACCAACAGAACACTTGAATATCGACGAACAGCTCTTTCCTTTTCGAGGAAGAACGCAGTTCACTAACAAGGGAAATGTCTCAGGTGTGTCTCGCCGACTTTGATGAAATTTGGCATGTTCGTAGAATGGACAAAAATAGAAGACAAGTATTTTTTTATACGTGCCAAGATTGATTTTGAAGGGAGGAAACGCACCCTCGAAAATGGTTTTTTGTTTTCGTTCTTCGTCGATAACGTTTGAACAGTACGAGATACGAAAAAATTTCAAATTGCACCAACGTTTATTTTTTCGCGGACTATACACTGAATATGAGAATTATGCAGATACCAACAAATTTCATATTGTTTATTGCAAATTTGCCATTTTTTTAAACCTATCTCAGAGAGTTCTTAACCGATTGGGATACAACTTTACATACAGGTAGAGGATGACAAAATAAAGCTGACAGGTTTTTTTGTTTTTCCCATATCTGATAATTAAAGGGTTAAAACTACCCTTCGATTTTTTACTCAATTACATCGTATAATCAGCTGGCCTTTTGTCATTCCGGGTTAAATTCACGTTAATATAAGTTCAATTCAATACTCGAGTACATATTTGTAAATACCACTTACCCCCACCCCCAATCATCCCCCTCCCGAACGTTCAAAGTTCTTAGCGTGCGGCATGGACGAAAATTTCTAGAAATAAAATTGGTTACACTGGAAGTACAATCAGTTAAAATAATCGATATAAATTTCCCTGTTTTGGAGGAAAGTCACCCTTAAGGGGGCAACTCAAAAACTTTGTTCATTCGTGAACGGGTTGAGATAAAAAAAAGTTTGAAGTTAATTGCAAATTTGCAATAAACAATATGAAATTTGGTGTTATCTGCATCATTCTCATATCCAGTACCCGAAAAAATAAACGTTGTTGCAATTTGAATTTTTTTCGTATCTCGTACTTTTCAAACGTTATCGACAAAGAACAAGGTGGTAATACTCGAGAAGTCAATTAAGGAGAACGAGTTGTGCAAGAACTGGTCGCCGCTTACAAAGGATCTAGCCGGAACATAACCATGGACAGATTTTTCACGACCTTACTGTTGGCAGAGAGTCTTTTTTCATGGAAGGTCACTATCGTCGCTACTTTAGAAAAAAAAACATGCATTCCTCAATAAATGAAACCGTCGAACTCTAGACCATTTTTGTCAACGCTTTTTGGATTTCACGAAAAGGTGCCATCTGTTTGTATGCTCCGAAGAAAAACAAAGCGGTAATTTTTCTCAGTGCGATGCACAATGATGCTACGATCTCTGATGCGTCTCACCAGAAACCAGAAATGATTTTGTTTTACAACAAAACCAAAGCTGGTGTTGATACTATGGATTTAAATGTGCATAAGATATTCCACCCAACGACGAACGCGCAGATGGCTGCTAGCTTTTTTAAAAATATTTTGGATATCGCTGGTGTTGTTGCGTATGTTATTTACTATGAAAATAATGATATGCTTACAAAAAAAACTATCAGACGCAGACTTTTTCTACGCCAGCTCTCAGAAGAACTAGCCATGCCAATGATAGAAGAGCGATTTTGTAACCAGCAAGTCATGCGAAATCATGCTACGTCAACGAAAGTCAACGAAAATCGCTATCGAAAGTTACTATGAAAGGCCAGTAATAGAAGTGGTAACTGATAACAACGATTAACGAGACGCGAGTGGTAGAAAAGTTGTCGTTGGATCATGCTGCATTTGCATCGAGCAGCCTCTTCGAAAGAAAGACAAGGAAGTCTTGCGTTAACTATAATAAGCCCGTTTGTGATCAGCATACGGCAAAAATTACAAAATGTTTGACTTGTAATCATTGATTTCTAATATATCTGTGTACAAGATTGAAAATTCCATGATTGTTGTCCAACAATCACATTGCAACATATGACAGTTATTATTATTATATACAGTACATTAAATAAATAAACCATTTGAAATAAATATATATTGTTATTATTTATATATTAATTCGTATTTACTTATTATAATTTTACAAACAACTTTTTTTAAGATATACTATACGAAAATCATGCTTTTTCTATCGAGATAACCGGGTACCCGGGTGGTAGCAGAAGGGTTAATGAAGTATCACTACAGGAAAACTTCTGCGGAAAAGCTTTTTAAATGGATCATGTTGGAGCATATTGTCGTCAAGATTGTGAATTTTATAAGATCAAGAGGTTTGCATCATCGCCAGTTTCAAGAATTTCTCAAATATTGTGTTGCCGAACCTAGTGATATAGTGAAAGATAAAAGTGTTCAAGAGCTTGATGACATGAACTGGCTGGCTTGTTTAGCGTTTTTGGTCGATATAACCGCTCACGTGAATGAATTGAACACCCGTCTTCAAGGCAAAAATCAATTCATCAGTGCAATGTTTCAAACTATAACCGTCTTCCAAATGAAACTAAGATTATGGCAGGAACAAATAAATGGAAACAATTTTTCACATTTCAATACCTTGGCCAAACACAAAGCTTTGAATGGACAGAAATACTCACAATCAGCCTTACTCCTCGATTTGATATGGGAATTTGAACAACGGTTTGAGGATTTTCGAATGAATAAACATTCGATTTTAATATTTTTACAACTCCATTTTCGGTAGAAATAGATAAATTACCACCGAATTTTCAAATGGAATGCATTGAGTTGCAATCTGATATGCAACGATAGCACAAATTTGACCATGTAACGTTCATTGAGTTTTATAAATCTTATCTACCAAAAAACAAATTGCCAACGTTACATAATTACGCCCTCTTCATGGCATCCCTTTTCGGGAGCACTTACATATGTGAACAACTCTTTTCAAGAATGAACCACCCCAAAAATAAGATTCGAAATAGAATATCTGACGAACATCTGGAGAACACGTTGAGAATTTCTTCTATATCTATTGCGCCAGATATTGAGACATTGTCAATACAGGTCCAAGGCCAAGTATCGTACTAGTTTTTGTGTAAATATGTATATATTAATATGTGTAAATAATTATTTATGTCTCACAATCAGTAAAAAGTATTCAAATGTAGTGCGCTTTATTATCTACGCTTTTGGTTGATTTTAATAAAAGTATTTGAACTGCGGCTGCGAACATCAAAAAGGTTGGACGACCCTGTCTTATAGTGTACCTGCTCTCCTTAACGGTCATATTTTCAACTTCACTTAAGATTCGAAAATCTTCATTGTTATAAATGAAACTGAAACCTTGTGGTCAGTTAGCAGAGAATGGCTGAACGCTCCTCGAGTTATCCTATCATTTCACTTTGCCGTACGATACGATTTGTTCTTACGATAGCTTATTTCGATATATCAACGTTCCCGAGCGCTTCCGATGCTTTCAGGAGGTTCGACATATTCGAGAGTCAAAAAGGCATTTTTCTGAAAGTACAATTCTTTCGTGATCATTTAGTGCAAACCATAAAATTCTGAGCAGTGGAAATAATTTCAAGCATTTTGACAGAACTTCGCAAGTTTTCCAAACTTACTCTCGTTTTACAGAACAAATATGTACACATATATAAGTATATATGAACATTTTTACAGCAGATATATGATAGAGTAACACAAAATAAATGTGGTTTATTTTTCTCTTATATGTTATATATAGTTGTTACAAAATAATAATACAGGGTTATACGGTAATAATGAAAATGTGTTGATCGTACAGCGTTCTGATCTCGACTGACGCGCTTCGCGTGCTTCACGCTCATTTCGCGTTTGCTTGACTAGGTCGGTACGGAGTTATGTCTTCTATTGCCGACATTATTCATTTCACGCGCAGAACTCCCTCAATAAATATGATTTATGAAAAACGAATAAATTACCATATATACTGTATAAACAATTTATTATTTACCAGCGGTATCCGGCCGGCGTTGCAATGCCGTTTTTATGGCATAATTTATTTTATAGCAAATGTCAATTAAAGAAATTTGTGTTTAACTTATCTTTATTCAATTACTTTTGGATACACAATATTTTTTGTTTTTCCGTCTGGCGCGTACACGAATAAATTCGAAGGGTTTCCTGCGCGTGAGCAGGCCACATATAGCTGTACATGTGTGAAGCACGGATTTTTCAAATTTAATCCACACACTAGTAGCTAGTGTCCCTGTGCTTTGTTGATGGCCATTGCAAATGCGAGTCGCACCGGAAACTGCAAATGTTTCAAATCGAATGGCATATCTGTTTGTATCATCGGAATACGTGGCAATAGTACATCTTCTGCTTTCAATTTTTCATATAAAATTGTAGCTCAGATGATATTATTCATAATTTTTTTCACTGAAAGCCTGCTACCGTTGCAAAGTCGTGGTGCATTGATGTTTCGTAAAAGAATGATAGGTACCCCAATTTTCAATGTTGAATCGTGCGGCGGTATGCCAGACAAATCACGTGAATTCAAGAATTCAGTTGGGTAACACAACTCCTTCTTGGTTCATTAAACTATCAATCGACTTGTACGTTTTAGCTACTCCCGGTGTTTGTTTTGAATGGTGAAATTTATACAATTGACATCGTTGTTTTTTGCTGCACGTTCACTTAACCACTTATGATTTTTGCAATTATGTGCGATATTTTCAAAAACTTTGTATTTGTATATGTATTTGAAGAACATATTATCATTTTTGAATGACAAAATATTGAGAAATAAGTGGGATACAGCAAATTTGCGAGGGGTCCAAAAATGGGGTTTGCCGTGATCATTGCTGCTCGTCACTGGATCATCTGAAATAAAAAAAAGCATCATTAGTTAATGAAATAATGCTCTGGATAGACGACGGGGTTTGAAAAATTTGTATTTTTCACAAAATGGCGGATATTGAAAGTCAAAGTTGTTAATTCGACCAAAATTTCGTTCACATTTTCGGCTATAAAAAAAATAATCGTCAAAAAAAAATCTTTCGTCCATTCGGAGGACTATTGTGTATAGAATCAGTGAGAAAATTTTCAAACTAATCGGTAAAGCCGTTCTCAAGTTACAGTGATCACCGACTTCGAAAACATGCTTTCGAGAAAAACGCGTTTAAAGTTTTGAGTACGATTTGCATGGAGATAAAAAATGTATTTTGGAACTTACACTGAATCGTCTATTCCAGGACCATATAATGTCCATTCCTCCGCTTTAGTAGCTGCACCAGCAGTGATTTTTAGCCGACGTCGAGTTACCCTTGCCTCTCGAGTATTTTCGAGCAAAAGTCGGTTAGCTGCCTTAACTCGAATAGAATCCTCTTCCTTGACAAATGTGTAGGCGTGTGATCCCAACTGAAGCCGCACAGCATCAAAAGCGGCTAAAAATCCTCATGTACCTTCGTTAAAAGTGCAGATAGAAATTTTGGCGGCTATGCTGACGGCAGTAAAGCTCGCAGGTAACGTTTTCGGCATAATCTTCCAAACGGTTTAGTTGAAACTTTCGTTGCTGTTCTGTCTCTGAATGCATCGCTGCAACAATTCATCGTTTGTGTGACTTTCAACTTCTTCTCCGCCTTTGCTTGTTGATACTTATACCACGAATCATCAACTGGAGGACACTTGTGATGCTGCGGTTTCTCGTCGATTGAGCTCTTGTGGTAGAACGTAGCCTAAATGGCGATCTTCATTTTTTCAATAGAATCGCAGTTGTCACGAATAGCCTTGCAAAAATACACAGACGATAGGTCAATTAATTTACCAGTCAGTTTTCCTTTACCGCCGAGTCCTTTGTTATTTTTGTTCTATGAATGTAGACGCGTACCGATCCGTTTGAGAACATGATCAACACATTCTTTTTCACCACCTCAGTTTCTCCATAAGGAGCAGCGTTAACAATGCCAGAGTAAGTCTTTGAATCCCCGTCCCCGACGTAATATAAATATCTCACTCCAAGATTTTCGAACGAACGACGAAACATTTCGATTACAGCATCGACCTCCATCTTTCCCGCACTTCCTTCATGATTTGCCGAACAAGTTTCCTTGGGTGTTCCATACCATTCTTTATATTCTTCAGTGTTTTTTTTTATCTTTTCAACATTCACAAGCTTTGCAGTAAGAACTTTTCACAAGTAAGTCAATAATTATGCCCGTAAAATGTCCTGTCAGGGATGCGACGCCGCGCAGAGACGAAAATCTGCGTTTCTGCCACGTTCCATCACCAGACACAATCAAATCAGTATTCTCGCCTTGACTGTCAATATAATTCAAGACAATCTCTTCTATACATATTATTTTGACTTGTTTCGCGTGTTAGTGCAAACGTACACGTCACAGGTACACACTCACACATACACACGGGTTGTTCATGATGATGTCACATATTCACCGAATAGTTCTCGAAGGTTCTCGAGGGGGGGTATGCGGTGTGAGATATGTGTTACCCGATATTTTTTAATCGTATTGTTTATTTAAAGTGTTGAATTAATAACTCTTTCAGCGAAGGAGGTAATAAATTAGATGGCGGTGGAGGAGAAGTGTCAAGCGATTGACCGCCCGGCAAATCATTTTTTGACACAAGGTGTTATGCGATATATTTTATCTTCTAAATATGGGCACGTGGGTACTGATGACAAGCATATCGAAATAATTCTCGCGATGAGATTAAAAATTAAAATTTTTTTTCGGTTATAGTTTTTTTCTTTATACCTCCAGCACAGCTCCTCGAACGCTTTGGCGATCTACACTGGTGAGGGTCACGAGTATCCAATATGTACATTTTCGACACCCTTTGTGTTCAGCGTGCGACAATGCATCGCTGTTATGCCAGAGTCAGATTTCAGTAAGAAATCCTGTAGATGTAAATGAGAATATATATCTGGGTCAACATGTTTAGTACCCGCGTATATTTTTCAAACGGTACCGCGACGTAGCCCTTGTTGACAAGATCGAGCGGCGAGCGAGCCGTCGATAGCTAAGACATCGAGTAACACTTCTCGACGATATCATATCATAAACAATGACTACGACGGCGGCTGAAAACTTGCTATCATCCTTTTCGCGAACCTGAGGACAAGCGAGAGCAACAGCATTACTCGCCGCTCATTCGCAACGAAAAGTTCAACGCGCTCGAGAGACTTGTGAAAAAAGTGAAGATTTGTGAAAAAGTGTTTAAAAGTGAGAAGGTATAAAAAAGAAGAAAGTATTCAAGTGATCAGTGTAGTGACGAAATTTTTTATTAATCTATGTTTTTTCTCTAAAAAATGATAGCAGCGATTTATAGTACTAGCACCTATAGAGAGAAGGGACATTACTATACCAATTGACGCAATAGATATTAAAATACTAAAGAGCAGCAATCATGTCGGCTAACAATCAACGAGAACGCGAGATGCGGCGGAAGTTTTTTTCATTATTTCTATTTTATCTAAAATAACTCGTTTACACGCCGTTTTTTGATAGAATATTTTCCCGCGAATCGGACCCCTTATTTTAACAGGGGTTAGTATGTTTTCAGCTTTCAATATTTTTCACACTACAGATTATTTTTGACAGAAGAAAACTCTAAAAATTGTTTAGTTTTTTAAACAATACCAACTTTTTATTTTCGAGCTTGATAAATTTTTGCATGTGTGTAAAAAAATATATATATTTCCAATTTAATCTAATTAGTTTTTGGCTTTTCGAAAGTTCGATCGATTTAATTTTTACCTTTTTAATTCATGATTGTAATTTAGTCGTTTACTCTTGGTTGTAGGGTACTATGAAATACGGCCCAAGGTTTTTATCCCCAACGAATGGGTGATTAGGAGCGATCGCGCTCAGATTATGAACGCTATTGACACAACGTTGACTCCTATAGCCATGGACCCTATGGGCACATTGGCGGTTATTGAATTAGGAGGAGTCATGGAGAGGTTGAACCTCCAGGATGATGTAACTGTTTTCATTGACAACATATAACTCGACAGAATATAAGACCAGCCGTAAGTAGAATATATTAATATTTTCAACGTTCATTATGATTATAATAAATGTAACAGTTATATTTGTTTGTTTCAGAGAAAAAGAAATTCGAGGTGAAGTAGCAATCAACGACAGGCAGCAACAGAAAATGGCTTTAAAAATAATTTTGATTTTTTCATTAAAAGAAAAATCGATTTTTGCTCACATAAATAAAAAGAACACTGATGTCATTGTATAAACGTCGGTTTTGTACAAATTTGTTTATTTAAAAAATCGTGGTTAAGTTACAATTTTGTTTCGTAAAGTCATTACATTTGGACAAATTCAATGTGATTATACACAATTCCGTGACAGCGTAAACCTAATCCGTTTTCATGAGACGCTCGAATCATATTTTGAAACAAATCGTCACTCTCCAGAATCCGTGCAGTCATTCTGGCTGGTAGAAAAACTGTACAATTTTTCTCCAAATCCACGATGACTCTGTCACCATACTTGGTTTTTGCAGAAGTAGAAGTTTTAAGTAGAAGTTTTTACAACCCAAACGTGTTTCGATGAAGTCGGTAATAGGGGATGGGTGTCTTTGGCTATGTAATTTAGTAGCTGAATTTTTCGCTCATCGGACACCTTGATATACGGTATCATCCATTCAATTTTCGAAAGAGTAATTTTGAATTCTTCCAGCGCAACATCCCCTTCCGGTCGAGTCCGTATGACTGCGTTCATGTCGGTGTTTGTCCTCGTCAATATCAGCTCCTGCTTGGCATTGATGATAATCTTGCGTCTGGTGATTTTAGACAAACTCTACCAGCTCAACCTATGCTGATGAAATTAATGTATGTCGGAAATCATCATTTCTATGGCGACACGTTCATAAATTGACTTTGAAAACCAATATGCGTATACAACTACAACATGATACATCGGCTGAACATTTCGAAAAACAATTGCTGGATATTGGAAATGGGAAAATGACGATTGATAGATCCACATAAAGTATCCCATTGCCAACAAACTTCTGTATAAATCACAGTAACAATACACGATTGATTAACAACGTTTTTCCTAATATTTCACATAATGACAAAAATCATTATTGGCTCAGTGCCTGTGCTATATTAGCAGCAAAAAATGACTTTGCAACGGTACCAGGCTTCCAGCAAAAAAGATAATGAATAATATCTTATTGTAATATTTAAAGGAGAAGATGTACTGTTGCCGCATATCGCAATGATGTCATTCGATTTCAAGGGTTTGCAGTTTCCGGTGTGACTCGCATTTGCAATGATCATCATCAAATCACAGGAACAATCGCTCCAAGTGTGTAGATTAAATTTGAAAAATCCATGCTTCACACATGGACATCTATATGTGGCCTGTTCACGCGTAGGAAATCCTTCGTGTACGCACTACACGGAAAAACAAAAAATATTGTGTATCCAAAAGTACTTGAATAAACATAATTTAAAAAAAATGCCTTCCATTGACATTTGCTGTAAAATAAATTATTACATAAAACGGCATTGCAACGTAGGCCGGATACTGCTAGTAATTAAATAATTTGAATTCAAGGGGTTTAAGAATTTTATTGCAAATAGAATATTAAGGCCAACATAATATGATCACTCAATTAGTTATGATATATAAATACTATGAAAATAATAAAACATCGACAGTGGTGCAAATGTGGACTACGAAAAGACCGAGTGTATCCGACAGCAGTTTTTGGAGTTTCCCAGTATCCTTGGCGAATAGATTGCAGTATAGAATAATTAGTCGTCTGCAGACGCCATCGGAACTTTGGTTAAGCTTACTCACAATCAGTGCTGGTAAGAAAGTGTTCACTCCAGAAAACAAGTAATCAAGTTTGTTGTGTTTTAATAAAGCAGAGCAGGATTGCAGGGATATTAAATAAGAAATAGTCGGGTATAGTATTAGCGAGTGTATTTTGTAGGTACAACGTTTGCGCGTAGAACCGGAACAGTGAGAAAGGCGCGGAACATAGGGTCGAGCACGGGGGTTCGTTGCGTCGTCTCGATACATAGAGAGGCCGACTCGTGGCCTGAAAACGCCGCTATAGATGTTTACACGCTCTGTTAGCATGCAACCCAACTAATGATAAGGTCCTATTTCCAACAAAGTTGAATGGTAAAAATACAGAGAAATATACGCCTATAGGTCCTGACACACATGCTCATTACTAGCACAAAAGCATGCGCTTATAGAGCGTTTGCTAGTTAGTAGCATGTGTGTCGAAACATTGCTAATGATGACCATGCTTATTACGAGTTGGCTCAAGAATCAACAGTCGTTTGATTTTCGAACATGCTATTTGCGGCGCGGGTGGAAGTGGGCGTGCTTTAGCGCGTCTGAACACGTTTGCTTACGAGCATGCTAGTATAGATTCGATATAGATAGATATAGATTCGAGCTAGGGTAGATTAAAACTAGCATCCTCATTACTGTCAAATGTGGACGTCTGCGGGGCATCCTAAGTTCAGGCATGCTTATAAGAATGCCGTTTTATGACCATCTGTGTAAGTACCTTAAGGGGTCACGTACAGTTAGAATTTTCAAAAAATCGATTTTTTTTACATTTTCTAAAAGTAGCACATTTGAAAAGTATTCTGTGAAAATTTTAGACGAATCCGACTGTTGGGTATGGAGATATGTAACTTTGAACGGAAATTTTTCTTCTGCATGTAAATCGTACTGAAAACTTTGAATGCGTTTTTCTCGAAACTATGTTTTCGAACACGGTGATCACTGTACCTCGGAAACGGCTTTACCGATCGACTTGAAATTTTGCTCACTTTTTCTAGACATAATTGTCCTCCGGTAGAACGAAGGATTTTTCTATGCGATTATTTTTTTTTTTTTATAGCTGAAAATGTGAGCAAAATTTGGGTCGAAAACACAACTTTGACTTCCAACATCCACCATTTTGTGAAAAATCATAAAATTTTCAAATCCTTCGATCAACCGGAGCATTATGTCATTAACTAATGATCCCTACTTTTATTTTGATTTCGGACGATCCGGTGACGAGCTGCACTGATCACCGCGGAGGACCTTTTTTTTGGGACCCCTACGTTACGTGCGGTTATGGAAAAATTTCTGCATATTTTGCAATGAAAAAATTGTATTATTTACTTAAAATATATGTCTTTTGTATGGAAAAAGATTTACGATTAATTATTTAAATGTGTCCCCAAAAAAATTCGCAAAATACCCCTTTTTTCGAAGTCCTAACTATACGTGACCCCTTAATGGGAAAAAATGAATATATAAATAGTAATACAAATACTTTGTGCAATAAAAAAGTAGATCAGATTAAAGAGTGAAGTTGGTATCCGAACACCCCGTGGGACATAGTTCATCAGTAAATAATTTTTTCTACTCTGCTAGGTTCCAAGGTTGTTAAAGAAGGCCAACAATAAATCGATATGACTTACCGAATCTTTTTCTAATCATGACCTTCTAATCATCGTAACGATTAATGTATATAAAACAGCTTACTAATCTTTATATAATCATTATTAATGAAAGAAATATTATTTATCAGGTGAAACTAAGAAGTGTTTCGATGACTGTGAAATGGAGCAATGCGAATCGACAAAGTGTGTTCATGACTGTCACAAGCATTGCATGAAAAAGACGAAGGAAACTCGCCAAATAATAACACAGTATGAGACAACATGTGATTCTGGCGAATGCATGGATAAATCAGCAAAGGGCGAATTAACTACGACTAATATAACAACAAACATCGATATCAAAAACGTGATCAACAATCATATGCCAAATGGCTCGTTACGAACATCTGATGGTACGCGCCCTTCCTGCCCTCCAAATGGACCTTGTACATCAGGAGGAATAGGATGTACATCGGGATTGTTTGGCTGTAACAACGGTCTGACTCTCATACCGCAGATTCAATTTGTTCCTCAAATCACTTTTGGTCTAGGAATGAATTCATACGGTGGTGGTTATTGGCCAAGTCCGCAGGTATTCGTCAACAATTGATAATAATCGATTTTGTAACCTTCAACGGGGTCATCCTCAATCATAAAAGAATGAAATATATAATAGTAATGCTATATTAATATGAAAAGGTTGCTTCCTTAATAGTTTTCACCATTTATAAAGCTTTCTTCTATAGGCAAGAAAGTGGCCAATATGAAATTTCCTACAGAACATTCTCGCATGATGTCGGCAAAACGATAGTATTATATGCAAATTTTATTTGAACTTTTTTTTTACATAATGCCGTTCGATTTAACCATCTATGCTTGATAATCTTTGCTTTGTTCGACCACTTTTCTTTCGAAAATCAAAGGCCTCACCGAGCTTGCACCTCTGTATGCATTTTTTCTAACTCCAACCTTCATCGTCCTGTTGATTTATTTAACTTTGATATACCGCTCAGTTCTACCAATAAATGTTCTTTTAATGGAAAATCCTTTATTGAACAATCAAGTTTTTCAAGTACAACTACTATACATATGGTGATTTCTCTATCTTCAAGGCCCAGCTTCATTTAGAAAGGCGTAAAATAGATTTTTTTTCATTAATCCTTTCCGGGGCACATCGTTATATTCGGCCGAGTTAAAATAAAAACATATCATCATCTGTTGTTGAGGTCGCTAATTACGAATGTCATATATTTGGAATGCCTTTACGATTGTAATCTCGGAATTACGAAAAGTAAAAAGAAGATCCAATGTGGATATGGTGTCTCTCTGTCAGCATAACCCGGAACTAACGAAGATACTAGTCCATTTTTTATTTGTTTTTATTTATTTGTATTCGAATAGTTTTTAATATAAGACGGATTTTGTTTACCTTTTTTTAGTATTTTACTACTCATTCATTTAGGAATATATTTTTCTTTTCTTTTAGAACCGTTAGTGTAGCCTACTTCATTTCGTGGTACTTTTCGAAGTAGTTAGTACCCATATCAGTTCATGTAGAAGCATTAAATGTCTTGCAATCCAATTTTGTTTGCTTATCATGAGTTTTTATACAACAATAGGCGTATCTTCTGCGACTTGCTTGATTCTTTATCAGAAATAAGATATCTGGGTAGCTCTAATTGTATAACGTACTTTTCGTTTATACTTTTTTAAGGCAATAGAAGTGGCTTCCTCCCTTTCTGGGAACCCAACCGATCAACTGTTGATAAATGAAAGTCTTTAAGTAATAAGGTTTTTCTTCGAAAAGGCAGTCTATATATAATAAAATAATTCACTAAAGTTACATCCACGAACTGCCAGAAGACGCGATGCCACCACTTTTTACTTTTACAACTAATTTCATAATACGATTGTAGCATGTCAGCTTTGTCGATACACCCCTTGTAACTGTTATAATCTTTGGCCATTATCGGGCAAGAAAAATCTTATAGACAATGTCGTTCTGTTTCTAATTGACTTCTGAAATATTTAAAGCATCATGAAAATTTGATGAGATATGTGCTGGCTTCTTATAGATTCATTTCAATCATTGAGCTTCCTTGTATAAACTACGAAATTCACTATCTTTAGGTGATAGATTTTTGTTGATTATTTAAAGTTTCAGTAAATTTGTTCTATGTTTTCTTACAGCCTCTTGACAGATATTCTGTAATTTTCCAGTGGCGATTTGAAACTTGAATATAAATTCATGTTCGCGCGAGGATCTGGTGAGCGGGAGAGGTGATGGTGAAAAAAATGTAACAATGTCGCACTGTATGCTCGTCGATTTTATTTGGCTTTACGCTGTACGGCACAGACAAAGAGTGCGTCTGAATTTGACGCGGTCGTCGTTCGAGCTGGTCAGGTTCACTTTGACGCGATCGTCGTTCGAGCTGATCACTTATACTTCCGAGAATTAGTCCGAGTTTATATGCCGAGTTGAGATACCACGTGAGACTTTGAGAGAATATACAGAATTTGAGAAGGCCGGGGTCGAATACTAGATTTTATAACAAACTGAACACTCGCGATAACACTTCTAAACTGTTAGAGCTCTCGTGAGAGAATGGCCGAGGAGCCGGTTCCGGTCCGGCACGAGGCGTGCCAGCAAGCAAAGGAGAGGGGGGGACGTCGAGCGGACATCGATCGACTAGAGCTCTTCTATCGATCGGAAATGACTTTGAGCGGCGCATTTGAATTCCTTTTCGGTGTCGCCGAAACAATTCATAATCATCAGCTCGCATCCAAATTTGGTAGCTCCTTTTGATGGGCTGAGTGCATGTATTGCTTCATGGAATTTCTGACTTTGAACTTTATCATACTCTTATCAATCGATTGATTTCGAATTCGGGTATAAAACAGTTTATAAGTTTCAGAGATCATGTTTAGAAAGGGTGCAATTTTATACAATTCATCATATCCAGGATAATTTATTTTCGGTTTTTTTAGAACCATGATTCCTATAGAAATGAGGCAATGAAGAGAAATATCTCTTCACACTCATGATAGAACTAATATAAGGATCATTAAGTTACTAGTTTGTGGACCACTAGTCACGATAGGATGGTAATCTTTTTATACCCATCATTATGTTCAGTCCTAAAAACTTCTTTACGTATTTGCCGGCGATAGCTTCGAATCCTTTTAATTTGTTTACTTGCAATAGCTGTTTACTTGCAATAGTATGATTGTTTGACAATGAGGTCAATATTTGTATCTGAAAATAAACATGAACATATATTCCCTGGTTTGTTGATATTTTCTGGAACATGTTTTGGGCTACAATGTTCGATAAATAGTGAATTGGTAAGACGTTTCCTTTTTGTCTCTCAGATTCCATCCCTATCAGGAATACGAATATTCAGAGGAGTAGCATCGGCTTCATCACATCGAAATCGAAATCCATCTCCTTTTTATTGTTATTAATGAAAAATCATTTTTCTGAAAAATAATCTTAGTCGATAGAAAACGCTCCTTTGCTATTTTCAATGTAGTTGTCCGACTCATCATCATTCGGTATTTCCATCTCTTCGAAATTCCACTTTGCCCCACTCATTTATTAATAAATAATTTTTCAACAGCAGTCGTTAATCAATTTGTTTGTGAATAGAAAAGAACGCTGCTAAAATGTAAATGAAAAAAGCTCGCAATTATTCCTACTATCTGATCGTAAGTAATCAAATTCAATTCAAGTTATAAAACTACTGATCACCCAACGATAATGAAAGTAAAAAAATTAGCTCGGAAATTGTTTTCATAAATACTGTCACAATAAATTTTTAGAATTGAATTCATAATCAGTAACCACCACAATAAATGTGTAGGTATTCAAATTAATAAATTCAAACGAAAAAAGAGATGGTACGTATATGTACCTCAGGCCCTGAAAAGGCTACAGGATAGTCTGAAATGTGCACAATAAGGCCCTGAAAACCTTTTCTGTAATTCGAGTAATTGGGGGTATTATTCAGGGTACATAAATCGGTGGCTCTAATCGCAGTTTTTTTCGAAAGTCGATTTCTAAGTCCGTCGGTATAGAAAACTCCATAACTGATGATCTGTTTGACTACACATATATCTGATCGTTGCATGAACCAAAATAGTGATGGTGATTATTTTTTTGCTTGAAACAATAGAAAATGTGCTGGGCGGAAATGGACCCATAGACCCCCCGTAAGTCGACCATCATTATTGTTTCCTTGTGAATTTGTGAACTTAATAATGTCGATAATTTGATGCTTTAAGTTTTGTTTTCATCAAACAAATATCTACAGCCTTCTAGAGGTATTGAATTTTTACCCATCTGCATAGATTTGCCGATATTGATGTAAACATTGAAGTTATTGACAAAATAAAACTTACATGTTAAGTCCATGAATTGATAGTGAAACCTTTGCACTTTATGAACCGAACACAGCTATAAAGTATTGTAGAGACATTCGAGTGTCAAAACAAGTTATTTCCAGCACTTGGCATAATGATACTGTGCATGTAATATATTTCTATTTAGATTATGATTTATTAGAAAAAATTGTACGGTTTAATCGGGGCCGCCGGAACTCGATTAACAAGTATTTAATTGCTATGCCGTTAACTATTTATTCATTTTCAGTCGGTATAATATGTTGCGACCTATATAACATTGTAAAGGTGTGTACTTTGAAAACTCTTGTACATTGAACCCCCGCTTAACGCAGTAATTTGTTCAAAAAAATACAGCATTAACTACCGAATCAGGACTAAGCGAGCGCCACATTTCTATCAGTATAGTGTTATTTTCATATTTTCTGCCCATTCCCGTGCTCTAATCGTGTAGTTGCGTCATATTTTGTTATTCTTGAGTGAAAAACGAGTCTATGGGTCGTTCCACTTTAGCCCTCTTTCGCTCATTGTATCACATGCCTTGTCATTTTTTAACTTTGTTCTATATTCAAATCATTCTCAAGAGTGTAAGCCTATATTTTGTAAAAAAATTCAAACCTTCATAAATCCGTTTTACCGTAAATACCTTTATTGGTTCTATATCCGCAGCTTCGCTATCATCGCCATCTTCAACTTCAAGCCTTTGATCCTCTGGAATGCGCATAAGTTCTTCTTAGTAAGGCCATTTTTATTGTTGTCGATGAGCTTTTGCACGACTTCCGGTCCAATTTCGTCCAATTCCACTCCGAAGCATTGCACATATCATTTTGCCGTTTTCCGGTATCAATTACTTGCAGAACGTCTAATTTAGTTACCGAGCTGAAATATTTTCTTTCCTTCTTACCGAGTGCACGTTTGTTAGATATCTACTAGCGGTACCCGGCATGCATTGAAGTGCCGTTTTGATGGCATAATTTCATTTGGCGTTCGCTGTCAAATCAACTATGTTTTTATTAACATTTTATAAATGAAACATTTTTTTCCGCAATTTTTAAATTTTTCCCACGATTATCAACAATTTCATGATTAGCGGACCTAACAAATTGATTAAAAAAAATTTGTTGCCATGCCCATAACTTTACCGAAAAAAGAGCGGTCGAATCAGCACTACGCGTATTCGATTCGTATCTTTGCAAGCTTTATAATATTGTTCGGTTCATCGTGTTGCGATTTTTGAATGATTTTTCGCAGATTTTTAAAGCCGGATTATGTATTTTAGCAAATTTTTCCATACATAATATATATTGTTATGCCGTGAGGTCAATGTGGAATATTTATTATGATATTTTGACAAATGAACATTATTTAAACAGTTTTTCTTTTTTGTTGTAAGTTCTGACTTTCTAGACAACGTCTCTCGAGATCATGTCTCGTCGAAGAAGCGTCAAGACTACTATTTGCGAACTTATTAAAACCTACCTTAGCACCGAAGGTCTATTACTCCGCCTGGACTTCGCGCATTGTCCAGGTGTAACACGGTCGAACTCTCACGGTCACTTTTACTGATGCAGTGACAAAAGCGTAAGAACGCTGCTTCAACTTTTTATTCCAAATTCTTATCAAATAGACCGGATGCAGACAGAATATGAGTCGCTATGATCACTGGCATAACAATATACAAGTAGTATTAGTAGTATCACTTTATTTTTCGATATTTCCGCTGGCAAGCTTTTACACTTTACAAGCTCGTCACTTAGATCTATGCTTACACCTATTAATCTCCGTTCTTTCTTATGTTCTAGTTTTCTTAGTTTCTATATCTACATGTCTATTTACATCCTTACCTACCTTTTTACATTTTTTTTACTTATTTACAACTTCCCTCTCCATCTCCTTTTTTCTCGCTATATTTTCAAATTGTCGTACTACCTTGCATATTTTCTCTATTATTTCTTCCCCCTCTAATGTCATCCTCTACCCCCTTCTGGTTCCATCCTCTGCCATTCTTTCCACTCTTCATAATTTCGAGAGCTTGCTCCCCCATACGTCTCCGGGCCTCCTCGCATTCCCAGATGTTGGCGAATGTCTCTTCCTCCGTCCCATAAACTTTGCACCTTATTTCCTCGAAACCTTTTGCCGCCTCCCTCCCCACACTTCCACACCTCATTTTTGTCCAAATTTCCCTGATCTCTCCCCTCGTTGACCCTCTATCCCAATACTTCTCCCTTCCCACCTCTTTTTTTCTCTGTTTGTATTCCTTACAAAAGTTAGACCTGGATATTGTTGCCCACATCTTCTGAATTTCTTGTGCTGCCAGCTTCTGTACCGCTCTTCCGGCCTTCGTTACTCATTCATTCTTGTTTCTTCTTCTTATTGCCTCACCTATCTAACCCTCTCCTGCTTGTTCCATTGCTGCCTTCATTTATTTTCCCCACTTACTCCCGTCGTTGTTCATCAGTCCTCTTGCCCCCTCCATTAGGCGTTTTCTTGGCTATCTTCCTTCCTCCATCTCTAAGATTTTTCCTATAAAGTCTCTTGCTCGTTTCACCATCACAATATCTATTTCATTGTGCCCCACCTCCATTTTCCGGATATACTCTGGCGCATTCCTCCTTAATCCCATTTCCATCTTTGTGCATCTGGCCTGCATCCTCTTCACTCTCTCCTTTCTTTTCTATACCCACACTTCTACTCCATACAGCAGCCCGCTCTTCGCTATGACTTCCGATAGTCCAAGTGGCGGTCGCAAAAAAGTTGAGTATTTCTGAAAGGCTAGAATTTTCAGAAAAACTAGGGTTGATCACGACGATGAAGCAATATCATGGTTGCCTAATCAGAACCTGTAACGAGAGAGAGGTGGGAGGGTTATCGTACAATTGAATGCATTTTCGACCTCGCGTGATGAGCTGAAAGGATAAAACCAACGCCAAAATGAAGGGCTTGAAAAGTTAAAACAATATATGGGGCATTCCACGCCAGATCGGACACCATTTAGTTTTTGCATGTCTGATTCATTTGAAAAAATTTATGTTCTAGTATTGGTTAAAAGAGGCCTCCATGATTTTTTCAATTTTTTTTCAATTTTTAAAAAATGACGTTACTTTGTTTTAAACGTCCATAACGTTTCGTTTCCGAAAAATGGGCCAAATGGACGTTCTTTTTTTTTAATTTTTCTTTTTGAACGCATTTTTGATAAAAAAAATATCGAACAAATTTTTCAAATCGTAACTCTATAAGATTGTCAAGTTTTAAACGTAAATGGTTGATTTACAAAAAAACACGTACTGATCGATTTTCTTGAAATTTGTTTAAAAAAAACTGTCATTTATTCCACAACTTTTAAGCCTAGTTAGATAATGGGACAACGAGGAGATCTATTTTTTTTCGATTTTTCGATTTCCATATTTTAGTTATCCGTGTTGAAAAATATCTGAAAAAATACTATCAACAGGAACTACTATTAATAATTATTCGACACATATGGATTATTAATTAGTTCACAGATTGATTTCAGAAAACAGATAGAGGCGTATCGCCGAATAGCATTTATTTTCCTACACGTTTACATATTTTATAAATTCGAGATTCAACAAATGAAGAAATTTCTTTAAATCTCAAAGTGTCTTCTCCGTCTGGAATTATACAATGGTAGTTTTGCGTCCCTGCTATTGTGGTTGCTCTCATATATCGTTTCTCCAATGATTCTTTGGCCCGAATATAATCTTCGTTAGAGAAGAATTGAGCATAAATATTCGGCAAACAATTCGGTTTTATTACCAGACGGAGAAAATACTTTGAGATTTAAAGAATTTTTTCATCCGTTGAATCTTGAATTTATAAAATATAGTAGTAACTTGTTTTATTTGCATAACTTCCATGAAGTTTTTTACAAAGTCTTATAAAGTATTCCTTAAATCTACCCCCCCTTATTATCAATTTCTTTCCTCTCACTACCTTTCCTCCTACACACCTCCTCAATCTGCCTATAATATTCACATATGTCCTCTTTTATTCTCCCCCCTAACACATTGATCATTTCCCCCCTTAATGCTAGTAAATCCACTCCTTCCAACCACCCCTCCACTGCCTCCCTCGCCTTCTCCGTCACTTCTTCCCATCCTTTCTTACATACTATCAGATGCTCACGCGCCTCATTCCTTTCTTCACATACCCTGCATATCCAATCCTTTTCCCCTCTCTTCCCCGCCCTTCCTATGTTTCCACACCTCATCCTTGCCCACATCTCCTTATTCCTTCCCTTCACTCCCTCCTCTGCCCAGTAGCTCCACGGCATCTCCTCCCTCATACCCAAATACTTATAGTTTTCGCTGTATGTTGATCTCTCTATATCCTCCTCCTCTTTTCCTAATATTTTCTTTTTTAGCCTTTCCAGCCCTTCATTTATCCTTTCCTCTATTTCTTCCCCCGCCTTTCGCTCCCATATCATTTCTATTAAATTTCCTATCCCCATATCCTTTACCACTTTCACCAAATCCTCCCCCCACCTTGACGGATTTCCGTTTTTAATTGCCCTGATCTCCTCTATTAAGCATATTCTGGGCCACCTGCTCTCCTCCATCCCCGCCACTTCCTTTACATACCTCAAAGCCCTTTCCCTTATCGCATACTCAAACGTTGGCACCCCCAGCTCCCTTCTCCAAATATATTTCGGCGTATTTCTGTCTACTCCCAGCGCCATCTTGCAATACCTATTCTGGATCCTCTCAAATGCCCCAATTTCACCCAATCCCCACACCTCAACCCCATATACTGCTCCCGCTCTTACTATCGTGTCTAACAGGTATAGCCTTTCCTCCATAACTTCCCTTCCAGCCCTCTTCCAAACCCCCCACACCATGTTCATCGCTTTTTGCGCCCTTCCCGTCATTTTCCTTCCATGCAGCCAAATTGAATTTTTACCGGTAAACCAATACCCTAAATATTTGAATTGCTTCACTACCTCCACCTTTTTCCCGTCATATGCCCATTCCTTTCCCTTTTTCATTTTTCCTCCCTTACTAAAAATCATAATCTTTGTCTTCCTCACATTTACCTCCATCCTATTTTCCCTTGCCCACCCTTCCAAGTCTCTTAATACACTTCTCAGTCCCTCCGCCGAGTCTGATACCGCTGCCACATCATCGGCGTATTTTATTGCGAATATTTTCTCGCCCCCAATGACCACCCCGCCCTCGTTTTTTCTTATCCACATATCTTCCAAGTCGTCTACGTACAAGTCAAATAACACCG
This sequence comes from Netelia virgata, assembly GCA_951802705.1. NCBI lineage: Eukaryota > Metazoa > Arthropoda > Insecta > Hymenoptera > Ichneumonidae > Netelia > Netelia virgata. The sequence goes on from OX637867.1 coordinate 17,784,973, forward strand.
CACTCAACGCACACCCCTGTCTCACTCCCAGCTTCGTTCTGAATCCTTCTGTAACTTTTCCACCTGCCTGTACCTCTGCCCTCGTCCCCTTGTATATCTCCTTTATTGTTTCTAACATTCTTCCTTCTATCCCTTTCCCTTCTAATTTTCTCATCAATTTCTCCCTACATACCCTATCAAATGCTGCCTTGAAATCAACAAATAACACATACAGCTTCCCGCCTTTCCTTTTTAAATTCTTGTTTATTATTGCATTTAGTGTGAATATTTGATCCCTCGTGCCTCTGCTCTTTCTGAAACCTGCCTGACTCTCCTTCAGCTTTCTGTTCTTCTCAATCCACCTGCTCAGCCTATCCGTCATCATTTTCGTTAACACCTTATACCCTACATCTAATAACGAAACCCCTCTATAATTCTCCGCTCTATCCCTGTCCCCCTCCTTGTAAATTGGCACTATCCTTGCCGTTTCCCAACCTTTAGCTATTCCTTTCCCCATCCATATCTCGTTCAATGCCTCTCTCAGTTCTTCCCTTTCTGCTTCCGGTAGCGCCTTCAAAAACTCGACACTAATCCCGTCCTCCCCAGCCGCCTTCCCATTTTTCATTCCTCTCAATGCTTTCTCCACTTCTCTCTTTCCGATTTTCTTATAAAACTCCCCTTTTCCTTTTTCTTCTTCCTCCTTTTTTTCTTTGTCTTTTTCCTTTTTCCCCCCCTTACCTCTCTTCTTTTCCCATTCTTCCTTTCCCCCCCCTCCCTATCGCCTTCTCTTCCCCGTTCAGCAACCTGTCGAAATGCTCCCTCCACCCTTCATTTGTTATTGCACCATCCAGCCTTCTCCTCCCTTTGCTTCTGAACTTATTTATCGCTCTCCACCATTCTGCCACGTCCTTCGCTTTCCCCACCTCCCTCCATATATTATACCTCCATTCTTCCTTTGCTTCCTTGCATACTCTTCTCAACTTTCTCCTTTCTTCAACCAGCTCCTGTTTCTCTCTTACTACTCTCTCCCTTACAAATGCCTTTAACTTCTTCCATACTATTCCCCTCTGCTTTTTACACCCTTCGCTGAACCACCTTGGAAGCTTTCTCAGTCTTTTCCTTTTTTTATCTTTTTTCCTCATCCCCGCATTCTCTGCCGCCTTCAGAATCTTACCTTTAACCCCCACCCATCCTTCCCACCCTTTTTGTTTCTCGCTCTCTTTTCGTATTTCCTCGGTGAACCTCACCGTTTTTTCCTCATTCCATATCAACCTTATACTTTCCTGCCCCCCTTCATTCTCTTCACCTCCCTCTCTTTCTTTTCCTGTATCTCCTTCTTCGATCGCAAATGCTATCGGTAAGTGATCCGATTCTATTCTCTCCCTCACCTCCATCCATTTGATCTCATCCTTCCCCCCCCCCTATCTAATGCTATAATATAATCTATGACCGATCCACAACACTCTTCTCCCCCCCCCCCCAACAAATGTTATCCCTCCCTTCCCGTTCCCCTTCGCTCTCCCGTTCATCACCTTGAGCCCTAAATCCTCGCATAGGCTTAACAATCTTCTACCTTCCGCATTTATTGTTTTATCCCGTGATTTTCTTCTATCCTTTTCCTCCCCTTCCCCTCCTCCCTCGTTCATTGCCTGCTCCTCTCCTATCCTTGCATTCAAATCCCCCACAATTAACACTCTTTCATTCATTCTGGCCTCCTCCATTATTCTGCCCGTCAGCACCTTTTCTACTTTCTTCATTCCGGTATTATTGTACACCGTTATAACCACTATTTTTTTCCTCATCTTATCATTGCTCACTATCAGTCCATACTCCCACTCCCTTATTTCCCATCCCTCTTCATGCTCCACTCTTATTCCAACTGCTTGTCCTCCTTTTGCTCTCCCCTTCTTTACCCTTTTATCCTTATATGCTGCCTTAAACCTCCACCTAAATTTCTCACTCATACTTTCGCTCGCTTTTCCTTCATCTTTTTCCTCTACCCACGTTTCCTGCAATATAACCACATTAGCTTCTTCCAAAAATTCCCACGCATCCCCAATTTTAAATACTCCCGCTACATTCCACACTATTATTTTAACTTCACATTCGCCTTTCCCTTCCCCTTCCTCCGCTTGGTTACATTCTTCTGCTCTCCATGCCGCCGCTCCAATCCTCTTCTCTCTTCCTTCTTCTGTATTTCGCCCGTCATCCTTCTCGCCATCCTCTTCTCTCCGTCCGAAAGGGCTGCTTCCACTTCTCCTCTGCTCGTAGTCTTACTACGTCCCCCCTCCTCTCGTCCCATCCCCAACATTCCTCTTCCAACCATAATTTCATATACCTCGCCTCCGCCTGCCTCCCGCACCTCCTTTCATGCTCTGCCACCGCTCGTATCCACCATTGTACCTCCACTTGTCTTCTTGTTAGATCGTCGTTGATCCAGACTCTCATGCCCCTTAATTCTCTTCTTTTCTTCAGTGCTTCCAATTTATCATTCCAATTTCTGAATTTTAGTACCGTTACTCCTCTTCTCTCATGTTTCACTCTCGTTTGCTTTCTGATTTCCTGCTTGAACTTTTCTTCTATCTTCTTCACCACCTCACCCTTCTTGTTTCTCTCCCACTCCTCGGTCACGATTTCGATATTATTTCTCCTGATCTCCCTTCTATTTCTTTCCTCCTTCCACGCACATTCGCTTAACGCTTTCGGCTTCCTTTTCAGTAGCTCCCAATGATTCTCTCTCTCACCGTACTTCACTCCATTATTGTTCTCCCCGTACTTCACTCCATTATTGTTCTCATCCATCCCTCCTGACCTTCCTCTTCCCTCTCTCGCACCTCTCCCGTCCGCACTCGCTCTTCCTCGCCCTCCATCCTCCTCCTCGTATCCTCCATTTTCTTACACATAACCCCTCCCCCCTCCATCTCCGCCCTTTCCGTACCTTTCCGTTGTTGCTCTTGCCCTTGCCCCAACCCATCTTCTTTCCACCCTCCTGCTCTCTTCACGCTCCCTCTCGTTTTTTTCCACATCTTCCTTCTCCTCCTCTTCCCGTCCCATTTTCAGCTTGATTATTGCGTCTAGGAGCCGCTGCCTCTCCTCCCTCCACTCCCTCCTCTTCCGCTCTGCGCCTTCCCTCGTCTCCTTCACTCTGGATTTATATTCCTCGATTTCTTTCTGCCTCCGGCTGCACTCCCCACACTTGTCCTCACCTTCCGCTTCACACTCTTCCTTTAGCTTATTTACTTCTTTCCACCACCATTCTTTCAGCCTCCTCTCCAACTCCTCCATTTTATTCTTCATCGTTCTTCTCATTCTTATCTCCGCCTCTTCTAACCCTCTCCTCCATGTATATACCTCAACAGTATTGCCGAGCCGCTCCTCCTCTGGGCACCCTCCCCCCTCTCCATCCGCCGACTTTTCCTCTTCATTATCCACTTCTTCTCCCTCGTCGCCTTCGTCGCTATTCATCTCTTCCGCTTCCTCGTCCTTGTTTCCTCCTTCACTCCTACTTATCTTCACCGGCGGCGACCGTGTCGCCCCTGCTCCACCCGATGCTCCAATCACCCCGAAAAACTCTTGAACGTCTCTGTTCGTTTCCCCTCTCATGATTTCGATCATCTTCGGTCGTCCTCTCTTCCTTCTCATCGTCGCTCCGTCTTCCAGCTCTTCCTTATCAGTCAACCCGTCGGTCTGCTCTTCTTTACCACTCGTTCCTCTCACGGGGTTCTTCGTTTGTCCGCAGCGCTTCTGCTCTCCGTCGCCCATCCGGCTTCCGTACCTCGCGCCTCCTCGCCCCTTGCCGCCGCTATCATTCCTAACCTCCTCTCCACACGCTCGTTCTTTGCCTTCTTCCACCTCACTCATCTCACTTTCTTTCACTCTCTCCATTATCACCACTTGTCCTCCTCCTCTTCCTCTTTCTTTATCCTCAACCGCCTGCTTTCTTTAATCCTTTATACCTTTCTAAAGGTGTTTCTTCACTCGAGCAAAAAAACCGCGCACACGCCTTGACACGTCGGTAACCGCTCGGAATTTATCAAATATTTAAATGTGTAAGAAAATAAATGCTATTCGGCGATTCGCCTCTAGGTATCTGTTTCCTGAAATCAATCTATGAACTAATTATTAATCCCTATATGTCGAATAATTATTAATAGTAGTTCCTGTGCATAGTATTTTTTCAGATATTTTTCAACACGGATAATTAAAATATGGAAATTGAAAAATCGAAAAAAATAGATCCCATCGTTGTCCCATTATTTAACTGGGATGAAAAGTTGTGGAATAAATGACAGTTTTTTACAACAAATTTTCAAGAAAATCTATCAGAACGTATTTTTTTGTAAATCAACAATTTATATTTGAAACTTGAAAATCTTATAGAAATACGGTTTGAAAAATTTGTTCGATATTTTTTATCAAAAGTGCGTTTAAAAAGAAAAATTTCCAACAAAAAACGTTCAATGCGGCCCATTTTTTGTAAAGTTATGGATGTTTAAAAAAAATGTAACGTAATATTTTTAAAATCGATACCTTGAAAAGGGTTCGACAACAAAAATTGAAAAAAATCATGGAAGTCTCTTTCAACCAATACTAGACCATAAAAAAATGTCAAAAAAATCGGAAATGCAAAAGCTAAATGGTGTCCGATCTGGCGTGGAATGCCCCATATATATAGGGTTACTTTAAAAAAACGGTTACAACCCCTGGCAACCATAGTATTATTATTGCTATTTTTTACACTCCTTTAGCACAGGGTTGCCAAGGGTTATAACCGGTTATTTTTAAGCAACCCCTTGTTTCAACTTTTCAAGCCCTTCATTATGGCATTGGTTTTATCCTTTCAGCTTATCACGTGAGGTCGAAAATGCACTTAATTATGCGATAACTCTCCCCCTCCCCCTTGTTATAGATTCTGGTTAGGCAACCATGGCGTTTCTTCATCGTCACGATGAACCCTAGCTTTCCGAAAATTTCAGTTTGTCAGAAATTTTCAGCTTTTTTGTGGTCAGTGTATATTCATAGAAGTTTTTGTTGACAGGAGTGCCCTCGAAATAGTACAGTGTATGTTATTCAACCTAAAACCCGTTAGTACGAAGCAATGAGCCGTGGAAAGAACATTACATCTGAGCAAAGAATTCCAATAAAATTGTTAAAAGATGAGGAATATTCGTTTGCCAGTATTTCCGGATCTTAATCCAACTGAAATGGGGATTAATGTTGACACGCATATAAATTGCAAAAAACCGAAAAGTTTAAACGAACTTTTCACTGTTATGGAGGAAGGACTGATAGAGTCAATGCCACGTCGCTGCGAACAAGTAATACGGCAACACGGGAGAGCAAAACGTTATTGAATATATCATAAAGTCAGCGAATAATAGATTCCCTTCAGTTTAAATTTATTATACTATTTTGTGTCGTTCTTAAGTAATTGTCCGTTGTTAAAATTTGAAAAAACGACATATTATTGCTAATAATTAGCAATAAGGTCCTTAAAAATTATGCACGCAATGATGTTGTGCTCCTTTAGCCACTCCGAGGCCTCTGTCATCGCTCCCATTCCCGCCACGTTCTACGTTACCACTCGTACCTGCTGTCGAACTGCTGCTTCCTCTGTCGCTAGCTCCGCTGTTGAAACCCCGCTGCCGCTTTATATGTTTCCCATCTTCTCCCTCCGTATTCATTCGCTTCTTCCAGGTCTCCTATTCCCTCATTATATGTATTCCATCTCTCACCCACTTTTATTTTGAGGTATCCGACACTCGGCTCCTTTCTTTGTTTCCTCATGGTGTTCGCATACTTTTCTATCCACTCCTGCACCTCCCATTCCCTGTAGGTGAGGTCTTCCCATATCGTTCGCCGTCCTACTGCTCTTCTTCCTGCTGCTTTTATTATCATCACCTTATTTTTCATGTCCGTAGTTTCTATTAACGTCTAGTTTCTTTCCATCTCAGGATTTTTGGTTTTACATCTGTTCTCTCCCACACTGCATTCTCATTGTCCCATTCCATGCTGTGTTTAGATCTACTTACTTCCTGCATCACGATGCTCTTTTTCCTGACTCTCCTCTTTCGCCATTCTTCCTGCCATTCCTTATAGCTCAGACTTTTGGGTTCTCCCTCGCGAATTGTCTTACCCTCTCACCTATTTCTTGGGCTGTTGCCTTTCGTTTTCTTCATACTTGCACCCACCCTTCTCCCCTCACTTCTTCCACCTCGTAGATCTGATGTTTTTTTTATTATAAAATATTGAAAAAAAACTCGACCGCGTTCTCTGGTGATTTATGTGTAGATATAGTATACAAAATTTCAAAAGAATCGGTGCGATACATTTTGAGTTACAGCGTACACCGACTTCGAAAAAGGCAAGCCGCCGAAATACGCTTTAAAGATAGACAGATATAGGCACCCGATATCGGGCAACGGACCCTCAAATGCTCATAACTTCGGTAATTTTTCTCCGATCAACTTGACATTTTGACACAATATTCTTGAGATGTTATACATTCATTTAAAAAAATAAAAAATATGTAACACAAATGTTAATACCTAACCGTGCCCATAAGCCACCGTATTATTGCCTCCTGCTTCTCAAATCTTACCGTCCATCTCTGCTGCTCTCCTATTAACATTTCTTCCCCTTTTTCCCTTTGAATCATATCACGCTCCTCGCCCGCACTCTCTTTTCGTTTCGTCCTTTAATACTCCTCCTATCTACTCGTTATCTCTTCAACTGCCCTTCGACCATTCTCCTTATTGTAGATTCACTTCCTTCCTCCCATTCGCCGCCAATTTCTTCTTTATTTTTCCTATTCTTTTCCGCAGATTATTCTCGCTGCCGCTACTCCCCTTCTGTCTCGTACTTACTCTTCGAAGGTCCTGCTTCTCTTCTTCCCGCACACGACTTTCCTCATTCAGTTCTCCTTTACGTACTTTCTTCCGTTTTCGTGATCCCCAGCAATCCATGAGCGGTTTTTCTTTATTTGATACCCAACACTACTCTTGGTCTCCCTCTCCTTCTCTTTCCTGTCTCTAATAATTCGCCGGTCGACTCTTTTTATTTTTCTTCTCCTGACTCCCCTCTCAATGTTTGTTCGTTTCCCGTCGTCGCTGCCGTTGCCTCTGTCTTTTGCGCTTTCTCCCATCTTACTCGCGCTCTCTCTCTCCTTACTTCCTAACGTCATAATTGTCGCCTAAATATTTCCATCTCGTAACTGCTCTGTTTTCACAATCCACTTGGTCCCCACACTTCCCCGCTTTCCTTTCGCCTCGCCCAAATCTTTCCCCAATTTTCATTTAAAAAATTCATTAAAAAAAAAACATCGAGAAATTTGTAAATAATGTTTCGTTATTCTTTTCTCAAAAAGCAGTTCAGGACGCATACTCACCAAATTTTCATCGCAATCGGATGAATGGCATATGAACCCATATACGGGACAAACAAACATTCTTTCATTTTTATATATAGAGATTGTCATAAACTTTGGACATACATATAGTAGCAAACAGTTTTGAGCTAAAGCACTATAAATACGAGCTGGAAACACTGTCTCGCACTGATGATCACTAAACAAACAGCGTGCTTATAAATATCACGTTTCTCTGGGATTACAAAAGGCCTTTTTTCCGAGAAAGGGGATTTTAGAAAATTCTAAAACGTAGCAACAGGAAACTGCGTTATAACGAGCGCAGACGCCCTGACAAAAACCTTCCACGGAAAAGTACGTTTCAAGTGTGTTCCAAGTCCGTTTCAGGTACGTTTCGTTGAGGGAACACACTTGAAACGGACTTTGGCTGCAGAATAGTGCGTTTCAACCGCGTTTCGCATCACCGGTTTGAAACGTTTTTTTTCGCATGCCATCGAAACCGACTTTGGCTTCAAAGTAGTGCGTTTCAAGTACGTTTCGCGTTACACGGTTGAAACATTCTTTTTCGCGTGCCGTCGAAACGGACTTTGGTTGCAGAATAGCGCGTTTCAAGCACGTTTCGTTACGCGGTTGAACCGTTCTTTTTCGCATGCCAACGAAACAGACTGTGGTTGCAGAATAATGCGTTTCTACCGCGTTTCGCGTTACACGGTTGAATCATACTTTTTCGTGTGTCGTCGACCCGGACTTCTCCCACAGAATAGTACGTTTCAACCGCGTTTCGTTACACGGTTGAAACGTACTTTTTCGCGTGCCGCCGATACGGAGTTCTCCCATAGAATAGTGCGTTTCAACCGCGTTTTGAAACGCGTTTGTCACATGCTTTTTGTATTACTCGCGGCCGATAGGTAGCGCATGGCTATCCCGCTTTCTCGCGCGCGAAGCGACGTCCCATTGGGATTATAAACGCGAGCGCTTTGCCGAAATAATTAATCTCTCGACCGCGATGAAAAGCACGAGTAAACCCACTATCCCGAAAAGGATGACGTCTCTATGGTTTACGTCAATCTTATATTTATATTATCTCTATTTACAGCTTATTATATTACAGTGTTTTATTACGATACTAATAAAACACTAATACTTGGGGATGATTTTTATTTAAATTTATTTAAATTACAAATTTTTATTTAAATTTAGTAGTACGGACGCGTAGTAAAGCGTGTACCAATCGTGTGACAAGCCTGTTTCAGACAAGCCAATACTACGTGGAAAGTTCGTGCCAACCAACTTTCAACCACGTTTCGTTACACGCTTTACCACGTATCAAGTGCGTGCCAGGCGTGTACCGCGTACGCGGTAAAGTACGTACTAAGCGCGTTTCAACCACGTTTTGTTACACGCTTTACCGCGCATCAAGTGCGTGCCAAGCGCGTACCGCGTACGCGGTAAAGTACGTAATAAGCGCGTTTCGAAACGCGCTTGGTACGCAGTAAAGTGTGTACCTGAAACGTGGTTGCGTTCGAATTCACATGCTTTTCACATGCTTTAGCGCGTTTCGAAACGCGCTTTGCACGTACTTGAAACGCGATAAAGCGCGTAACGAAACGTGGTTCAAACGCGGTTTATTTTGTCAGGAAGCATACTATGGCGAAGATCGGGTATAATTCAATGATACCGTTATAGCGAATTAGCGCTAAGCGAGCCTTAATATAATGGGGCATTACTGTAATACAATGAATTTATAAGATCCTTTTATATTAAAATTAAAAAACCCAGTATTGCAAACTTGATTTGACAACAATTATTTCCTGTCATGAAATGGTATTTTTCACACTTATCTGCCCATATGAAGTCTAATTCAACTTTTTATTGATATTTCTTTTATTTATTATTACTAAAACTAAGTTTTTTGTTTGAAACGAGGACTTTGAAGGCACATTTTTTTATATTTGGAAAGCGTTATCTCAGTATCTAGTGATGTAAATATCAAAATAGACGTTAAAAACGACAACTTTCCAATATCCAATATTATAAAAACTATGTAGTAAATTACACTCAAGATTTCACTACCATCAGATCGGATGACGTGTTTTAACATATTTCACACTCGCCAATCACATCTCTATTAAAAATGTTCCACATAACCGACTTACCCTAGTACAATACTTTTGTTGATAAGCACCAAACTAGTTGCGCAAAGATTTAACAAATGATGCAATTTTCTTTTTTGGCTTCATGCTGCATAATAGACGAAAAATAATAAAGAGCCAGCAGTAACCAATTTATACATCTCATTCTCATTTTTTATGTGTTTTATTGATTCGTCGAAATAATGTATGACGTTCAATTGCAGCCTAGGGGAATTGATTGTTCATCATGTGGAAATCCGTTCATGCGCTACCGATGTGACGTTTCTTGTTATAAAGTCCAAGGCGGGGAAACCGTGATTCAGAATACCGGGCATACGGTAGGCAGTGACTCAAGCAACTGCAGTCCACCACAATGTGTTGGCGGAGCCTAATGGAGTTTCTTCATATGGGAAATGTTCGGAGAGACCTCAAACATGATGCAGAATAAAAATGCGTTTCTATGAAGAGTCATCCATCATGCGTCGGCATGTGCCGATAACCTTGCTGTTCCAAAATAATCTTATAACAAAAAAACATTAAGATATGATCAAATATCTACTAAGGTCTCGACATGATTCGGAACGTCATTATCCAAATCGGACGAATGCGCGATAACAACTATATTATCTGTTTTTAATGATATTTATGTAACGCTGATTGATCGAATCGACGATCGACATTGACATTTATGTGCTCAGGAAGAAGGTCCACTGACTAGGTTGAGCTCAAACAATTTTGATAAGGTGACAAAAAGTAAGAGTGGTTAGATGAAATAAGCGAAGGGCAACTACGAAACATATCGCCACTAGCGAACTAAAATACGCATAAAAATAACACAAAACTGAGCTCAGATATTTGAGTGGGTGGTGTTCTGAGATGTGGTAGGTGAGAGAGTGCTGAAATGTCGCACTACGAGGCAAATATATCTAACTTTCTATTCCGATTAATTACTTGTTTATTTCTTATTTGCTTAATATAAAACAATTATTCATTTTCGATAATCATTTGATGAATAAGTGTTCATTTAGTATGTAATAACGTTTTATACTTGAAGTACTTTGCAAGACCTTTTTGAAAGTACTTTTTGGAATTAAGTTCGCAGCGCTACCACGTGTGTTCGCCTGAAAAATTCTGATTTTTTTAGATGAAATTAGAAATGTAGGTGCGGTACAGTCTCGCACCTATATCATTATAGTAACTATCAATATTTTCGGGGCGTTTAACAAGGGAACTCTCTCAGGTGTGTCTCACCGATTTTTATGAAATTTGGCATCTTCGTAGAATGGACAAAAACAGGCAACACGTATTTTTTTATACGTACCAAGATTGATTTTGAAGGGGTGAAACGCACCCTCGATAATAGGGGTATTTTTCGTTTTTTGTTAATAACGTTTAAACGGTACGAGATATGAACAAATTTCAAACTGCAACAACATTTATTTTTTCACGTACTATACACTGGATATGAGAATGGTGCATGTACGGGTCGAAACTCCTTCATTGCGAAGTTGCCTCGTAGTTTTGGATCTAGATTTTTCTTGCATGAAGGATGGAGGTTGAGGGTTTTTCGTAAATAAAAACACTCCCGTTGGAGCCATCGAATTTTCGATGTTTATTGGCTCTTGTGGGAAAAGCCTTGCGGCATAAAACCCCACGACGTTTGACAATGGTGTAATCGCGCATATAAGAATGCATAGAGCCTATTGGCTCGTGCAATTGCGATCTCTCGCGTGATTTCGTATTGAACCTTTGGGTAAGAGGGATCTGGTCCTGGGTCGGAGAATTGAGTTGGACGAGCGCGGCTAGCAACGGAGATCGCAATGGCCCGGGCGCAAACTACTCTCATTCCCTGAACAGTGCAGATAACAACAAATTTCATATTGTTTATTGCAAAAATGCAATTTTTTCATACGTATCTCCGAGAGTTTGTAATCGATTGGGATGCAAATTTGCATATAGGTAGAGGATGAAAAAATAAAGTTGACGGGTTTTTTCTTTTTCCGATATCTCATATCTCTTATACAACTACGACGTCAATCTACACTTAAGATACAATATAGTTAAATTACAATCCCTTACACACAACCAGTTTTGTTCTCCACGGTTTACATACCTTTTTAAATATACGTAGTATGAAAGCGGTTACGTAGAAGAAAGACCACCAAAGTTCGAAAAACCGCTAAAATTCTGCTTTTCACAAAATGCACCGACATGCGGCGAAGCAGCTGTTGTCACTTGTGCATGGTGTTAAAAATCTCCGTGTTTCAAACGCTTTTAACACAACTATCATTATTATAATACGTATAATCCATAAACAATGTACTGTTAAAATGATTATTAAAGTTTTCCGATCATATTTTAATCTTCAAAGGCAGTACGTACCGAAAAGAATTTCTTCGTAAAAATACCACAGTAATCCTGTTACTTTCCGAAGCACAAAATGATTACGTGATTATGAATTATTAAGAAATAATTTCGTACTATTAAGCAAAAGCCTTACCTATTTCTGAATAATTCATAATCATGGAATAATTTTGTTTATTTGGACTACGTTCAAATCGAAATTGTATATTTGTTTCACGTTACAAAACCATTGCAACTTGAAACCCGGATGTGAAATACTTGCCATAATGATAGCGTTAAATGCTCCATCGTCGAAAATCAGGAGATTGGCAAAGCATTCGTTAAGACTATTAATGCATGAAGTTGCCAAAATGCGCCCGTATCGAAGATCAGCTTGGCTTAGTTTTTCCAGTTTACCTTTTATGTTAATGTGATCAAAATCGGCAACAACATTCCATAATACACATTTCCTTTCCCTTGGAGTATGTCCAATGCGAGGGCCAGTGGTTTCATAACGAGGCAATATTCTTCAATGTACGCGATTCCGCTGTCAGTAATCGATTCTTTCAAGTCTAGACGCTTGAATAATATCTGCAGCTTATTTTTGCATTCCCACTTGCGTTGCAACGAGTCATATAACGAGTTCCATCGGGTAACAACCGAATAGCTGAACGGTATGACGGACAGTTGCGCTTATAATCTTAACAGATTTAGGACAAGTCGTTTTATGCCAAGGCTGCAAGCATTTGGCAAACGCTTTGGAGTGACGAGTCTGTAAACGTGAATTTTCCTGCAGGGGCTTCGTTAAATCCACCATCGCAACTAAATTAGTTCTCCATCGTTGACCGCGTGTAATCTTGAAATATCCATATCCGAAACCAACGATTCATCTGAGTTATACTGCATGTATCTTCAGATTCTCCGTCAACTCCACAAAACGCATTGAGCATCAGGTCGTTTAATTCGATACCGAACTCTATGAAAGCTTTAACTAAATTTTCCGCATTTTCGGTAATCGACGATACATTTTTTTCGTAATCCAATCCATACGAGTAATGAATTTTTTCCAACAATTCAGCGATTGGATCAAAACTGTGGCCCGGTAAACCTTCTACACGCTAACGGAAGCGATTGACGTTAAAAATTGTTATCAATAAAGTGACACGTGACCCCGAAAAAACTTCGTCGCTTTCCGTGCAGATTGTGCAATATCAATCGTTAAAGTGCGTCTGCTTGTGACCGCAACGTCAAAATCAGAAAAAGGCGAAATCGTTTCGATGACAAATCGCGTAAACCTGCTCTTGAAAACCGTCGCTCTTGGGATTCGTCGTCCACGCGTTGTAGGAGGCGCGTTTTCCGACTGAGGGTGAATCCTTTTGTTTTTTTGTACTTAAGATACTGCTTATGTTCATCAAGATGGAAACGTCTCAAATATTTCACAAGGTTCGGGGTCAAAAAGGCGGCCGGCCTCTTCGACTGCTGCTCTGACTCCTTTCTGCAGAAGCTCCTCGTAGATCTTCCCCGCGTTGTCCAACATACACATGGGTATGTACGATGATGCCGTTATTGGCGGTCCCTTGCCTTTGTCCAGAAGGACAAATGCACCGAAGGCGGAAACAAGAATTGCACCAGAAGATCTCCATAGTTGGTCCAGCTTGGCGAAGCGAACAAATTTCACGGAGACTCAACGTCGAATACTTATACCGGATACCTGTGCAGTAACACTTAACGGTACGCAAGCGAATTGTACGATATATATTTAGAAACAAACAAGCACGAATGTTGCTCAAGTGGGATTTTCATTTACTCTTAGGAAAAGTTCGTCTGGTCGATGACAACTTTGAATCGTTGTTCATGTCGGCCATATATAATTTCGCAATAAAGACGACCAAGGATTGGACTATCGGCGCGAATATCCTTAAGAACATGGCCAATGTTCCGCTGGAGCTCATTTTGCATATCATGAATACATGTACATGACACCAAGCACCAATACAACTAGAGATTCACAATTGTACCGGTAAATATGTATTATGCAAATGTCAATATTAATTGGCTCGTACAATTCCCAAAAATAACCATAGACCTTTTTAGATGCGATGCCGCGATAATGGTGAAATTATTCCTGTACGAGAAAGGTCAAAAGAAAAAACAGTAGCGGTACGACGATTTGTATAAAGAATTTCGAGCGAGCAAATACTACGGTAAGAAAGCGTAATTTCACAATCAACTGCATGTGCCGAATTTCATTTCATTAATTCAGAAATAACTTGTTCACAACAGCCGAAAAAATTAATATCGTACTGTATCTCGCCGACTGCGCCTAGATCATCAAAGACACTATAGTGGTGGGTAACGGCAGGTGGTCGCAATTTGATTGCAGAAGAATAATATCTGAAAACTATTCGCTACATTTCGAGTAACGCTAACAATGAAAGCGTGTATCGTTACAAACGGTATATTATATAAAACATTTGGGTGTTGTGATTTTTATAATTTACTTCTGTAGCATGCAGCGGGCTGTGAATTACAGGAAAAAAAAACAGTTTAAAATTTGTTTGCGTCTATCGTTGCGAGGCCTTGAAACTCTGCCAAAGAAATAGCGAAAATATTTTGACGGCTTCAACGATAGCTTTTCATATATTGTATTTTAACTGATTACGTGCCAACGTTTAAACCGTGATAACTGCCAACCCGCCGTTGCAAAATTGGCTGCATCTTCAAAGAACTGCAAATTTTCGGATGTTGAGAAAAATTGTATCGACAAAATCAAGATTTTGTAACAAAGGCACAATTTACGAAGAGAAGAAAGTATTTGATACCCTGCATCCACGCGCCAACATTATAGTTATCTACCTTTATCAGCGTCACAATAATATGCGGCATATTATGTGTAGAATGTATAGATATTCCACACAGTGTGCCCAAAATTGTAAAGCAGTGGTGGAACAAAAATCCATATAATACATAAATATCATTTTTCCATCCAAGCCTCCTTCTTTCAACTTGCTCCGGGAAAGAAACGTTATTTCCACCTGCGGTTCATCATCGGCAGGCGAAAATCATCGATTTATTGGATTGCCCGACATTCCATCGGGCAACCGTTGACGGTCATTGGTTGACCGTCAACGGTCAACCAATGACCGGATGGTTGACTCAACCATTGAGTCAACCATCTAGCGAAAAAACAGCCGCGGTTAAACAACCGTTGAATCAACCATTACAATTCTTTTTTACGGTTGACTTTATAGTTGTAAAGCTGTCCAAATTCAACCGTTGATATTTTCAGTTGACTTTGCAGTTGCCAAAATTGCTAGGGACATTCGGAATCTGCAGCTGCTTGTTTACCGGAGGATCTTGAGCCGTCGCTGTCCTCTCGGTTAAACATTAATTATAAAAAATCAGAGAATCTCGAGCTGTTGCCGTTCTGTCGATCCCTTTTAAAGAAATAGTTTCGTCAACCTCGCTTGGTTGGACGTGTGTAGGCCTTCGGCCCTACGTGTGTGCGTACCCCGAAGCCCGTCGTTTGGAGGACGACTAACTAATTTATGCTCGCGCGCCTGCCCTCTCGTCCATGCAAGATCTGGCATTAATGCGAAAGCGGGTAACCAGAACGCGACGATTGAAACATTGCGATGGCGCGATATTTGAACGATGCTCGGCCACCAAACAAAAATAATGTTTTTATCCTAGTACCAATGACGCGCCGATAAATTCCCGAAAAAACCCGAGAGCGTGTGGCGTCACAATGTTAAGTTTTCCTCAATACCCGTGAAAGAAATTAGGAGAGCAGCCATAACAAAATTCGGGGCCCATGAGGGTTTGAATATGGATTCACTACTAGGGATTTCCACAACACAATCGGACTAGGCCCCGACAGGAAAATAACAGGGTTGGATTATTTATTCAAAAAAGGTCGCAGCGAGGTAAATGATAAAGGGCCCAAAAGGGATTCATCAGGGCAGTAGTTATTGCAGAGCATCCAATATTTGCAAAGTTATTTAAACAAATTTCTAATTTTTAGACTTATTTTCCATAGATGTGATATACATATAAAGTTTAAGGTATTGGTAAAACACTAGATTAGATCACTTGAAATAAACATACGCGTGGAATTTTACTACAACTAATTTGTATTCTATAAACATCTCGCTTGATACGTATCCACTAATACAGCTGGCAATTATAGGGCCGTAATAGGGTTGCTTCATGGCTTCGTTTCTGTTCTGGCAGGGTTCTGTTGAGGCAACCAGCCGGGCCCTGATTCATAGGCCTGTTTAGGCCCTCATCGACAAAGTGTGACCGGCCCCCAAGGGACCTGGTCGGGTGCCATGCTAGGACCCTTATAGAGTGCGGGAAAAATAATCGGGACCTTGTCTAAGCCCTGGCTGAATTCTTTCACGGGTAGTACCGTGCAGTGACAGAAACCTTTAACTTTTGATCAATTTATTCTTAGTATTATCGTCAGTGTTTGATAAATTTATAGACAATGTCTACCCTTAAAAGTGATCGTGGGTGTTTTGTACCATTTTGTACAAATACTACAAAAATTGCACCTGACAAAATGTTTTTAGATGTGCCACAAGGGGTTAAACGTCGAAGTGAATGGTTCAAAGCAGTACTGTTACGTCCCGACGAGAATTTTAGACCGCAGACGCGGCGCGATAGGAGTTATGGCGCGAACTTTCAAAGAGATAGTGCTTTCCGCGGTAGTGAGTTTTGAATAGATCGCTCGCGCTTTCAGGATACAACTAAATATTTAATGGGATTGATTAAATGTTGATAAGGATTACGTCGGTTCTCTACTCGTGAGAGAAATAATTATTTCTCTGGTGTAATTGTAACAATAACCAATAATATGACTTTATTCACTGTTCGATGATTGAATCGGTTTTTACAGTTCGTGAGTGTTTTTACAGACTTAGAGGTTTTACGGCGTTCGAGATTTTTATATCAAGTTTCTTGTATTTCTACGGAGTTCGAGATTTTCGGAGTTCGAGTTTTACAAAGTTTAAAGATTCTAAGATTTGGTATAATAGATGTAGACTCGATGAAGGTAGAACAAGATCTGCCTTAAGTTTTACAGAGCGTGGACCGTTCTGCCTCTGCGAGGCAGATTACAATGAAGACGGCTGATTTTGATTGGTCGGATTTTTCGTATGGGCCTTTTGTTTTTCTCGCGGAGGGGATTATCTCCAGCGCGCGGAGGTGACGTGAGAACGTCGCCTCGTGGGAAAGGAAAAAAGAGTTTCGAATTATAATTCTCGGAATGCTTACAGAGTTTATGTTTACATCTAAGTTTTCGAGCGACGGAGTCGCACAAGAGGTTCGTTGAAAAAACATAAAAGTGAAAAGGAATTTTAAGAAGTTTACCGTACGAAGTGTTTATAAGTTGATAGAACGCTTATATTGGATTACAGTTTAGAATTCTGCGGTGTGTATATCTAATGGGAGCTTGGTCTTATTTGGTTTCCAAGAACGAATAGTATTATTAGTTAACTAAGAGTTGGTGATCGACGAGTGATGGTAAATGGTGTAAGAAAATTGTGTTGGTACGTTATCGACTTGTTAAGAGTTTGATGTACCGGCCGAACGCACTGTCGACTTCGACATTACCGGCTAAGACGTAACAGTACGACGTATTAATCCTCAAACAATATCAAATTTTTTCTGTTGCGAGGATCATTGTGATGTAAGTATTTAATAATCATTTATATCTGCACATACATATAATACCTAGAGTTATATCCGCGAATTTTTTTAAGCAGACTACCTAACCTATGACTAAATCATAACCAACAAAAATCGTGATAATACAGAAGTTTCAATAAATAATTGGAACGACTTAATAATAAATTTGTATACTGTTATCGACTCGGATAATTATTGTTTATTGTCAGCTCAAAGTAGATATGGAGAATTATATGTATTATACTACCATGGGAGGCAGAGCAAAAATTAAAGCCGACGCACAACACAAGGTACAACACAAGTTTAGCCAACCCAATCGTAAAAGACAAGCCAGTATGACTCCTAGACCAGCCGCCGAAAAAAGACGAAGACAACGAGTACTTGAAGAAATTTTGTCGGAATCGTCAGAAAATATAAAAACTAACACACCTCAAACGATTAGTGTTGAGACTTTATCAGCAGATCATAATGTTGATAATATTGAAATCGATTCTCCTTTACATCTAAATTCAGGTGAAAACGTAAGTTCTTCTAAATTCAGGTGAAAAAGTCAGTGTTGGAACACAGACTGACATTATAAAGCGCGCTGCTAGGGCGCAAACAAATATTCGTCGCAAATGTCGGAGCGTATCAATCCAATGCAGAATTCTTTCACTAGGAGTAGACAAAATGTGCTCACCTATTAAAATTAGGAACATGAATATTGCAACATCTCCAATTCAACCATTGCGTAAAAAATCTATTTCGAATTTACTCAAAGAAGCTCACAAAAGTATTGTATCATGTAGTTATACTGATTCTAACAGCTCGCATGATATTTATGAGCCTTCAGAAAACACTGGAGCTAGTACTATCCCAGTAAACCAGTCATGTAATGGCAATATAACGTGGAAGTTACAATTAATATCACAATGTTACACGAGTATAGCATAACTGTTATGTAATATGGAAATAACACGGCAATGTTTCACTCAATACCTGTATATCATATACATGTACCGTGGTAACATCATGATTACATTACCAAAATGTATAACAGTCTCATAACATGTGTGGAACAATGTGAGTATAACATTGGTAATATTCAGGTTATGTAAACGTTATGAAAAGGTATAATATTGCAGTTACATAACCAATATATTATAACTGTTACATATTATGATTATAACAATGTGAATGTAACATTGGTAATATTGAGGTAACGTATATCTTATGAAATGTTGCAATATTGCAGTTACATAACCAGTTCTTGCAACAGTCACATAACACTGTTACAACCATGTGAGTATAACAATGGTAATACGTACATAATGTGAATGTTCTAAAACGATACAATGTTGCAGTTACATAGCCAACATATCGCAACCGTTACATATTATATCTGTAACGATGTGATTTTAACCTTAACAATATTCAGGTTATGTAAATGTTATGAAACGTTGCCAATTTTTTATGGTTAAAGGCGGGTTTTCCAACTTCTCGGTAAATCTCTACCTGCCAGTTATTCTATGCTTGATAATGTATGTTAACATTAATGTTAACTTAGGCTGAAAAAAGCAAATTTTTTAAGATGTTTTTTTCAGCTCCATTATTGGATATGCCTATAAAACTTATTCTTTTACAATATCGTTTCAACTTTCTAAAATAAAAAATAAAAATTATTTTGATTCTTTGAATATTTTTGTACAAGGCGCCAAAGTTGCGTCTTTTAAAATAATACCTGGTCCCATGGCCGACAGTTATAATCTCAGGATTGGCAAGTCTGAGACAAAATAATTACAAAGTATTTTAAAGAGAAAGGTTTCGTATACAACAATTTACCACAATTAATACAAAATCGATGAATACAAAAATGGCGGATGTTTGAACTAAATTGTCAAAAATTTAGTTCTTTTTCAATATTTTTTTCTTGCTAAAATTGTGTATTTTTATTTTTCGGCGAAATTGTGGTAAATTGTTGTGCAGGACATATAAAACATACAAAAGGCGCCAAGATGAGTCAAGTGAGTCTAGAGATTATTATAGCTGTCGGCCATTTGAAAGAAAGTCATTTCGAGAAAATCGCGTTTCAACTTTTTTTCGTTATATTCTTGTAGTGTACTCTTATGGCGTCGAGTCGCTGCCGCAACTTTTGATAACTCAAATTTCTTCAAAATATTGTAGGTGTTGATTTCTGAAGGCGTGAGGAGATGAAAAATGTAAACAAATCGATTGTTTTAAAATTCTATTTAGGACTAGTACCTTAAGAATATTTTCGCGTTAGACGAATTTAAAGTTTAATTGTTTAAAATTCGTATGAATCTTCTTAACAATCATACTCAACTGTGGTTAAAATTTAAGAAAATTTCACGTCTAGAAATCGTGTTATTTGTTGTAAAAAATCATATTTTTTCGTCACTTCTCATAAGACCTCATGTTTAATTTGCAATTTTAGACACTGACTATCTCGATTACCAGACGGAGAAACTTTGTTAAAATTTGTATACACATAATATGACGCTCAAAAAGATTCACGCAAAATTTCAAAAAATTATCTTTAAAAAGTTGTATCTGATGATTTTGACTTTACTTTGTATATACTATTATGATTATGGCGCAAGAATACCTTTAATAAGACTTATTATTAGTATGACCTCGAATTTCGATTTAAACAATTCCCGCCACCGTGCAGGGCCAGTGGTGGGCATTTTGCTGAGCCTTTGCCGGTACGTTATTGCACAAAAAAAGGGCACGCGTTAGAGGAGATTATAGGGGAAGTTAATCATACACGGAAAGAATTTTTAAGTAATTTTTACTGTGAAATCACAGTAACTGAGTGACAAATGTATAATTCTTCAGATTTTTAGGAAATAAATTATACATTTTAATGGATATGAATAAAAATTTACTGTTGCGTGACAGAAATTTAAAATAGCTTCAAGAATTTTTACTGAAATCAACAGTAAATTTTCGTGAAACGTAAACTGTTACCGGAGGTTTTCGCTCGACATCCTTACCGCCTGCGATGTCGGGTGTCGTCGGAGTGCCCTATATATTAGGAGCATACTCGACGACGTGCGTCGAACGATTTATTCGCACTCCGTCGCTTTTCGACAGTTTCGACGAAAAGTGACGAAAGGGCCCGACGCTAGCGCGACGATCAGCGGCTCTCTTCGACCGAGAGTGCCTGATCGATGCTGATCAGTAGCTAACTAACCATTGAGCGGGTTAGTGGACTCCTTAACTGACTAACCATTGAGCGGGTTGGTCGGGCGTTAAAATATGAATCGTTGAACGGAATTGTAAAATCCTTGTAGTGATTGTTACGGAGCACCGTCTGTGTGTTCCTCGTACAACGGTTATATTTTGTCAAAAGATATAGGTGACCCCGGCCTTCGACCACCTATTGACAAAACTAAACCAGTGTGCTGTTCATTGAGAAATTGGTGGAGGGAGAAACAACCGATAATTGTAGAGATTTTGTCGGTCAATACTGTAAGTAACAATAAACTTGTCTATCTCGGTCAATCACTGAGTCTTTCTTTGATTTCGCGAGATTTTCCTTTCGGTCCTCCAACGGAACTCACCCTGAGAATCCTGTCTCTCAATTTACTTGTCAAATAGTGTCGTTCGTCATAACGTAAAACTGACTGGCGCCCAAAGCGAAATATAGATATTGAAAACGTTGTCAAAAGAGCCCCGGCAGCCGACGGACCGCGGCCGCGCCGGGTGGATATTTCGGAATAATTGTCAGAAAGGAAATATCGGTCTCAAAACATTAATACAATAAGTTGAAAAAAGTGCTGATACAAATTAAGCCTGAGCGTGCGTATACGTGACCGCAAGCTGTGAGAGAGTGTGCGTATGGCTTTGTCACCGGGTTCAAGTTTTTGATGTAATTTTTACCAAGATTTCACCGTAAAAATTAACAAGAAATTCTCTCCGTGTAGGTGTGCAGCCAGCCTTTTTACGGTGAAAGAAGAAGCCTGTCAAAAAAGCATAATCGCTACAACATTGTGATTACATACATTATATATACTTAAGTTCTGTAATGGTTACGCAGACAGCGTATAACAAGTACGTATGAGCTTTACGAATTCGCCATAAGCGTCGTCGCTAGTGTCGTACACCGTGTTCTGTTGTTACGTCTTAGCCGGTAATGTCGAAGTCGACAGTGCGTTCGACCGGTACCTCAAACTCTTAACAAGTCGATAACGTACCAACACAATTTTCTTACACCATTTACCATCACTCGTCGATCACCAACTCTTAGTTAACTAATAATATCATTCGTTCTTGGAAATCAAATAAGACCAAGCTCTCATTACATATACACACCACAGAATTCTAAACTGTAATCTAATATAAGCGCTCTATCAACTTATAAACACCTCGTACAGTAAACTTCTTAAAAATTCCTTTTCACTTTTATTTCTTTTCAACGAACCTTTTGTGCGACTCCGTCGCTCGAAAACTTAGATGTAAACATAAACTCTGTAAGCATTCTGAGAATTATAATTCGAAACTCTTTTTTCCTTTCCCACGCGGCGACGTTCTCACGTCACCTCCGCGCGCTGGAGATAATCCCCTCCGCGAGAAAAACAAAAGGCCCATACGAAAAATCCGACCAATCAAAATCAGCCATCTTTATTGTAATCTGCCTCGCAGAGGCAGAACGGTCCACGCTCTGTAAAACTTAAGTCAGATTATCCTTCGCTCTCATCGAGAGCAGACCTCATATTTAAATTCTCGAACTCCGTAAAAATACGAAATCTAGATATAAAGATCTCGAACGTTCTAAAACTCTAAATCTGTAAAACACTCTCGAACTCTGTGAAACACAGATGAGAATTCATTCGAACCTCTAATAATCGAACAATTAATAAAGTTTACGTTAATGGTTATCGTTAAGTAAAACCAAGTGTAATATCATTACTCTCCTTTGGGTGGAGAGTCGACGTAAACCTTTACCAATATCCTATCGAAACCCAAGGAATCGATACTATTAAATATCAAGTTGTATTCAGAAGTCGCGAGCGCTCCGCAAAAAGACTCACTTGTGCGGAAAACCCCAATCGTTTTCAAAGTTAGCGCCTTGTCTTCGATCGCGCCGCGTCTTCGCTCAGTGTCCCCCTCTCGGGACGTAACATAGCAATGCGTAATGTGACCGACTTGCAAAATTGGTTGGGCCGCGACCGCCCACTTTCTCTACTGCTGCTGATGTCGGGAGTATCCTCCTCGTACACTACACTTATATCTAGATTGTTTATACCATTGATTATTCCGTCTCGTGTTGTCACGTAGGCGCTAGTCATTTTTTTGAATCGGCCAAAACCACGGAACAAGGAAGGGTTTAGTTTGGTGGTGGCGCAGACGCCGCAGACACCTGCCAGTACCAAAGACAGCGGCCTTGGCGCCGTTGTCTTTGATACTGGCATCGTATCGATCGATAACTATATCGTGATGTCGATTCATATATAACTAGGCTATCGAGACCAACTTCGCGTCGGTCTCGCTGAGACTAGTTTGCCGTTTGGCCGCTCGTCGGCTGGGGCTGTTGCACGGTCGCACCTACGTTTCAACGTTCGAGGTTTCGACTTATGCCCGAGCGTTGCGAATCTCCCTGATTATATCTGCCGATCATGCTGTCCTTCTTTCGCAAGTTATCGATCGGAGGCAAAATAAAAGATGATATAATGCCCGATGGCATAATGGGTACTACCGAGGATCCACTTGAAACTAAGGAGCACAGTTTATTACATCTAAAAGACGATACGGGACTTAAGGACTCTGTATACGGCAAGATATCCATTGTTTAAACGCGCACGCTTCTGGGATCATTGCGTACATACTCGAAAATATTTTGCACACATCGCGTCCTGCATTCGTCCCTTTATCCGTATTACGTAATGAAATACAACTTGTATAATCAGCATAATGCGTCCGCTTGGTATTACATGTAGATTTACTCCGAACGATCAAGGATCCTGAAAAGCCACAGACCCTGGAAGAACTAGATGTCGTCTACGAGGAGTGTATCGACATCTGTAAGCCAACTGCCAAAGGGATCGGTGTCATAAGAATTGAATTCAATCCTACCGTTCCTCATTGTTCCTTGGCCACCCTTATAGGACTTTGCATCAGAGTCAAGTTGGAGAGACGCTTGATGCCCTTATGTAAAATAGACATTTACATCAAAGAGGGAGCTCACGCGACAGAATTGGAAAGTACGTACGTTTCCTTCATTCGAGGACAAATTCATATATTTCGAAAATTGATCCACCCGTCGAAGGTATAAACGACTTTTCCTCGAAAATTTCACAGTAAACAAACAAATCAATGACAAAGAAAGAATAGCGGCGGCAATGGAGAATCCCAATCTGCGCGATTTGGTGGAAAAATGTATACGAGAGGACGAGTAGAGGAAAGGTTAATATCTCGAGCGCTGATATAGCTTGACGATGATATAGCTGAAAAATTAATGTACGTGAAAGAGGAACGATGTCGAAGCGGTGAGACATAACGGGGATGGGTTACCTTACGAGTATACGCACCGTTATTTTCAAATATGTTAATGAAAAATTTCTATTTAATAAACTTAACAATTTTCATACATTGCCAAAAGTATCGAGCCCATTCGGTATGTTCAAGAGCGTTGATTCTTCTTCTTCTTCTTCTGGAAGATAAAATTTCATCGTGCGTAACAACCTGGACAAGAGAAGGGTGTATTCGCTTTTGCGACGATAGAATAGAAACCTTAATTTTTTTCTTTTTTTGCAGCTTCAGCCGTGTCAAGATCGAACGCCACCACTGCTGAATCATTGTAGCGGCGCGTCTTCTTTTAAACTCGTTGACTTTCTTCTGGTACGTAGCTACATTTTTTCGTTCAATCTCTTGGAGAAAATCATTGCATTCCTCTAATTGACTCGCCATATCTTGGTGTAACTTTTCTTCTTTCACTCTCATAGTGTTTAATTCTTCGATCAGTTGTTCCAAAATTCGATAACGTTCGCCCACTTCCGCATCGAATTTTCCAATTTGGCCGATGAGCTGCGACGATACTTTGAATCTAAGAATTATATTTCCCGTCAACTTTTTCAGAGTCACCGAGTGCCGGACCAAGGCATTATTACCGTTTTGAGCGAATCTCCTGCTCCAATTGTAAATTCGTATCCCTGCGAACAATCATTTTATTCTCGAAAACCACCAAATATTTACTCAAGTCATTTTGCCTCCATTCAGAATTCTTGTGCTCTATAATCTGCTGTTTCTCAAAATGATTGCTGAAACAATGTAGAATAGGACCCAGCATCATCGTGAGCCAGCCACCATCAGCCTGGTTATCACGCCTAAAATATCTCTTTGACTAAATTACACCGTGAATTTAATGTCTTCCATGAATTTTCCATTTAATTTCTCAACCGTCTCGTAATCTTTTCGATGCTGCGAATCGATGGCTTTTATAAGATCATTATGGCTCGATCTTTGTGCGTCGAGAAACGTCACCAGAGCTAAAATGGTGTGTGGATCCCCAATCGTAGGATGTTACGACGAATGGATTATTAACAATGGACGATACTAGTCTAACCAAGAGTTACCATCGATATCTTGCTGAGCTTTATGATTCTCGTGCCAAATTTTTCGGAAATGTAGTTCCCGGATCTTTTCCTGCACCGGCGTCGATTTTATTCTCAAAACGCAATGATCCACGAAATACTTCATATATTGAAGAAACAAGTCGCATTGCGGAGCAATACGTGTTGGCGTAGCTTTTAATTTTGCTCGAATGGCCGAATAATTGACACTTGACATTTGCAGGGCTTCGTAAATTTTCCTCCTCGAATCCGTCAAATGATCGGTCGAACATGCCGATTCGGAGCTCGTAACGCTTTCGTCGGAAGACCGATGAGAATTGTTCCCGGATGTTTCTCCGATGTCTAGCAGTAGTGATCTATGCCTGAAATTGCTCGTCTCTCGATGTTGATTGCCAAAAGGTTTTCGAACCTTCTTCATTCCGGCTGTACCAATAATACCCGACATCTCAGGATCCGCCAGAATAATTGGTAAAGCTGCCTGAATTATTCATCTCGTAGTAACATTACCGTGTAATAGAATTTAAGTTATTCAAATCTCACCGCAATCTCAAGCTTCTTCATCGAGTCTCCAAACAAACATGAGATGCGTTCCAGAAATATTGCAATCTCTATGTGGTCGACTTGTGGTTTTTCAAAAATTTCCTTCGAAGCTTCGTCACTCGACAAACTCTCCATCGTACTATTCTCTTTTAATTCAATATTTGTCGAGTTCTCGGCAGATATTGCAACGGGCATAATATCGCCGCCGCACCTACATGAATTTTTTATTCGAACTTGGACTCGAAGTAGTTTTTGATATCGGAATAAAAAAACTTTTCACTACGTACAGGCAAGTGTCTTTATCGACGGTAGCTTTCGTAGAGTTTTCAAAATTATACGCGTCGTATCGTTTTTGCATCGTCGGTATCTTCGAAGGCATTTGCTATATTATAGCATGCCCGGTGGTGTTCCCAAAGAAGTTTCGATCGAAAAACGAGGAAATAAATGTAGCAAAAGCATTTTCACCACAAAAAGTATCACGTACCCACGCGTCGATAGTCTTTCTTAAATCACAATAGTCTTACACGCTTGTAATCGCACGACGTTTCTCGACGCAAAATAGGCGGTATATCTCGCACGTTCGTCAAGTAGATAAGCTGAGCTCTTGGCTAATTATCAAATATCGGTAATTTTTGATCGGCAGGCGCAAAAATTTGACGGTCTCGAGTTTCATAAAACTCTTTTGTTTATCAATTCGTGATCCGAATTACGGTGCAGAGACCTATCCTCAATCGTTATTTGACATACCGCGATACACGCACGCACACACACACACACACACAGATAAATCGTTATTTTTCAAACAAAAAATATTTCTGTTCTTTTAAAGAAAATTACAATCATCGAGTGGTTGTAATATTGAACGTTACATTGTACAAAATTAATACCGATACAAGGAAAATATCGTTGTCTATGGGGAAATCTTTGAACCTCCATATATTCATTATAATTTAATTTAACGAGATTATTTTCGCGAAATAGATGAGATTCGTAGACTTTATCACGGCTCTTGTTTCGTCTCCCTGTTACGATTAGATCGTGAAAGCTTGCGATTACCAGCTCGATTAAAGTACCAGTTCTCGGTCGATTCGTCTTTGCGGCGCAACTGATCGCGGAAACGAGATCTGCGAAAAATCGTGTACGCACAGGAACGATAATATATAATTTTTCTAAACCATTAGCTGCTTTCCTCACCTCGCAAATTGCCAGTCTCCGTTGGTTAGTTTTTCACGCTCCCTTCTTTTCTCCTCGTTATTCGCCCTACCGAGCCTCTTTTTCATTCGACTCGTCGTCCGGTCAGCCGGATATATACGTTCGTATTCGATATCTGTATTAACATTCTCCTTCAACGGCGTGCTATTTTTCATACGGAGATCGTTTCTTCCGTTCATTAACGAGCTGGGCTTGCGCTTTTTGGATTCATCGTGTTTCTATAATGGTAAATGTATAGCAAGCTGTCCTTATCGTGATATTGATCGGAGATTAGTTATTAAATACCTGACCGCCCATGCTGATTCGTGTATTTTTTATTTTCGCGCGGTCGGACGGAGCACCATCCCCTTTTGCTCGTAACCGACGAAACGATCCTTTCGTCGTTGATTCTTTCCTCCGTACGGCTTTGTCATTTTTTGATTTATCGGTGGTGCGCGATGCCGAAAACTCAGGCGGAGTTGGGTGCTTAATCGCTTTCCACGTGGAACGAGGTGGCGCCAATAATGCCGAGCAAGTTTCTTCCTTGTTTTGAGAACCTCTCGGAATACCATCGATTAAGTCGTTGTTGCAACATTTTCGCGTTTGCCAAGCATTTTGCCGACACGCGGGTTTCGTTTGCGCACCCATTGTCACATTTTGCAGTTTCGACGCGAAGCTCTCCGATATTTTGTATGAATGAGAACTTTGGGAATTATTGGCACGTGGTTTGTAATTTTCGCCGCTCTCTAGTCTCGATGATTTTTCTTTCATCCCCTCGTTCAATTTTTCCGACGCAATATTCTCGCAATTCTCGAGCAACGTATTGTTGGCGTTCAGAAAAAGTTTGAGTTTATTGTCACTGGACATTGTGTTTCTCAGCATGCAAAATCTCTCGTTAACTTTTTCAACGATTTTCCCAACTTTTTTCTGGGTCTTTGCGGTTGCTTTATCCAACGACCTTGCCAAATCAAAAACAAGCGACTCGCGCACGGAGTCGATCTGAAATTCTATGTTCGTTAGAAACTTTTGATTTGTAGATTTGGTCGAATCGTCCATCTTTGTAATAACGTTGTCGAGCAATCCTCGCAGAGCGGAGAGATCCGAAAACGTGGAACGAATATCGCACGACGATGGACGAGCGAAGGTAGTAGTTTCAGACTGCTTGACATGTTCGAGTATCGAACAGATCGTACTCAAAGAATTTTGTAATCTCTCGAATAACGTAAAGTCCAAAGGATGATACGGCGATCGATGTTGAGCCTTTGATCGCTTCTTTGGATACGCCGATGGTTCGGCCGCATCTTTGGTTGGCCGTTGAAACTCGCCCGTCTCTATAATGTTTGTCGCCCGTCTCTATAATTATCGTCGCATAATCGTAAATTGGTCATACTTGATGTACTTACCACTCGTCAATTGTTTAATCTGTTCTAATAATCTATCATTTTCCATTTTGATAGTTGCGTAATCAACATGTTGGGAGATTCTATGCGGTCCATGCCACTTTAATCCAAGCCCTATTCCAATAGCGATCACCATTGAACAGGCGAGCAAAAGATTGACACATGTAGCAACCTGATCAACGTGAATTTTTCGACTCTCCATTATCATGCTTCCTATAACGAACCGAGGCATCGTTCACAGTACCTCCTTGAATACATTTTCCCTGTTTGTTTTCGGCGCAATTTGTAGAGCAATGTTCTCGCTGGATACGATCTGATCGATGTCATTGTCACGACTCGTGCTTTTCATTGTCACGGGCGCACCATCGGACTCATCCTCCCGGGTGGGTCCAGGCTCGCCAGCTTCGCCGACTCGGACAGCTTCCTCCGAAAGTAGCGGAAGGGGCTGAACAAAGGTAAAACGCGAGTTACTCCGTCGTCAGATTTTGTTCATTTGCCCATGGAAACGCGTTATTGGTCACAGTTTCTTTTTTCGTAAGAAAGACGAAACGTACACGTACCATCTCACGAGCTTCCTCCGCGTCGCTGGAATAGTCAACGTCACTGTAACTCATTTCACTGGGCGATGACCCATTGTCGCGTTCAACAGACTGGGAAGATGTTAAATTTTTCCCATCCTCACCCTCCTCTATGATGAACCATTCCTCCCCAGGAAAGGTTTCTTCACGGTGACATTTATTACCCGAATCATCTCTGTCGATCGACGTGTCATCCTGCTCGATCGGTTCCTCCATTTTTCCTCTGGTCACGATACTTGAAACGGCGAATAATGAAAAGAATAATGAGAAGCACCTGACAATCCGGTATGCCTTATATTCTCGTAGAGCACAGAATCATCGTCACGATGCGATTTTACAGACCGCTGCGTTGTTGAGTTACGATTGCGTGTTATTAATGGCAATAACCCCTACGTGGGAGTCAAGCTACGCGTACAATTCCTCGCTCACGGAGAGGCACGCATCGAGGTTCGTCGTTGAATCGATCGTACATGTCGCTAGGGTAGTACGGGTCATTGGATCATCTCGGTGGGGTAACGTGGATCGGGGATGTTGATGTTTCACCAAACGCGAATACTCTCCGAACGAAAGTGAAACTCTACGTGTCATAATTTTCGCTCTAGACTTAAAGTAAATCCTGTGCTCTCGTCAATTATCTTGGTTTTTCCGTTTCATAACGTTCTACCGAGTCGAGAGACGAGGGATTAGGTAAAAATTGAGGATAAGACTCATCGAGACTTTCAATTATTTATTCAATTTATTTTCTAGATATCGTTTTATAACATGAAATAAAAATATATTTTGTGGTTTTGGTCATCGCGCGCGCGTCGTTAGCAGTCAGTCACAACGTTGCTGTATTCGTCGGATCGAGGATAAATGTCGCTATCGCTGATTTTCATTCGTGATTCTAGGATCGGTGTTTGGTATTGGACGTACGCATCCTCCGATACTCTTTATATGAATTCAAAACCTTCGAATTTGTGACCTACGATCCTCTCGTCCGGCAATAGAATCTCTCCATTAATGGTAAAGGCGGTGATGTAAGTGGCAGTCTGGCCTCTATATTCCTCGGTTTTCAGAGCAACGATGATGGTGTCGCGAGATCCAGGTAGAAATTTGAAGCTCGAGAATCCCCTGATAGGTACGAGATTATCGAGTATCTTTACCTGCGAACATCGTTGAAAGATCTCATTGCCGATCATTTTTAAAGGAGGAGATAATAAATAGGGTATATATACCTTGATATTTGCAAAACTTTCATCGGCAGTCAGTAATATGCTACAACTCATAGACTCGTCTTTTGTATCGTTGTATCGTTCTTGAGAGCATCTTCGTGGCAAAAAAAACCAGCTTTTATGAATATCGCTCCACGTAGCCGATTCATGGATCATGTATCCTGCGCAAGTGAAACTCTAAGGTGACTATTCGTGCATGCTCCATGGAAAGGTAACAATTTTACACAAAAGTATAAGGGTGCAAGTTTGGAGGGTAAAAGAAAAGAAACGATATCATCTAGTGGGTAGGAAACATACCTGGAAATTCAATGTCGATAGAGCGTCTCAATTTTTTGTAGTTGTTTATCCAATCGAGCGAAAGTACCTCGCCTTTGTTGGATATTAATTTAACCCACAGAGGATTGTTGTGTTGAAATTCACCTCCGTCGGTTGTCCATTCTTTCCCCATGCTACCGACATACAATAGTTGATTCTTAACACTAGCCCACTCGGATTTGAAACCTACGGCGCGTAATTGAAATTTATATCAGAATAAAATTCTTGCGACGCCGGATTCGTTAAGATGGGGGGAGAAGGAGGAGAGGCATACAAAAACAAACCTTTGGTATCTTGGCCACTGCCATCCATGAGAACGAGCCAAGGATAAACTCGATCACCGTCGAGCCGATAAACTATACCAGTACGGTCATCAA
Organism: Netelia virgata; assembly: GCA_951802705.1. Lineage (NCBI taxonomy): Eukaryota > Metazoa > Arthropoda > Insecta > Hymenoptera > Ichneumonidae > Netelia > Netelia virgata. The sequence continues at coordinate 17,815,673 of OX637867.1, forward strand.
AAGTTAAAAGATGACCGTCGTACGTAATAAGCTCGGAAAGCTCCATACCACGTCCGCTCATAGCTAAATTGGAGGTTAACCTTGTGTCTTGTTGGTCCCATGTAACGGTTATCAAGTTATTTCTTGGCATCCAATAGAGTCGACCACGTTTCAACAGGCTGAACCACGTATCTTGTTTCGCGTTATCCTTGGAATTTTTGTCCAGATCGCTGATTATCCCTATTCTGTAGGAAATGCCCGCTGCGGTCTTGACCGGTGGGCTTATAGGATAAGTAGAGTTATACCTCCGGTGATTATTGAAATAAGCCCCGATGACAGAGCCCGCGTCATCGTCATCCTCGCTCGTTATCGACGAGCATACGGAGCGGCGAATCCACGGATACCCGTAGAAAAGTACCGGTACGATAAAAAAGAATAATAAAAGTCCGAGGAACTGGCGTTGCACTCTCAAAGTACTATTTCCGACTCTATAGACGTGGGGCGTATGTAAAGCTTGCCGCCAATTTCGCAATAATAACATCCTCATCTCATCGGCCAAATATCGACTCGTCGTCGGCGTCGTTTCCACCTCATCCGTTGCTCTTTCAATCTTGACTAGACACTCGACCGACACGATTAACCAGATGGGTAGGAAGACAGCGGCGCGGTGGGTGACGATGCCGACACGTTGCCCATTTTATTCGCATCGCATTGACATTATGTATGTACGCGTATTTAAATATTTGTTCGCGTTTCTTTTTCCATGATTTTTTGACACGCATGAGAATGGAGGGGAGAGAGCAAGAGAGAGTAAATCCGCGCGAAAGCGCGGCTCTCGAATGCAAGAGATACGAGTGGGTACGAGAGGAGGTTAACACGCACGACAAAACTCTGCTCGTACATCGTGTCACCCCGAAAATTCTTTGTTTTTTTTCTGCCGAATATAATTCGTTTTGACGAGCAACGTCATACCGGTCATACCTATCATACGGGTTTTACAAGAAAAAGAATAAGAAATAAAAGAAGGGGGTGGCGTTTGAAAAGGCAGCGAGTCGGTATCGTAGAGTAAGTAGTTGTACGCGTTCGTCGGTAGGTATCGCAGGATTTCGGGTTGATATGGAGGTTCGAGCGTCCACGTAGTAGATGGCGCTAGTACCACATTTGCCGTGGGATACGGGATAGATAAATTTACGGATGTACCGTGTACTTATCGAGTCGAGTCGCGCCAGTCGCTAATATAAGTCGAGAAAGCAACGACAGGTGTACGTACACGCGGAACTCGGAGAGGGAGCCGAGAGGTCGAGGTGGGGATTGCCACGCGCCGCGCGCGCTTATTTTCTCATTGATCCGGCAAGGTATGCATACACGTATCTATAGTATATACACCTAACCATATTATGCCTATATCCCCGCCGCATAGTATATATACCGTGTACGGCAATAATACGTTTGATCGATACGGTATGTACACTGGCCGTGGTACGTCGGAACGAAAGAAAATATGTCATGGAATGGGTGATGGTATCATCGTGTCGCGTACCGGATACCTACGGTATATTGGTAGCCGATAAATCGTTGGATGATATTATATAGCGACGTTCTTGAAATATGAAAATAGATGAGAATGGGTGGCGCGAGTTTCGACGCGTTTCGACTCGTTTCGACTCGTTGGTCGCGATCGAGCGATTCCGTCCACGGCTGTGATGCGGTATCCGTCGTTGGTGCTGGGGGAGTTGCGGCGGCGGTGGCGAAGCCCGTCGTAGAAAATGAGGGTGGAAACGAACCCCTCGTACTTTCTCGTCAGTCGTATATATAACGTCTCTCACGCACATACGGGGGTATAAACTCGTAAGAGACGCAGTGAAAATAGGTAATATCCGATAGGCACTTGTCCGTTTCACGATATTATAATATATAGGTATGTACATAATAATCTAGTCGAGGCGCCAACGTACGTTCTCGCGATGTTTATACCAAACGATAATACCTACGTCGCGGGTTTAATTTTCGCATAACTACGATTGGTGTACAGTTTCGATCCCCCAGTGACGTCAATTATTTCGCATTATCGAATAGTCTTTGGCATTTTTTATTCTACGGTCAATCGAATTGAATTTTCGAACGAGTATTAACTCGGATATATTCGCGTATCGTTGTTGCAACACGAGTCAATTTGTATTACATTTGTTGGCATCGAAGCGATAGAGTTTTTCCTTGGCCGATTGTTCGAGCAACCCTCGTCTCTCCGTCTCTCTTTCTCGCTCGAAGAGGAACGAGTGCGAACGAAGCTATGACACGGTAGCGTGCGTCGCGTCAACCGTCAATCCCCTTGCGACGATATTGCCATGGTAACCGTGGAACGAGGGCTCGAGTCATGCGCAGCGTCGTCGTCGTCGTCGTCGTCGTTGTCATCGTGTCTAACTACAACCGACTATGATACGCTACTATCGTATTATATCGTCGTCCGTTTCTTTATGACAATAATATATATTATTTTGTTTGCGCGTCTCGTTGCGACGAGAGTAAGTACGGGACATCATCGACAGAATGGTGTTTTTTATTATTTCAGGCGAAGGAAGAAGAGACTCAACGGCGGAGATGGCGTTCCGGTGACGATTCGTCCTGCTGCTGCTGCTGCTGCTGCTGCTGTACGTTGGTGTACTACTAGCGCGCATGCTTTCGTGCATGCGTGCATACGTGCGTGTGCGTAAAATTCGCGGATGATGAAGTACACATAGCCTCGGAATACGTATAATGCTGTTGGCCAGCGGAATATCTATAGCGACGATCGCTGGCGCGATCGAGGAAGAGGAATACGTCGCTGCGGCTAACAGCGAGGCAAACAGCAGCGAACAACTGAATTACTACGACGGTTACGTAACCGATCATACCGATCTGGGTTCGGAGATTGATATCGACGAATCTGAATATCGTCGGGAGCTTCTCAACGACGTAAGTAGTGTCTATTATTCGTCGATGTGTGGCGGCCGTGGTGGCGCTGTCGTCGCTATTTATATTATTATTCTCGCAACAATGTATACAATGTATATTACGTGGTACATTTCCGGGCAAAGGTACATACAACTTAATCCTGACGTGACGCACAGATTCGTCGACTCGTCCACGTACCAGGATAATTAGCCTTTGGCCGGAAACGCGTCGCACAGGCTGGAAAAAGTTTTCGTTGTCCACCGTTCGTGTATACACATACCCGTTTGACATTCTCAAAATTCGTCTATTTTACTTTCAGCGATGGAGAGTACTTTTTGACCGGGTGAGTCATCATTCGTATTCATCTCATTCCCTTATACTGTATATATATATATGTATATAAGACATAGACGTCGGATTTCTGTATGGAACGCGTGTATTTCGCGATATAGTTCGATCCCGAAGGCTTTGGTGAAATTCCAATCGAGGATTTTGTCGAGGCCCTCAAAAGTTCCGAGTGGAAAGCCGAAATTCCACCGAATAAGAGGGATATTCTTCTCGTCAGGGTCAACGAGTCGCGGATGCAAGCCGTCACCTTTCAGGACTTTGTCAATGTGGTAAGAGTACTTATCTTATTAGCCGACGCGACGCTATTATTTCATTTCCTCGCACTCTTCGTCGTACGTGCCTGAATTTTTACTTTGGGTTTCGTCTCTCTCTCTCTCTCTCGTTTTTTGTAAACGCCCATCGTTATACATACACGTTTATTCTCGTCGATCCGTAAAGTCCGAGTGAGCCCGAAGAATGCGAAGGACAATAATAGAAGGGGGGGGGGGACTGTATATACGCGCGCCTTGACAAAACCAAGAGATAAATATCAGGAGTGGCGGTAGGAGAGAAGGAGGGGGGGGGGACAATAATAATCCAGAGAGGATTGTTGTACGATGGGATGAATGGACGAGAGTCCCGAGAGCGAAAAACGATGCATTCACGGACAGGTACGAAACTCTCGCGCGACCCTCGTTCCAACATCGAGCATCGGAGCATATTTTTGCCATTTGGATAGTTTCTACTCGTATATCGTCCAAAGAAGAAACGAGTTAGTCCCTCGGTGCGTGCGAGTCGATAAGCGGCTTCGACGTTCGGTAGCGAAAAATCTTCTTTCTTTCGTCAGGATTAGTTCAAGGGACCAACTTTTACTTTTCCTGGTTGAAATATTTGATCGTGACGAACGAGATCGCGGGCTATATTGGAGTATCTCGTTAATTAAAATTGTTTCAGTCGATTCGTAGGAATTTAAGATGAACGAAGGGTCGAAGCATGTTTCGTGTATCGTTTCCAAGTTGTTTGTGGAAAATCGAAAGAGAAGAGGGACAGAGAGAGAGTGAGAGAGAGAGAGAGAGAGAACGGCAAAGAAAATAGAAGGAACGTCGTCGATGATGGTGCGCCGAGAGATGCTCTCGACACGGTCTGCCTATTAGTGCGTCGCACAACCAGGAGTAAGAATCGGACTCGCTGAAGATCCTGTTAAAAGCTTTCTTAAATAGCGGTTGTCTCGTATCTTGTAGGTGGATCGATAGGCGCTCGAAACGATATCTCGTGTCGTCGTCGTGGTCGTCGTCGTTTCCTCGCATACCTGTGGGGAAACGGTCGATGCGACGCGGTCGACACTCTTTCGATCGTCGTAAGGTACATTTAGAGTCAAAAAGTCGGTGCATTTCATTCCTTTTTCGTTGGGTTCGTCGAGTCGGATAATCATTTGGTCCGCTCTTTCTTTTTTGTCCTAATATTATCTCTTTCGGATCCACTGTACGCGTCACACATATATATATATTGAAAAATAGAAAAATAGAGCATTGAATCGAACGTAGTACGCGACTAAAGAAAAGGCAGACGAGGCAGGCGGACCAAAGGTGTATCTATATTTTGCCACCCTCGAAGCAACTTTCGACCACCCATGTAATAACATCGGCGCCGCGAGAACGGTCAAACATCAATCGGGGAAACGACGATGCCGGGAGTAGAGCGCGTGAGAGCCGCTGCGGGAAAGGGCACCGCGGTCCTTCTTTTCACTCCCTGCTCGCCGCCGCGTTCGGCTCGTTTTTGTGAAAAGGACGAAAAAAGTAAAAAAAGAAAGAAAGAAAGAAAGAAAAAAACGACAAAACCAAATAAACGAGAAAAGGAAAGAAAGGAAAAAAAACGACCGGGATAATAACAGCCTCCATTATAATCGGCGAACCTGGCTGCCGGCGAGCGAAGCAAAGAGTCGTTCGATCACCGTTCCATCGGAAGCACCGGGATCGGTAGCGGTGGATAAAATCCGGTATCTTATCTCATAAAAATAGCGTTCGACGAAAGCAAAGAGAACCGATCGACCAAGGTCGAATCTCTCGCAATCCCACTTGTCATACGAGCGCATATCAAATAGAGAAAACGTCTCTGGAATAAGCAACGTCCTTGTACAAATTTGACGCGTTAATTTTTCTCCGGTATAATGGATCGAGGCGAATTATAGGTCAGCGGAGTACCGACGGGTTTCACCGGCCCACCCAAAGGGTCAGTTTTATACACGTATAACTATCGTTCTCTGTGTACATACGGATCAACGTTGGTATATATACATACATATAGGAGGAATCGAGAAAGAAAGAGAGAGAGAGAGAGCGCGTCCATCTCTTGCTTCTACCGTTCACCGCGACAAAACAAACAGCTTCGAGCTCGCCAATTATATATACCTACCTACCTACCTACCTACCTACCCACCTACCTACCTACCTACCTACCTACCTACCTACCTACCCACCTACCTACCTACCTACCTATCTACCTACCTACCTACCTACCTACCTACCCGTCTCCGCTGTACCGCCGGGGCGGTTGAATCATGAGAGAGCGACGCGTCGCAACAACTACACACATATATATATAGTAAACGAGTATAGTATATATAAATACATAGTTGCCTTTATTTGGACCACCGTGCAACGGATTGTAGAATTGTGAGAGGTTTTACGATAGCGAGTTGGCAGAGGGTGACTCGACGCGCGTATCTTTACCAAATACAATTTGTTATTTTCTCGTATCGAAATGGTACATCGAGGTAGTTTTGTTCGGGCCTCGATAGGAAGGAAGGGCGAAATATCGTTC